>CM076579.1:1119443238-1120043238 GCA_034641835.2 Pinus albicaulis | reverse complement strand
TAACAAGGATTAAATGGAAGAGTAGGAAAATTTAGTATTGTATAATTACTTTAAGTAGCAAGGGAATGAACCCCAAAAAATGATCAGCGCTACAAAAATAACTAGAACAAGAGATATATGTATGAAAGATATGGGAGTAGCCACAAGGAAATGAAAAGGAGACCCCACAAAAAAAATATATAACATGGAAAACTGAAATATATAACATGGAAAACTAGAAATGGATGGGAACCTACAATAATATAGTACCTGTATCTTATACATATTTAAATGGATATATATATATATATATATATATATATATATATATATATATATATATATGAGAATGGGTACACCAACCTTATGCATGCAAATATATATATATAGAGGCAAATATCAGTAAAGGAATTCAGTTTAAACATGGCTATGGTGAGACTGTTATCTCATGACAAATACATTGCACAAGCATTTAGAAATATCTAGCTACGGAAAACAATTTAAATGTGCATACAAAATTCAAAATGAAATATAACTCTCTAGAATTCCCGAGAGTCTCTTGTAAGAGTCATGCAAAATATAAATAGCTAAGAGGCCTGTACAATTGAAAAACTTTAGCTATAAAGAGAATTATATAAGCTACAAGCAAAGTAAAAGAGGAAAAACTCATTAGTGTTAAATTGTATTAAATCATACTCAACGAATCATTCCATGCAAGGAAGCTTGAAAAATTCCATAAATTAATAAGCTGTAGCTTCGTTGAAATTATGGAAAAACAAGAATATAAGTGACAAGAAATACAAATGTCCAGATACACGCCACAAAATCTGAGCCTTTTGGGCTAGGGTTTGGTAACAGAGACCATATTCCCATTCAAATGTTAAATCATTAAAGAGCACCAGCATTACGAATGAAAATTATTAATACTCCGACTCTGACAGAGTCTAGGTCCTCAATGGACACTGTGAAAAACCCTAAGAGAGTTAATTATTCCGCATAAATGAAACGGAACAACTCATCGAGAGGGTGGTATTATCCACACACGCATATATCGACCTAAAACGCCAAGGCAGGCGAAATTAATATCCACCGAGAATGAAAGGGCTCATAGCTACTGACAATGGATTACGTATGGGTATGCATTACCTGTGAAAAACACAGTCAGTGTAGGGAATCGATCAATAGAGCAGTTGCTAGAAAATCGTTCGAATAGAGAAATTTACCAATACAAGAAAAGGGTTACCTGTAAATGAAGACTCTCATTCCTTACGAGCTCTCTGCACCAACGTTAAAAGAAGAATATCAAATAAATTTAAAACCTGAAGGATAATAGTAAATTGAAATAAAAATATATATACCTAAGGAGGAAAAATCAAACCTCACGAATTCGGGATGGATGACTATCGCTTTCCTGCGACGAGGCGAGTCAAGCATTATCAACTTTGCATGGTATTAACAAGCTTAGTTAAGTATTAGTTAACGAAATCGAAAAAGGGACAATGATGAAAATAAACCAGAGAGAATACACTGAAAATTGGTACAGGAGATATGGCGTAAATGGTTCCAAACGAAACTGAACCATAAATGCAATCTCCATAATGAAACCCCTTCGTATCATTAACGTTCGACACTTTCACACAAAATAAGTATGACAATTTCTGAGAGTCGAATATGAGCTCCAATCCAAAGTGGAAGACGTGTGCATAAGATTCATACCTGGTATCGTCGCAGTGGCATAGATAAGCAGGCCAACGAGTGAGTTCCTCTGTGCGCAGAGGTTAATAAACCATACGAAGGGCAAAGAAACTGCCTTCAACCAAAAGTACAGAGCTGCAAGGTAAAGAGATGAACAAACTCAACGAAGGCCAAAGAAACTGACTCCACACAAAAACGAAAACTTATATAACCGTATTTCATTCCAGAAAACCCTAACGTGGTGAGAAAATCGTAACCGTCCACATGGCATGATCCCAAGCGTGAAGACACAGATCAAATGGTTGGAAGGGCAATTATGCCATTCAGTAGACATTCAATGTGACAAGTATTGCAATTAATTTCAATACAGTCTGGCCATATAAATAGAAATTTCCGTGTATGCAGAGTAGGTTAGCAGGGCGATTGCCATATCGACGTGGAAGTAGAGCACGTGAATGGGAATGGGATGAAACCTATCCCAACCAATACCATGAAACCGAGAATTCACATAGAACCTGACCTGGAGAAATAATATCATGACTCATTTACCTTATCACATTAAAACGGTTCGATTCAGGACGCCATACTTGGAAGCAATGAATACGATCAATCTCCAAATTAAACTCTGATATGACCCATATGTACAACAAAATGTGATAATATTAACACAGATCATTGAGAACTATGAATACTACACCATCAGATGGTCACAAGAACGATATATTCACCAATATAAAATACGTAAATTAAATCCAACCACTGATCATAACCAAACTGTATAAAATATGACGTTATGGGGAAAAATGATAACACAGGGTTTCAAAAAATAATTCAAGGGTGCCCTTGTGGGAAAAATCTATTCAAATCCTTGAATATAAATACATGGAAATGTTTCGAATGCCCAAGGGCCAATGACATTAAAATAAAGGTTGGATATAGGTTGAAAAGTGCGACCCTTATATGGAAGGGATTAATGGTAAATCACTCCACCATGATTTTTATACAAATACCCTTAGATTAAAATGAAGTTAAAATGGAAGTTAATAGATAGTGATTTTGGGGTATAGTTATTGTGTGGAATTAAATTGAAATTGAAAAAAAATAAGAAATGCATTAACCAGATCGAATTCAAAGTGTGATGTTATGACATTCTGTCAAAATTAATCTTGAACATTATGGAATGCTAGAAAAAAAAAAAAAAATTGGTATGGGAAAGCGAATGGGAGGTGTGACAAATGGTATCAGAGCCCAAGTTATAAAACTGTGCTGGTGACATTGTGCTCACTGTTACAGTGTGTTCACTGTATAAATTGATTTCTATGGAATATATATATATATATATATATATATATATATTTATTTATTTATTTTCATTGATCTGTGTTGTGTAGTGTATAGTGGTGCTAGAATGGCAGAAGGTGATGAAATTTATGTTGATCTGTGTGATGAGGATAATGCACTAGATCCCAATGCGCCCATGATGGCTATGTTGCGGGAGTTGCAACAAGAGTTGGCTGAGATAAAAAGACAAAATGACAGATTCTCATTCTAAAGCCAGTGAGGAGCAGGAAAAGCTCATCAGAGAATTAACTTCGCGGAACAGCCAAGAAGGTGAAGGTTCCGAAAAGATGAAGACTGATGAGTCTGAGGATGAGGATGCTGTTAGGCATCGATATAAACATAAAAAGGAATTACAGGGGGAATTTCGAAAGATCAAACCTCCCTCCTATGATGGGGAGAAGGAGGAAGATGCTGAAGCCTGGTTGTTGAACATGATTAAGTACTTCTAGGTCTATGAATATGAAAGCAATCTGAAGGCCAGATTAGCTGTCTACCAGCTACAAGGTAAGGCTACCTTGTGGTGGGAGGAGACAAAAATGGTGCATGCCATTGATGAAAAGATAGTTACTTGGAAATATTTCCAGGTTAAGTTCAAAAACCGATATCTAAATGAACGTTACTATCATGATAAAGCCAAGGAATTCCATGAACTTAGACTGGGACAACTCACTATTGATGAGTTTATTACTAATTTTAAAAATCTGTTGAGATATGTACCCTACATAAGGGAAGAAAAGGAAAAGGTACAGAGGTTTCTGAATTGTTTGCCTGCTGTCATAGAGAAGATCGAGTTTGATAACCCAAAAACAATGGACGAAGCTGTTAGAAAAGCTAGATTGTGCTACCAACAGTTCAAAAGCAAAACTGAACATGGAAAAAGCTGGATGAATAAGAGTGAATTCAAAGGGAAGAAATAGAAACCAGCCTATTTGAAGAATTTTGGTAGAGATCATTAGCGGAAAAATTTTAATAAACCCAAAGAAAGTCAAACTGCTTAGTCCCAAGTGGCCTCAAAACAAATAGATGGAGATAATAAGAAAGTGGGCACATTGAAAATGAGAGAACCCCTGAAATTCTTGGGATGTGGAGAACCCCATCTGTTGAGATATTTTCCCCATCGAAACATTCATATGATTATGAGAGATCGAGAAGCCACTACAGTAAATGACATAGCAAGAAATATACCCACCATCAGTGCAGCCTTGGAAAATTGGCAAGCAGAACATCAAGCTACCATGGTTGAAATGGAGGGTAAGATTTCTGACCAGTCTGTTACAGTTTTGATTGATCTGGGTGCTTCTTTAAGTTACATTAGTCCAAAAATTGCAGAAAAATGTAATCTTAAACCTAAAAAATTTCAGCATTCATGGTTGGTTCAGCTGGCCACTGGAACCAAGAGGAAGGTAACACATAAATTTCCCCGAACAGCAATTAAACTAAATGATTTTCAAACAGAGGTAAATTTGAACATTTTTCCCTTAGGTTCATATGACTTGCTGATAGGAATGGACTGGCTGGAAAAGAAGAAGGTTTGATGAACTATTGGGACAAGACCCTACATTGTGTGGATGAAGAAGGGGAACCTTTTATTCTCAAGGGAAAACAAAAACCTATCTCTGTAAGACAAATATCAGCACTGCAATTAAACAGAACAGCTAGAAAAGGATACCAAGTTTATGCAGTACATGTGGAAGAAATAGAACAAAAAACTGAAGAAAACTTGCTGGATGTATTGCCAGTGATAAGGGAATTTAAAGAAGTTTTTCCAGATGAAATCCATCATCTTCCCCCCAAAAGAGAGATTGACTTCTCAATCGATCTGGTGCTAGGAGCAACACCTGTCTCCTGAGCACCTTATCGAATGAGTCCCCCTAAACTTATGGAACTGAAAATGCAATTGCAAGAACTGTTAGATAAAGGGTATATCAAACCGAGTGTGTCTCCTTGGGGAGCACCGGTGCTATTCATGAAAAATAAATATGGAACTTTTCAGATGTGTATTGATTATCGTCAATTGAATAAGTTGACCATTAAGAATAGATACCCTTTACCTAGAATTGATGATCTTTTTGATCAAGTGATAGAAGCTTCAGTATTTTCGAAGATTGATATAAGGACTGGTTATCACCATCTTAGAATTAAAGAAGAAGACATCAGCAAAACAACCTTTCGAACCAGGTATGGTCACTACGAATTTGTAGTCCTACCTTTTGGTTTGACAAATGCCCCTGCCACATTTATGTGCCTAATGAACAGTGTGTTAAATAAGTACTTGGATAAATTTGTCCTTGTGTCCATAGATGATATTTTAGTCTACTCAAAAAGTGAGGAGGAACATAAAGAACACTTGAGGATAGTATTGCAAACTCTGAAGGAAAACCAGCTATATGCCAAGTTTAGCAAATGTGAATTTTATAAAGATAAGATCCAATACTTGGGTCATATTATTTCTGAACAAGGCCTTGCTGTTGACCCTAAAAAGATAAAGGCTATAAAAGAATGGCCTGTACCAACTGATGTCTCAGCAGTGAGATCATTCATGGGGATTGCCGGTTATTATCGTAGATTTGTGGAGAGATTTTCTGCTATAGCACATCCCATAACATCATTACAAAGGAAGGATGTCAAGTTTGAGTGGATTGAAAAATGCCAAAATAGTTTTGACCAATTAAAACTGAAACTTACTACAGCCCCTATACTGAAGATTGCAGATCGTGATAAATAATTTGTGGTATGTACGGATGCCTGTAAATAGGGGTTGGGAGGAGTTATTTTGCAGGAAAATTCAGTTATTTCCTATGAATCTAGGAAACTGAAGATACATGAACAAAACTATAGTGCCTATGATTTAGAATTAGCAACTGTTATCCATGCTTTGAAAATGTGGCGACACTATCTCCTTGGAAATTTTTTTACATTGATGACTGATCATATTAGTCTCAAATATTTCTTTTCCCAAACTGATTTGAATGCAAGACAAGATAGATGGCTATCCTTTCTAAGCGAATTTGACATGGATATAAAATATATCAGGGGGAAAGAAAATAAAATTGCTGATGCTTTAAGTAGAATGGCTGTTCAAATTATAGGCAGCAGTGGAAGTAGTGCCCAATTTGATTTAGAAGAGTTAGTGAAACATGCAGTAGACCAGGATCCCAATTATGAAACATTACTGGTGAAAACACTAAAGAAGGAGAAGACTGATTTCACTCAAAACCAAAAAGGGTTGATCTGCTACAAAAATAGATTGTATATCCCCAATGTAGAAAGATTGAAAAGGGAGATTCTAGATGAATATCACAAACAGCCATATGCAGGACATCCTGGATATCAGAAAATGTTAACAGCTTTGAAAAAGAAGTTGTTTTGGCCAGGAATGAAAAGAGATGTAGCAGAATATTTAGCTAGATGCATGGAGTGCCAAATAGTGAAAATTGAATATGAGCATCCTGCTGGTCTTCTAAACCCTTTGCCAATTTCAGAATGGAAGTGGGACACAGTTTCCATGGATTTTATAACAGGATTACCCAAAAATAAATACCAACATGATTCAGTGATGGTAGTAGTAGACACTTTAACAAAAGCTGCACATTTTATACTAGTGAAATCTACCTTTAGGACAGCTCAAGTAGCGAATGTGTTCCTGAAGGAGGTAGTGAGACTCCATGGAGTTCCAAAGGTGATTGTTTCTGACCGAGATGCTAAGTTTACAACAACCTTTTGGAAAGGTCTGTTTGGAGGTATGGGTACTAAATTGAATTTTAGTACTACTTACCACCCTCAGACAGATGGTCAAACGGAAATAACTAATCAAATTTTGGAGGACATGCTGAGAATGTATGTGATGGATAGGCCATCAAAGTGGGAAGATTTCCTGCATTTAGCTGAATTTGCCTATAATAACAGCTACCAATCCTCCATCAAAATGAGTCCGTTTGAGGCACTGTATGGAAGAAAGTGTCGTACTCCTTTGAGCTGGAGCCAACTAGAAGATAAACTAATGTTGGGACCAGATGATTTACAAGAGATGGAAAGAATTGTTAAACAGATACAAATAAACATCAAGGCAACACAAGACCGCCAGAAGAACTATGCTGATAAGAAAAGAGTGCACCGAGAATTTAAAGTGGGGGAGCATGTGTACTTGCGTATTAAACCCAAAAAGAGCACCCTTTATGCTGTAAGTTGTGCAAAACTGGCTCCTAGATACTATGGTCCTTTTGAAGTATTAGAAAGGGTGGGAAAAGTGGCTTACAAGCTGGCCTTACCACCCCATGTTAGAGCTCGTGATGTGTTTCATGTTTCGTTATTAAAAAAATATGTGCATGATGCTTCTCACATAGTTGATTGGAATGTTGTATAGGTGGAACCAGAAGGGGATTTTCTGCCAGAACCGCTTCAAGTATTGGAGCGGGAAGAAATTGAATTGAGGAACTAAACGGTAGCAAGAGTAAAGGTGCAGTGGAAGCACTTTACTGCTGAAGAAGCTACCTGGGAAAGAGAAGCTGAAATGATGGAAAGATATCCATTTTGGTTTGAAAAATGAACTAAAGTAGTTGAATAACAACACCGAGGATGGTGTTTATTTTCAGAGGGGGAATATGTAACACCCCCAATTTATGTGTTTGAATTTCAAAGCTAGACATTTGAACTTTAATCCTAAGGGGAGTGGACCCCAAAGGACAAGTATTTTTTGAATGTAATTATTTAATTTGAGGAAATGAATAAAATGATTGTGCAGAGAATGGCCAAAATGAGATTTATGAGATCACTTGCTAAATCCATGAGGATGGATAAGGCAAATAATTTCCCAAAATCTTTCAAAAATCCTTGAAAGAAATTATTTCTAATTTAGATTTTTGAGGAAGAATCTAAATTCCCCAATGATGAGGAAAATAGTTGGGAAGAGGTAAAAAGCTGGAAAAGCTGGGAAAAGCATAAAACAGCTTTAAAGAATCCCTAAAATGGGAAGCCTAGGCAAACAGGAAGAAAATCATCCTGATATTCTGGACGCAGAATTGGAAATAGGCTTTGGGGAACAATAACTTAAATAAGCTGCTCCTAAACATATTAGTGGTTGGTCTGTTCTAGGAGAGGATCTCAGCTCGGGGGTGAGTTCTGGGAGACAGAAGGACTCTAAGGTTGGGAGGTTGGTCAATTGCATAAGTGGTATGTCTCTAAATTTATTGATGTGTTTACTTCATATAGTATGAATTGACTACATATAATAGTTGATTTGTATATTAGATTTATTACTGCTACATTTAACAGAATTAATCATAAGGAATTCACCTTTATAATTCTGTATATTTGTATATAGAAATCCGTTGAGTAGAATCCAACAGAAACTTTAAACCAAGGTTGGTTTAAATCTGAGGATACATCATTCTTCACAGATGAGAAAATTTTAAACTACTTCTGATCTATGAGTATACATTTTTTAGCATGATTAGGTAAATTGAAGAGAAACTCTCCAAAATCTCTAAACCAATACTTAAGTTAAAAGCTGGAGATTTCTAGTACCTCATAATTCACAAATTTGTAACTTTAATCTGTTTCTCTGGGAAATGGAACAGTGAGAAAGTAAATGTATAGAGTGCAGAAGTAATTATTTAGTTAATTACTGAGTGAAGAACAGATATTTATAATAATTTCCACCGCTGTGCATTTCAACAATTAAGATATTTACTATTTCCTTTAGCAAGGATTAAATGGAAGAGTAGGAAAATTTAGTATTGTATAATTACTTTAAGTAGCAAGGGAATGAACCCCAAAACATGATCAGCTCTGCAGAAATAACTATAATAGGAGATATATGTATGAAAGATATGGGAGTAGCCACAAGGAAATGAAAAGGAGACCCAACTAAAAAAAATATATAACATGGAAAACTAGAAATGCATGGGAACCTACAATAATATAGTACCTGTATCTTATACATATTTAAATGGATATATATATATGAGAATGGGTACACCAACCTTATGCATGAAAATATATATATAGAGGCAGATATCAGTAAAGGAATTCAGTTTAAACATGGGTATGGTGAGACTGTTATCTCATGACAAATACATTGCACAAGCATTTAGAAATATCTAGCTACGGAAAAAAATTTAAATGTGCATACAAAATTCAAAATGAAATATAACTCTCCATAATTCCTGAGAGTCTCTTGTAAGAGTCATGCAAAATATAAATAGCTAAGAGGCCTGTACAATTGAAAAACATTAGCTATAAAGAGAATTATATAATCTACAAGCAAAGTAAAAGAGGAAAAACTCATTAGTGTTAAATCGTATTAACTCATACTCAACGAATCATTCCATGCGAGGAAGCATGAAAAAGTCCATAAATTAATAAGCTGTAGCTTCGTTGAAATTATGGAAAAACAAGAATATAAGTGACAAGAAATACAAAATTCCAGATACACGCCACAAAATCTGAGCCTTTTGGGCTAGGGTTTGGTAACAGAGACCATATTCCCATTCAAATGTTAAATCATTGAAGAGCACCAGCATTACGAATGAAAATTATTAATACTCCAACTATGACAGAGTCTATGTCCTCAATGGACACTGTGAAAAACCCTAAGAGATTTAATGATTCCGCATAAATGAAATGGAACAACGCAGCGAGAGGGTGGTATTATCCACACAGGCATATACCAACCTGAAACGCCAAGGGAGGAAAAAATAATATCCACCGATAATGAAAGGGCTCATAGCTGCTGACAATGGAATACATATGGGTATGAATTACCTATGAAAAACACAGTCAGGGTAGGGAATCGGTCAATAGAGCAGTTGATAGCAAATCGTTCGAATAGAGAAATTTACCAATACAAGAAAAGGGTTACCTGTAAATGAAGACTCTCGTTCCTTACGAGCTCTCTGCACCAACGTTAAAAGCAGAATATCAACTAAATTGAAAACTTGAAGGATAATAGTAAATTGAAATAAAAATATATATACCTAAGGAGGAAAAATCATACCTCACGAAGTCGGGATGGATGACTATCGCTCTCCTACGACGAGGCGAGTCAGGCATTATCAACTCTAGATGGTATTAACAAGCTTAGTTAAGTATCAGTTAATGAAATCGACAAAGGGACAATGACGAAAATAAACCAGAGAGAATACACCGAAAATTGGTACAGGAGACATCGCGTAAATGGTTCCAAACAAAACTGAACCATAAACGCAATCTCTAGAACGAAACCCCTTCATATCATTAATGTTCGATACTTTCACACAAAAGAAGTATGACAAGTTTTGAGAGTCGAATATGAGCTCCAATCCAAAGTGCAAGATGTGTGCATAAGATTCATACCTGGTATCTTCGCAGTGGCATAGATAAGCACGCCAACGAGTGAGTTCCTCTGTGCGCAGAGGTTAATAAACCATACGAAGGGCAAAGAAACTGCCTTCAACCAAAAGTGCAGAGCTACGAGGTGAAGAGATGGAAAAACTCAACGAAGGCCAAAGAAACTGACTCCACACAAAAACGAAAACTTATATAACCGTATTTCACTCCAGAAAACCTTAACGTGGTGAGAAAATCGTAACTGTCCACATGGCATGATCCCAAGCGTGAAGACACAAATCAAATGATTGGAAGGGAAATTATGCCATTTAGTAGACATTCAATGTGACAAGTATTGCAATTAATTTCAATACAGTCTGGCTGTATAAATAGAAATTTCCGTGTATGCAGAGTAGGTTAGCAGGGCGATTGCCATATCGATGTGGAAGTATAGCACGTGAATGGGAATGGGATGAAACCTATCCCAACCAATACCATGAAACTGAGAATTCACATAGAACCTGACGTGGAGAAATAATATCACGACTCATTTACCTTATCACATAAAAACAATTCTATTCAGGACGCCATACATGGAAGCAATGAATACGATCAATCTCCACATTAAACTCTGATACGACCCATATGTACAACAAAATGTGATAATATTAACATAGATCATTGAGAACTATGAATACTACATCATCGGATGGTCACAAGAACGATATAGTCACCAACATAAAATACGTAAATTAAATCCAACCACTGATCATAACCAAACTGTATAAAAGATGATGTTATGGGGAAAAATGATAACATAGGGTTTCAAAAAAAAAGTCAAGGGTGCCCTCGTGGGAAAAATATATTCAAATACTTGAATATAAATACATGGAAATTTTTCGAATGCCCAAGGGCCAATGACATTAAAATAAAGGTTGGATATAGGTTGAAAAGTGCGACCCTTAGAGGGAAGGGATTAATGGTAAATCACTCCACCATGATTTTTATACAAATGCCCTTAGATTAAAATGAATTTAAAATGGAAGTTAATAGATAGTGATTTTGGGGTATAGTTATTGTGTGGAATTAAATTGAAATTGAAACAAAATAAGAAATTCATTAACCAGATCAAATTCAAAGTGTGATGGTATGACATTCTATCAAAATTAATCTTGAACATTATGGAATGCTAGAAAAAAAAAAAAATATTGGTATGGGAAAGTGAATGGGAGGTGTGACATCAGTAATTCCACCAACAAATCAAAATCAAACCAAATCAAGCATACATAACAAGCCTAGAATAAAATAAAACAACAAAGTTAAATCATTAAGAGAGAGCCCTCTTTGAGCATTAGGAAGTCTAGAACCTAATCTCCAAAAGTGGTTGATATTTACCTCTGATATTTATTTCTTTAGCCTTGAGAAATTACATAGTGATAACATAGTGGCGAACATACTGGGGAAGAGCATGTTCTTTAGAAAGATTATACAATGATAAAATTTGATCTATGATGGTGGAGAATGATAAGGCACACAGAGGCTAAAATCATCCACCTGGAGACTCCAAATCAATTTCAAAATCAAATCCAAGACTCCACTGGAGGAATGAACCTAAAATAAAAGAATGGGAAGATCAAGTTTCTAACTTGGATTATAATCCAAGACATCATGTTCTTTCTCATCAAGAAGGTTTTTCAATGTATATTTTATTTTAGAAAAGATCTTATACTAGTACTTAATTACTTTCCTTTGAATATTGTAAATGTAAATTCTCCTTATCCCTTTGAACAACTTTCTTATAAAACTTATGATGATCATCTTCCGATTGATCAACCTCAACTAATCAATACTAATCTTACAATTCCTGTACATATTCATATACCTTGTAAAGTTCTCGATAGATATAATCCACTCATATTACCTCCTATACTCCATGATTTACTTAATAACTATTACAAATATCTCCCCATTTTTTATGGAGAAAATGGTAACAACACTGTTGAAAAACATATTCAAGGTTTTGAGAATTATTTGGACCTATTTGAGATTGATGAAGATGATGTTAGTATCAGGATTTTTTCTCTTTCTTTGCAAAGTAGATTAAATAATTGGTTCAAGAACCTACCGATTGCAAGCATCTTAAATTTCCAACAGTTTGCCAAATTTTTCCTTGATAGATGGATAATCAAAGTGAACCCTTTTATGATCATAGAAGAATATAATTAGTTGAAAAGACATCCAAACAAGAAAATACACCGATTTTATTCCATATTTAATCAAGTTTATTATTCAATGCAATCAAATATAATACCTCCTCCTCTCTCAGCTTTCTTGCATTAACCAAATGCCTTAGATCCAAAAATAGAGTTTTAGCTAAGAGAAAGAAACTCCGCAACACTTGAAAAGATGCAGAACATTGCAGTAGATATAGAATTTAATCTGCTAATTAGAAGAGAAAAGTTAAAAGCAGAATAAAAGAAGAACAAAATTGGAGAGCACCTGATATATTCAGAGGTAAAACTTGACATTTTGATAAGTAAAATAGAGGAAAGGATACAAAAAATCACCATGAAATATAGATTTTTCGTTCAAGATCACCATGACCCATTTATTGCAGGAAAAGAAGAGGTTGTTGGCCATAAACACTTTCCTACTAATCCCAACTACCATAGATCAGAGAATGAATTGATAGATCAATATGTGGAGGAGAAATATCTTGATCTAATGTGTATGTTTTATGGAATTCCTTATTTTAATGATTTACCTAAGTGTGATCAGTATGATGATAATTATGTTCTCCAAATTCAAGCTAACTTTTCAGAGTAATCAGTAGCTAGTTTTTGGGATGAGGAAATTCAGTTTCAGCAGCTTGAATATAGTGATGAGCCAATACATATCAGCTATGGGAGTGAAGAAGAAAGTGTAGAAAATTTGGAAATAAGTGAATTACCTTTGCCTCTTTGTTTTGTTTCATTTCATTTCATTAGAGACAACTTTAATACAATAAAAAATCAGCATTATTTAGGTATTTTTATTGAAAACAAGGAATACAACGAAACTCTTGATCAAGATTCTTCAGTTTCGCAATTATAGTTATCAAATTCCATTGAAATACCTGATCAAATGACATAGGAAAGTTATATACCACTATTTTTTGAAGAATTTCAGTTTTAAAAGGAATTTTTTTATAATATCTCTAAAGAAAAGGATGAGAAGCCTATATAAATCTATGAAGTCCCATTGAAACCCATATGTAATAGGTTGTAGCAATCCTTCCAAGTTTTTCATGATCCAATAGTTGATGTGTTGGATGATGAGTGCAATAAAAATCTTTCTCCATTAACTAACCATGAGCTTCAGAATCAAGATGATTTAATTCTCATTAGACATACATTTCCATCACTAGAAATATCATCACAAAGCTTATCTCAGGACAATCATAGGTTAATTTTACAGGGAAAAAAGTTAAAAATAATAGTTTAGTTTCATGGCATGGAGACCATCAAAAAATTATAATTGCTTGGATTAGTTGAACATTAGTGCATATGCCTTGGAAGATCCTTTTAAACACTTTCTAGAGTCAACAAAGGAAATTAAATATTTCATTATCAAATTCATATTTGTTGACATGCTTCTATTGGGTTGTAGAATTTCAGTTTTGATCACCAACAAGAAAATGCAGTAAAATCCATCAATATATATAATGCTTGAATGGATGAATTGGTTGTTTAATTTTACCTAATCAACAGTTCTAAAACTGATTAGAGTATGTAGGTAGAATTTCAGTTTGATTGGATTTTTTTTTCAGCAGCAATTTTATTTCAGATCAGGTTTTAGTTCGGCATGTGTCAAATTTCAGTTTCCAGTAAAGGTTTTGATTTTAGTTTGATATTTTCAGTCACGGAGATTATAAAAAAAAACATGTGCAGGCTTGATATTGGGCAAATGGATCAGGCCACTAGTCGACAGTGTTCTTAACATCTCACAAGGAGATGTCATCCCCAAGTGCAGCCACTGTTAGGGTCGTATAATAATAGGGATCATAATTTTGAATTGATTACTTTTAATCTTGTAATATTGTACATACCTTTGCTTTCTAGAAATGTTTTCCCATATTAAAAAATGAAAAGAGGGTATGTCCTAAAAGAAAAATCAAAGGACCAAAATAAAGAATATTAGAAAAGGGTATAAAGTATGAACCCCACAAAAAGAAACAAAAATAGATCCTAAAAGTGTTGCACATTCAAGTGCCAGTACTCTTAGTTTACTTTATGCAAATAAAAATTGTGTGCATCTTGTCCAAAATGACACAATTCATGATGATCATATAGTTTAGTCTTGATTCATTCATGCTTTTAAATTTCATGTCATGATAGTTAGTGAAATAATATCTAGCCAAACCATTTAATATTGGTAGATCAGTAGTTAGATAGAGAATAAAAATGAGCTCATCAGTTTAATCTGAGACATTGGGGGATATAAGGTTATAAATAGTTTGTTTTTCTTGTAAAAATAAAATAAAAGGGTCAGCAAGCTCAAATGCACCCAATAAGGGAAATAAAAATGTTAGGATAAAAAAGGGTAGGTAGAATACTTTCACAAGTTATGGAAGGCATCATATGGTTTCTTTTTTAGCACTAATATCCTTCTAAACACATTCCCCTTTACTAATTTCACATTATTAAATTAAAACATACAAAACCCACTTTTCATAGTTTGAACACGCTAATATGTATCGAGCCCCACTCCATATAAACCCCTCCTGCCATCGTATTTTTCCAACCTCTCTTTATTTATAAATTTTTAACCTATAGTTTAATATTTCATTAACCCCCTACTATCATTATCAAACCCCAAATATATATCCCTAAACCACCTTATGTTAAACCCCTTCCCCTTTATATTACCCAATGCCATTATATTAATCCCCTATCCCTTTTTAACAGATTCATATAATTCCTGAAACCAATTTATATTATCTACCCCTTCGAATATTATCCCCGAGTCCCACTTTCATTTAACCCCTTTCTTTCATTTGAACATCCGCTTAACCCTTTCCTGACCCCACCACATTCGAAAATCGCTAAGCCTATTCGCTGTCTGAGTACGACCAACAAAATCTAATGGAACATACTCTGTTTCACATCCCCCAACATTCCAAACATTAAAATCGAAGGGGGAGTGTGGAATGGGTGGTTTCACACACTCTCTCCCCTTCCATGTGCCTTTCCCATGCTTTATCACAGCCCCCTAGTCCCAAACTGCCAAACCATCAATCACCGTGCAATAAACCACCTGACTCATGAGATGAAACCGCTGATATTTGAAATATTATAAACCATTCATGCACCTTGCGATAACCCATTTAAGTTTCAAAATATTGCTTTACTATATTCTCCTATCTCTCTTTGAATTGCGAAAATAAAAAGCCATTTTTGATCAGAATTGAAACATCTAGAATCTGAACTCCTCCCACAGACCTCCCTATTCCCTTAAGCCATTTTTGCCTCCCTGCAAACCTGTGTTTTATTAAAAATTGTTTTATTTTGTAGGTAATTATCAACACCAAGAGATTGGACAAAATTTTTTTGATACTAATTCCAAAACCAATTTACTCTACACTCTCAGGATATGAATTCAAAGGCTTTACTGAACAGAATATTATATACAACAACAAAGAAGGAAAAGACAATTTACACAAAGACATTAATGGTTAAAAGGGATAAAAACATCTACATCAACAACAACGAAATTTATTCAAAGTAACTCTCCAGGATATATTTTACATGAAGTTGCATATTTCTTTATAGTAAAGTCCATTTTGACTAAAAACATAGTTAGTGTGATTTCAGGACAGATGGAAGACAAAGGAAGAAGAAAGTGTGAAAGACAAGTTAGCATGAAAGAAAAAAATAAGATAACATCAATCAAATAAAACAGGGACAACTTTCAGTTGGTTAGAAAGGTGTCACTAGCTTTTTGCATCCATATATTTTATTTCCTATAAAAAATCCTAGTAAGTTGATAGGATATTTTGTAATAAGTTGTATAAATACTTCATAAATTCGAAGTATTGAGTTTGGATTCATGATTATTTATATAGTTCAATTTATCTACTACCTGGGGGTTTATTGTACCTTTTTCAAGTTGATAGATAAGACAAGTAATAGAGGCATTTCTTTACAGGATTCATGTGTTGAGCTACTTAAATGAAGTATATTTTAATTGTTCATGTTTATTTTCTTAAGTATTCCATAAACTTGCTTGTTTTCTAAATTTAAATGTTATAACAAGAATTTTATTGCCTAATTTGTTTAAAAACACTCTGTTCTGAGCTGTTATTCATTTTAATGTTTTCTTCTAATATCTTGTTTTGAGAATCCTTAATTTCTCTATAATCGCGATTGACCTCCTTCACCTTCCTTCATTATTCGGTTTAAGGAATCCTTAATTGCTCCTTGATCTCGATTGAAAACCACTTTACCATTCAGGCTTTAAGATTTGGTTTTGCTTAGCTATCTTGCCCTATAACACATCCTTTAGAACATGAATCTGTTTTGTTTTATTGATATTTTGACTCCATAGCCCAATGGAAGGTAAAAAGACACCTATCCATATAAATCAGTAATTCCACCAACAAATCAAAATCAAGACAAATCAAGCATACAAAACTAGCTTAAAATCAACTAAAACAACAAAGTTAAATAATTAAGAGAGAGCCCTCATTGAGCATTAGGAAGGGTAGATCCTGATATCCAAAAGTGGTTGATATTGCCGAGTGATAATAGTACCCTCACCCTTTTACGACACCCACGCAGTTTCTCTTAAGGGAGGTATGCCTCGTTAAGTTCTATGAGGAGGCTACATCCTTTTATTAGGACAGTTAATCTATAGCTAGTATTCCCACTGAAAAGATCCCGAGGTTTGTCTTGGCCAGTTGTACCAGCTCACTGAGTAAATTTATTTTATTACTGGCTTATCTAGGAGACGGCAAGATTTTCCCCAGTTCCCTGATGTCCATTCGGTTATACAGTAGGGAGTCAGCTAGGGTACTCCAAGATATACATTAGGGATGATATAGTTTCTCCTGCAGATTTTCAAGTGTCTGGTGCCCAGTTGTGCATTACTTCCTTTGGTCCAGAGGAGGTGCCTTTCACTACTACTGAAGAAAATTGCACATTATACTAGTCATGAGAAACACATTAGTTGACCTCCTCTTTATTTTATGTGGATTATTTATTCTAGATGGTATGACTTGTGAGATAGTCTACCATTTTTCTTAGGCAGTTTTGTATAGCATTAGATAGATGTCATTCTCAGGCATTTGGGAGGTTGACCTTCTCTGTTGCTTCAGAGTTATTTTGTTTATTTTTTGAGAGGCTTCCGAAGACGAGGCCGACTTTTTTCCACCAACCTCATAGGCCAATGTTACATGTCTAGATGCAGATGTGGGGCGAGATGATGACCAAGAGGGGCATGTATGAGTATCTGACCAAGATATCTACTGATGCACTATAGTTTTTATCCATTGTTAATTATCACATGTTCGTGATGGTGCCATTTCCGTACACGAGTTTGGATTGGTGAGGGTGTACCAACATCCTCTTCATACAGGATGAGCCACATGATGCTAGAGGTAATATTAGTGTTTTCTTTAAATTAATACATTTTCATTTTATTGTATTAATTAATTAGAATAAAATTTATTATAGCATGTTATTTAACTTGTTTTATTAAATTTTTTAATGAAATTTTTGAGTTATTTTTATGTACTATATATTTTGTAGATATTGGCACATTCATTGGGCACAGATTCAACCCCCACCAGATGATCTTGTAGATGACGAGGAGATGTAAGAGGCTATGGATCAGGGAGATAGACCTCCTCAAGTGCATATACCCACAGGTATGCAGCGTAGGGCAGAAATTGGATTCATGATGGAGTTGGGCAACTTACTATGTATAATCCTAGTTAATGAGGGAGTCTGCCCTGTGATTATCAGAGAGATCTAGGCTGATTTTATTCTCATAGATCTCTTGAGGGACATGCCCCACAATATGATGATCCTTATGTGTCACATCATTGGATCTTCCAGGATACTAGCATTAGGAGGGACAGGCACCATGGATATGTGCAACAGAGTAGCTCATTGGATGATCATGATCAAGAGGGGGGTGATCATTCTAGTTCTCCACCTCCTCCTCCTCCACGTCGTGCTGAAGGTGAGAAAACATCATCTAGTTGTGAGTAGGTATCTTCTAAGTAGGCACCATCTCAGCAAGCACTTAGTCCTGAGCAGACACCATCAACTCAACAGGCACCTCATCCTGAACAGACACGTCGATCTAAGAAGGCACCATCCAATGAGCAAGATACACAATATCATTAGAAGGCACCTCCTGAGCAGGCACCATCGACTAAGTAGGCACCTTCAGTTGATAAGGCACATCCATTCGAGCATGAGGCACCATTGACTGAGCAGGCCTCGAGTAACAACTATAGTATTGATGTAGTACCACCAGTTATTTGACATTTATATGCAGTCCTATTACGGTTGTATATTTTTGAATATATATATATATATATATATATATATATATATATATATATATATATATATGGTGCATATAGTTTATGCTCATGTTGATGTACTTAATTTACATGTTGGTGTTCCTCATGATGTGTATATTGTTAATTCATGTTAGATATGTTCATTGAATGTGCTTGCAGATAGATTTGTATGTGATAGTAGTTATTTGACATGAGATGTATATTTGATATTTTTGTTGTGATGATGTTATACAATGTTTTTTTTTTTATTAGATGACCATGATCAAAATGATTAGATGATGTTAGTGAATTTGAATGTATATTTTAGAATATGATGTTTGTATGATGATTATCATGATTGTGTTGTTTATTTTTAATATTAAATCATGATATTTATTAAATATTCTATATTGGTAATTATAAAACTGTGTAATTGTAAATGTAATTTTAATTATGGTTTTAATTGTAATTGTATGTAAAATATTTGTAAAATTGTAATTGTATTGTGAAATGGTGAAATTGTAATTGTAATTGTATGTATTGTCATTTTAATTCAATTTTATTAAAATTGTAAAATTTGTAAATTTGTAATTCGTAGAATTGTAAAATTGTATTTGTAATTGTATGTATTGTGATTGTAATTGTAATTGTATGTAAAATTGTAATTGTAACTGTAATTGTAATTTTAATTGTAATTAAATTTGTAAATTTGTAATTGTAATTGTAATTGTATGTAATTTTTTTTTAAATTGTAAATTTAATTGTAATTTAATTGTGAAATTGTAAAATTGTAATCATAATTGTATGCATTGTCATGATTCAATTTTATTAAAATTGTAAAATTCGTAAATTTGTAAAATTGTAAAAATTGTAAATGTATGTATGGTGATGGTAATTGTAATTATAATTGTAACTGTATGTAAAATTGTAAAATCATAATTGTAATTGTAATTTTAAGTAAAATTGTAATCGTAATTGTATGTATTGTCATGATTCAATTTTATTAAAATTGTAAAATTTGTAAAATTGTAAATTAATTGTCAATTTTGAACCATAACTACAGTAAGTAAAATGTATATGGTACATATTGTTAAATTACCATAATTGTAAATTTGTATGAATATAAATAATTGTGAAATAATTTTTGTAACATAATAGAGTTAGGAAAATAATGCAAATAAATTCATGTTTAGAATTATCATTATTTATTATGATCTTACATACCAAAAATAGCAGTATACATTAAAAAAAAAATTAAAATTTTGAAGATATCACACACACACACACACACACACACATAATAGGGTGCATTTATTAAGGTAATGATATAGTGAAAAACCATTTAAAGCAAGTAGTTGTATTATTTTAGGATCTCACCCAAAAAAAAAAAAAAACTTCATACAATGCATTGCTTTCGAGATCAACATAATTGAAAATTATCAAGTCAAATTATTTTAACATTAGCTCAATGAAAATGAATTAATTCAAAATACATATTATAATTTTTGGAAAAAAATAGCCTTAGTTATCAAGTTAAGTCTTCTTCTTTATAAATACCCATCTTAAATAGTATAAATTATGAAATAACACATGTTCCATATCGGTCTTTGTTCTCATGATCACACTCATTATCTTTGAGCTTTCTTGGCATGATAACACTGTTGTTCTCAAAAATATGTTTTGATATAGGATCATTTCTCAATAGGAACCACCAATCCCTATCCAAAACATCTAGCTAAAAAAACACCTGGTTGTAGTGTTTGGGGAAAACATAAGGCTCTTTAGCTTCATGTCACCTCTTTCTAGAGTTGATACATATCAACCTACTATCGTGATATACCTTTAGATTATTCTGGTCAAAGGTCTCCAACCAATTGCACCTAAAAATAACACATTGGAAAGAAGAGAAATCCACTTCAATGATCTCTTCTATCTTTCCTATGTAACCTAATGTCCCTAATTCTAGGTTTTTATCATGGTGGCTAACTCGAATAGATTCATCGAACTCTACTTCCACTCCATAGTATTGTGTCATCTGTCCATCTTCGACATTTTCTATGTGAAAATGGTGTCGATATGCCCACATATATGGGAAGAAATACACATATAAAAAAGTTTAAAAATCATAGTGTCATGTGTCTAATAACCCACCTGTTAAATTATAAAATATAGATGTTAAATGTTAAAGGTGAAACGTTAAGTTTAAAATGTACATAAATAGATTATTACCGAGTTGTTGAACCCAATCCCTACGTTTAGTGCATCCTCTTCAGCACACGGTTAACGATCTGTTGCACCGTATTCTTGTATGACTTGGTCAACAACCCAACTATTGAGGAAAATAATCGGCATGTTTTCTTTTAAATGATCGGGATAAGGTGTTGGAAATACTGAGCGGGGGGCGGTGAATCAGTATACCTTTCAATTAGAGCATTAATTAATCTTCAATTATTATCAGTGTTTGTACAATGATAGCAACAAACAAGAGGAACACAAATGCACACAGGTTTTAAGGTGGAAACCCACTCTGAGACAAAAACCACCTAATTCTTTTCTAATAATTCTTTAATATTCAACTCCAATTGAAAATAAAGCTCCAACTTCCTAGAATCTAGAAAAGAATTCTTCTGCAGCTCCCACTGGATGGACGTTCCAATGCTTGAGATTCTTTAGTAGTCAACTGAACAGATGCCCTAACACCCAATGAGCTACAACTCACCCTAGCACCACCCTACCACCCTATAGGAGAATAAAAGAAGAGTGGACTCCCGTAGCAGGGAAAATGGTCCACTTTACACTGATATAGAATGATGCAGAACAAGAAGATATACTAGACCATAACCCCAAATTTGACACAACCACCTAATGATGATCCTAGACCTCCCAACACGGCCTCTTCAACCCTTGGTAGATAGACACTAGTACAATTTGTACAATAATGTATTTACAATGACTAAGTACAATGACACCTTTACAATGATTGTATGCAGTGCTGCCCACTTGAAGACTTCATATGATGTACTTCTTGTTGCTGATATGCACCTTGGTTGCTTCTCTTGTCATGCTACCCTCTACTTCACCTTGCTTTTATTTTCTTCCGTAGAAATTTTGGTCCTTTTCAATCCTTGACAACACATGATCTAGCTTTTTCTTGCTTTATAGGAGCTCGATATTGGATCTCGTTTATCTCTGTTATTTCAGATCCTTAATATTTGATTTTCGGTCCTGTAGTAGTCCGCTGAGTCATATTTCCAATGGCTTAGGTCTGACCCAATTTGGATTCTTAAAGAGAGATTTATACCCAATTTCTCACAATGCCCTAATTATGGACTGTTTCAGCAGAGCGCACTTGTATGGCATGCCATGTGTCATTTTTTCTTCATTTGGCTCTGAAATTGATAGAAAAAAATGTACAGATTGTGAAATATCCGCCACTTTTTATTTAATTCCAATCTAATACTTAGAGAAAGAGTTATGAATAATTTACCAAGGTCACTTCTTTGAGATGAATTTCAAGAGCCTGCGAAAACCTTGACTTCCACAGATCATACCTCCAGAAATGTTGTGCACATTGCTCTGAAATTTTTACTGTAGCTTCCTTAGGATTTCGGATTTTCCTCATAAAAATTTCAGCTATTGAAACTTCGCAGAAAAAAATTTAGAGTGAAAATTCCACGATGACTTGTTTCAGATGGCCGAATCCCTTGCATAAGGAGGAAAGAAATATCACAACTGATATGAATGCTTAATTTGAGAGGGGTTTCAACAAGTGAACGTGGGAGGGATTTTAGGAGCTTAAAAAATATTAATTATGACTTTTGAATGACCCATGCCCCAACCCCATGGGGTTTTAGCCCACTAATTGGGGGTACAAACTTCAAACATGAATATCTCTCAAACCTTGAAGAATTACATGGCATGCCATATATCAACGGAAACATCTCAAAAATTAGAAAACATCAAAATAATTATTGACCTAGAATATATTAATTTGGTAGGTCAAAATTCCCATTCAATATTGGGTTAGCCCCTAGTGCTGCTTGGTTGACATGAGTGACAACCGTTGATCAACAATCTCCCCATTTGGCATTGATGGCAACACAAGTACTACCCCTGCGATCATGACACCTCTTCCTAAAACATTCTCACCCCCTTTGACATCAATGGCAAAGGGTAACTCCCCCTGAAACACAACCATCCTATGGACTTGTACACCCTTCCACTCCCCCTGACATACAACCGTCCTGCAGACCTGTAATCTAATGAGAACTTGGGAGAATTCAAAGCTTTTGGTGAAGATATTCCAATGTTGGCGAATATTTAATATTTGATTCTTTTGGTGCTGCTTGGAATCTTTCTACTTATCCAAGTATTTACATAACATCTGGTTGGGAGGTTGTTACATATAGAAGAATACTAATCATAGATCTGTACAACCTTTGATCCACATCCTTAGATGAGTCGTCTATGCTCAATTTGCAACCTTTTACCATTGGAGTAAGGATGGGTTTGAAATATTCCATTTTAAATTTCTTGAGAATTTCCTTGATGTACTTGGTTTGACATATAAATATTCCTTTCTCTTGCTGAGATATTTCAAGCCCTAAGAAGTATCTCAGCTCACCAATTAAAGACATCTTGAAATCACTTTGCACCTTTGTAGCAAACTTCTTACTTAGTCGATCATCATTGCTACCAATCATTGTATCATCCTCTTTAGCTATTAGACATGAATTAGTTGCTTCATATAGAACATATATGTCATTTGGAGCTTGACTTGTTGTAGCCACAATTTCACCATACACGCCTTTCCTAATTTCACATTTTGTGGAGTTGAATAGTATTGTGTGTCCATGATCACACATTTGTCCAACATTGAGTAGATTGTGATTCATGTTTTCAACCAATAGAACATTATTGGCTAGAGAATCTTTGCTTCCGAGAGTGACAGTACCTGATCCTATAACATTTGAAGATCCATCATTTCCAAAGGACACGGTTCCATCCTTATTCTCTTTTAGAGATACAAATTTATTTATATCTCCAGTCATATGCGTTGAGTAACCGCTATCAAAATACCACACATCTTTGTTCTTTTGAGCATTGAGAGCGAGAGCACAATTATCATTCTTCTTCTTCTTCCATGTTCGTTCATTCTGTGGCTTCAAAGATTCTTCTGGAGGATTTTCAAGTTTGCAGTCTTTGGTTATGTCTCCAAAGTTTCGACATTTGTAACATTCAATATCATTTATTAAATGTTCAAATCTATTGATGTTTTTCTGAGCCCTGGGAGGTTCATATTCGATAGATCTCCTGGAATTGTATTCTTTCCTAGGGTACGTGTGACATTCTACAGCTTTATGACCAAATTTTCCACATGAATAACAGTAGCCATAAAAAATATGTTTGTACCTGGATGGAATTTTTCTTCGAGGAATTGTCTTCCAAGGTTGTTCTTGTGAATCTTGTCCAATGAAGTCTACATGCATGTCAGAACTCATAGGTTCATTGTATTTTGTTGTAGAAGGTCCTTCTTCTTCTTCTTCTTTGTAACCGATGCCAATTTTGTCATTGTGAGATTGTTGATTGTTGATGAGTTCATCCAATGCCCTTGAGCTGTTGACATAGTTTTGGATAGTTTTTCCTTTCTTCACTTCCTCACGCAGAGAGACTACTTTGGCTTCTAATTCTTCCCTTTCTTGGCTTCTTTCTTCCAACTTCTTTTGAAGTGAATCTTCAATGCATTTTTGTTCTTCAACTTCAATTTTCAGACCTTGAACTTGTTCTTCAAGAGTTTTGGAATGGATCTTCTCCGCCTTGAGATCTTTTATAAGCTTAATTTCTTCCTCATAAAATTTGTCTATGGTCCATCTTTCTTCTTCATTGTTTGATACCTCTTGCTTATTGTTCTTGGGTTTATTGTGCTTGGCCATAAACAATACTCTCTCATTGGCTTCTTCTTCACTATCATTGTCTTCATCGGATGATGAGCTATCTTCTTTAGAGAGAAAGTTCCTTTTGGATCCTTGATTGTTGAATTTATTAAAGCCTTTCTTTCTTTTTGAGTTGCCATTACTTTTGTTTGGACATTTTGCTGCAAAATGCCAAACCTCATTACAACTAAAACATATCAATGGAATTTTACCTTTGAATTGTCCCTTACCAATTTGTAGTTTTCTCATGAAGTAAGCATATTCTTCATCTGAAAGACCTTCTTCATCATATCCCCTTTCTTCACACTTGCAGGTGCATGTCTTTCCAATGGAAGGTTGTTTATCCTTATTGGTTTTGTTAGATGCAATGAACACAGTTTCTAGATGCAAAGTACCCTCTTCTTCATCAAGTCTTGTTTCATATGCTATGAGAACTCCATGTAATTCCTCTTTGCTAAGTTTTTCCATATTTGAACTGTATTCTAATACTGATACCTTTGGGTTGAATCTTCCTGGTAATGTTCTAAGAATCTTATGTATAATAGTCTTCTCGTCAACTGGCTCTCCCAATCCTTCCAGAGTATTGGTTATTTCATCAACGTATTGAAATTATGCAATAATTTTGTAATCTTCTTTCATTCTTAGTTTCTCGAATTTTTCTCTATAGATTTGAAGCTTTTCTTATTTGACATTTGAGTTACCTACATATATATTCTCAATCTTGTCCAATACATTTTTGGTGGTTTTACAACCCAAAACCTTATGATAAGCAGATTCAATATGTCCACTGATAATAATATTCTTTGCTTTTGCATCATTTACTATATTCTTCTTACCTTGTTCATCCGCGGTTGATGTAAATCCATTTTGAACAGTGTCCCATACTTCGCAACCTTGCGCCAAGAGATAGACCTCCATTCTTCTTTTCCAAAGTGCATAATTATTTTCATTGAATAGAGGTACACCATTTTTGGTATGCTCCATGACCTCCTTCCAACTGTTAAACTGCTATTGAAGGAACCAAGCTCTGATACCAATTGTTGGAAATACTAAGAGGGGCGGTGGGAGGGGGGAGGGGGGTGAATCAGTATTCCTTTAAATTAGAGCATTATTTAATCTTCAATTATTATCAGTGTTTGTACAATGATAGCAACAAACAAGAGGAACACAAATGCACATAGTTTTTAAGGTGGAAACCCACTCTGGGACAAAAACCACATAATGCTTTTCTAATAATTCTTTAATATTCAACTCCAATTGAAAATAAAGCTCCAAATTCCTAGAATCTAGAAAAGCATTCTTCTCCAGGTCGCATTGGATGGACGCTCCAATGCCCGAGATTCTTCAGTAGTCAACTGAACAGATGCCCCAACACCCAATGAGTGACAACTCACCCTAGCACCACCCTACCACCCTATAGAAGAATAAAAGAAGAATGGACTCCCGTACCAGGGAAAATGGTCCACTTTACAATGATATAGAATGATGCAGAAGAAGAATATATAATAGACCATAACCCCAACTTTGATACAACCACCTAATTATGATCCTAGACCTCCCAACACTACCTCTTCAACCCTTGGAATATAGACACTAGTACAATTTGTACAATAATGCATTTACAATGACTAAGTACAATGATACCTTTACAATGATTGTATGCAGTGCTGCCCACTTGAAGACTTCATATGATGAACTTCTTGTTGCTGTTATGCACCTTGGTTTCTGTTCTTGTCATGCTACCCTCTGCTACACCTTGCTTTGCTTTTCTTCCATAGAAATTTTGGTCCTTTGCAATCCTTAACAACACATGATCTAGCTTTTTCTTGCATTCTAGGAGCTCGATATTGAATCTGGTGTATCTCTGTTATTTCAGATCCTCAATATCTAATTTTCGATTGTGTAGTAGTCCTCTGAGTCATATTTGAAATGCCATAGGTTTGAACCAATTTGGGTTCTTCAAGAGAGATTTATACCCAATTTCTCACAATGCCCTAATTATGGACTGTTTCAGCAGAGCGCACTTGTACGGTGTGCCACGTGTCATTGTTTCTTCATTTGGCTCTAAAATTGATAGAGAAAAAAATACGGACTGTGCACTATCCACTAATTTTTATGGAATTCTAATCCGATACTCAGAGAGAGAGAGAGAGAGTTATGACGAATTGACCAAGGTCACTTCTTTGAGATGAATTTTAGAAGCCTTCAAAAACCCTGACTTCCACAGATCATATCTCCAAAAATGTTGCGCACCTTGATCTAAAATTTTTACTGAAGCTTCCTCAGGATTTCAGCTTTTCCTCATAAAAATTTCAGCTTTTTAACATTCATATAAAAAAAGTTAGATAAAAAATTCCATGAAGACCTGTTTTAGATGGCCGAATCCCTTGCATAAGGAGGAACGAAAGATCACAATTTATATGAATGCTTAAGTTGAGAGGGGATTCAACAAGTGAACGTGGGAGGGATTTTAGGAGCTTAAAAACTATTAATTATGAATTTTGAATGACCCATGCCCCAACCCCATGGGGTTTTAGCCCACTAACTGGGGGTACAAAATTCAAACATGAATATCTCCTAAACCATGAAGAATTACATGGCGTGCCATATATCAACGGAAACATCTCGACAAGTAGAAACCATAAAAGGAATTATTGACCCAGAATATATTAATTTGTTAGGTCAAAAATCCCATGCAATATTGGGTTAGCCCCTGGTGTTTCTTAGGTTGAAATCAATGACAATCGTTGATCAACATAAGGCATGCTTCTACCATTCCATTGCTTGAATTATTTCATCTCACTATCCCATTTCATCGTCTTTTGTATGTATAATGCGACCCACAGTTATATCTCTTCGAAATTATAAAGAACTAATTTATGGATTGCTTCAATTTTTGCATTGGCTAATGAAATGAAACCATAATATAGTACATATGAGATCAAAATATATATTATATTGAATTTCAACTTAAATATTTAAATTGTGTAAATTTGAGAAATTATAAGTCACTTACTCTTTATCAAGTGTCTTTTTCCATTCGTTTTGAGAAGCTCCCCTTATCTTTTGTCTTCATCCCTTTCATCTTCCCCAATCACCACACCTAGTGTATTTTTCAATCTAGTTGATGTACTTAGTCGCATAATAGAAAGACTTATACGATATGTACCCTCTTCCATATACCCCTTGGGTTTTGCCCTTTGAGGAACAAAACCTTTCAATTTCTTCAATTACCTCCTTAAGAAGAGCATCCAATGAAAATAAACCTCCCTAATTAATTCAACCTCATCTACTAGGTGGATTAGAATATGAACCTACAAGTCCATGAAACTCGTCGGCAATTCCTTCTGAAACATACAAACAATCTCAACTATCTCTTGACACCACCATGGAATGTTAGCCACATGAATCTCCTTTGGCATGATCCAATGTACAAATGTAGATAATTTAGATATGGAACATCCTAGGTCTTGGGGGAAGTCGTGCTTCACACACCCATGCACGAAAAATTGGTAATGACACTCCAAAGTTATAAACACATGCAATAATATACAAAATTAATTATTTTTTATGATTCCATGGGATAAAATTTACTAATATAAAAAATAATAAAATCATGCTTTTGACATGATACGTACTCTTAGAAGGTTCAAATGGTCATGTGATTTCAACCCCGACAAATGGCCATCCACGGTGAAGCGACACCGTAGTGAAGACCCATATGAAGATGGAACCCTCATACCTTTTATAACTTCCTTTGCCAAGGAAAGATCATATTTTTTAAAAATCCATGGGACATCACCTTCTCTGGAATGCCAATTAGAGGGAACAACCTCTGATCCTATACTTTGTAATTGTCTTGGCCAATTTTTCTCTTAAGTTTTTGAAGTAATATTATATTTCCTAACGACCAATCTGTCCCATTATTTAGATTATGTGTGCCTCCATAAAGAAGATGAAAGTTTTTTAAATATATGCATGGGACCTAATAAGAAGGTAATATTAAGATTCTCCCAATATGGGAGGTTATAAAATACATATTTCCTTTTCATCCCAATGGTAGATTCGTTAACATAGGTGTTGAAGAATTTTGGATCATCGAACATAGGCTCCCCATTTAAATCAAACATTTCTATGAGCTCATTCTCCTTCTCTCTCTCATATGCTCTAAGCCATTGAGATGGTGTCGTTATTGTAGTCCTTTGGATTCTCTCTGATTTAGCATTGAAAGCAGAATTTTCTCTTCTATAAGGGTTTTCTTCTGGGAGGAATACCCTAGAGAAGTCAAACATTGTCTTTTGTAGGTCGTTGGAACATCTAGCTTTCAAAGAAGGTCCACAACATTTGCATCCATAATACCCTTTTTTTACAAGACCTATGAAATTATTGTACACAATAGTCATCGCACATTAAATAATATCATGAAGACTGGAACAATTACAATGAATTAAATTAATATGCGAAAGAATATTGTTATGTATATAAAAAAATCAATAAACATGTAATTTTCCAGAGAAAAATTGTAAGCCTAGATAATCATGTGTCATATAATAAAATATGCCATACAATATAAAACTCCTCTTTGCGTCGATGGGTCTTGATACTTCATATACATTTATCATATCCCTTAATTCCTTCATTTCATTTGCCAGTGGTTGTAAGTAGACATCTATATTCTTCACTTCTCTTCTAACAGGGACTATGAGAGCCATCATAAGATGTTCATTTTTCACAGACAAGCATGGGGGGATATTGTGATTGATCACTACTATAGACCAAACAAAATATTTTGTTTTCCGGAGGGAATATGGCTTGACACCATCCATGGTTATGCTAAGTCATAGGCTTTGTACCTCATCCTTGAATTTCCCGGTCCATGTATCCTTTATATGCTTCATGGATATTGAATCTGTTGGTATTCATATAACTCCCAACTCACTTCTATGTGAGGAATGCCACCCCTACAATATAACTAATTCTTTGCAACGAAAGAGCCTTTGAATATCATTTTTTTATTTATCATACCTGTCATGCCCACATTTTTGACATATCTCTTTGTTTACATATTCTCCTCTATATATAGAATACAATCATTTGGACATGCATGATACGATTTGTACTAAACACCCAACATTTTCATTAATTTATTTGCCTCTTCGCAACAACCGGGCAAGACATTATCACTTAGAAGAACCTTATCTTTGAATAACCTGTAGTCGGTCATGGAAAATATTAAATGTAGAATGCTAATAGTTCTTAACATTCATAAAATTGATGATTTGTAATGATGATTATGTGACAACATTTTTCAAAATATAAGGGAATTGATGATCAATTACGTCAAATTTTTTGAGAAACATGCATTTGACAAGCCAAACTTTGCTTTAAATTTGTAGAGTAACATGGTTGTCCCCAACTAGGTAGATTTTGACTGACCACCAGGTCCAAAGAGAGGGGTGGTGGAAGAAAATTTTAGGCTTTCGAAAAAGGTATCAATGATATGACCATCATCCCCTAGTTGATCATCATTATGGAATGCATATAATAAAATTGTCTCCATGGTAGGTGTATCCATTAAGTAATCATCCATACCAACCTCTATTTTATTTCCTCCATTGTCAGCTTATGAAGAACTACTGTTGTTCTATTCATTCCTAATTGGTGAATCTAGACATAGTGGGAATTGAATAGGTGGTTGATTCAACCATTCTAGGTATTGTTCCTCTCTAATATTTTCCCTTAATTCAGCCTTCTCTCAATTTTAAATTGTCCTATGGTGCAACAGAAGATGGTAGCTAGGTCGCTCATCATCACTAGTATCCTAATAATTTCAAAAATTATAGTTGAACATGATTATTACAAAATTGATGATATCAATTAGTAAGCACACCAATGCATGATTTATTGGTTTGAAATGGAAATAAATACATTATTCCAAACAATTATTACCATCATTTTCCTAGGATTGTGGCTAGAAGATCACATGTTACAATTAGCAGGGTGAAGTGATTGTCCATTTTCATCTACGAACCGTGCCTTGCGGTATGGTGCTCCTGATAAGAGCTTCCAACATTTTGGAACTGCTTGAATATTTTGTGCATCTAAACTCAATTCAGAATCTGCATGAACCTGAAAATTTGTATAAATTAATTCTATTCAGCTGATTGACATGGATTAAAAAAATAAATTCAATTATATAATGAAAATATCAATAAAATCTGACTTAATTATGTTTGGAGATGGATATGGTGAACTCCACGGTGGACTTTGAGAAATATTATAGAATGAGTTGTATTTTGAAGAATTGTCCATCTGATATAATTATGAGAGTTTCTCCCTGCATTTGAGTAAAATCAACAATAAATTTTTGTGTACATACCTAAAACTATTTTTGATACCTTAAAAAGGGAGTTATTTTTATTGGTCCTAATGTATTGTTAACCTCACCAGTGTGGTTTTATTATTGGATGCGGTAGTTCTTTTAATTAACAAATCCACCGAATATTGGGGGAAAAAAGCGCAAATTTATTTTTTTGAAGTGAAAACAAATGGTAGACTAAAATATGAGTGGAAAAAATGATTTTCGGAAATGTAACTTCATAAAAAATTCCTTAAATAGTAAAATCTATTCATTATTTGATTATTTTTGCAAAAATTTTCAAGGAGGGATTTTCACAAGAAACATACATAGAGAAAGAGATCATGAGAGAACTGTGGAGCGACAAAATACTTTTGAAGAACAAAACTATTCACAGAATCATAATTCGAAACATGTGGTGATTGACAGAAAAACCTTGTAGTATAGTAAAATTGTTAAATTTTACTGTGATAATTATTTTTTTTACATTTTTTGTTAGATTTAAAACATGCATAGTAAACATTTTAAATTTTACTATGCTCTTTACCAACAAAATCATTTACAATCTCCATTACTATTTACATTTAACTAAAATTATGAAAAAAAAATAAAAATAAAAAAAATAATAGTAAAAAAATAAAAAAAAATAAAAAAAAATCCATTCTTACGTTAAACCCTTGCTTCTTCTTATTTATGTGACATCACAATTAGAGCTTTTTATTTTAGATTTATAGGGTTTGTATTGCTATATATATATATATATATATATATATATATATATATATATATATATATATATATATATATATATATATATATATATATGTATGTACATCTAACCATGGATTACTTTCCAAGTCATATCCAAATCTATACATTACATACATTTAAGAAAATAGATTTACATTAAATAAATGCTTTTCTTCAAAACCTCAGCACACCGGTGCACGATTTAAAAAACTAGATTTTTTGAATCGGTGTGCACTGTTTAAAATAACTTTATGTTAGTTGGTGCTTCGGTATTAATATAACACATTGGGTCTCTTATTTACAAAAATCACCGTACAATGTTTCTATTGTATTGGCGGTGCATTAATAAGGACCTACCGCATAGTCTTTGGTGTGTAAGTTGCGAAAGTTGCACTGGCCGTCTAATTTATATAGACGCATCATTTTCTTGAATTTTTTCTTTACCTCACAAGTATGTGATTTATTTATAAAATATATTAATGAACGGTAAAAGTTATATATTGATAAAGAAATTGCTGACAAGAGTTCAAGTAACAAAATTACTGATAGCACATCCAGAAAAGAAAAAAGGGAAATTGTTTGTAAATTATTTACAAAAATTATTATTTTTGAACTATATGTAAGTTTAACTAGTATGTATTGGTTTGTGTGTATCATGTAGAACCAAAAAATGAGGAAGCTCGATAACGTTCTTTCTGATCTAAGACTAGAAGATCGTTAAAGCTTCATGGAAAAATTGCAGAAGGATGAATCAGGTGAATGAAAAAATACTATCGATCCAACATGAGTTTATTTTCTGAATTTTGATTAATAATATACTTCAAAATATTAGATAAAAATTTCAAAAAATCTATTAATTCGGATATTTTTAACTTTCTACATGAACTGTTGACACCTAATCCAAATGGATTGGGTGAGATTGTATATTATTGTAATTTAGTAAATAAGGAAGGCCATGATACATTGGGAAGTGAATCTCAATGGTCTCACCTTCATTGTTAAGTACACACCGAATATCAATCTAGTGCATCTTCAGTTTTGTGGAGTGACCTCTTGGTATGACATGGTATTAGAGCCAGTCCCTTTTTTGGCATTCCCGCCCTTGGTGTAACTCCCTCCTATCTATGTTCTACTTTTTTGCAGACTCTAACTGTGCATTCAGATTTTTAATGCTCCTAATATATTTAGAACTTTTACGGCATTCTATATTCCTATCTCTTTGCCTCTACTCCTTCTGCAATTATGGAATAATTATACATTGTGTTTTTTAGCAAATTACGCTATCAATTTTTGCACACAACTATGCAAACTCTTCTCCAATTTTTTTGACAATCGCTCCCCTCACAGATAAATCCCCTCACGTTGCCTCTTGCTCCTCACAATCACTCATTCCCTCACCTACACTCTCCACCCACTTTTCTCTCTCGCCACCACGCATCCCTGTCCCTCCCCCTCTCCTCCCACGCAGACCCTCAACCCTCCTGTCGCCATCCCCTCGCCTCGGTCTATCCTCCACTCCCCTCTACTCCCCTCAGCCTGTTCTCCGCTCCCCTCATGTAAACTACCGAAACGCACTCCCTCTCATCACTCTCCCCATCCCCCTCCCCTCACATCCACTCCCCAACCCTGCTCCCTCTCGTCCCTACACCATCACTCCCACGCAGACCCTCACCTCATGTTCACTCTCCAACCTAGCTCCCTCTCATCCCTCCCACATCCCTCCCATGTATACCCTCCCCTCACATCCACTACTTAAGCCCGCTCCTTCTCGTCGCTCTCCCCATCCCCCTCCCCTCATGCTCATTCCTCCCCCTCCCCTCCCATGAAGATTTCCTCTCCAAGTTTTTTTTTACAATTCGACCATTTTATTACTCTATATTTTTACATAGATTGGCCTCCCCAAAAACTCCCCTCCCCTATAAATACCTCCCCAAAAAATGCCTCCCCTAGTAAATATCTCCCCCAAATAAACTCTCCCTCAGATAATTCCTCTTTTCTTTTTCTCTCAATTTTTTTTTACAGATTTTTTTTTTTAAGTGTAGAATTTAAACCAAAATTGAATTTTTTTTTTATCGTGACAACAAGGTGATTTTTTTTTCAAAGTAATGCATTCTCTCATACCAATTGTGGGAGTCGTTCTATTCGGAAAGGAGAACTATCCTAAATGGTCTCAAGAAATCAAGCACACTATCATTTTTAATGAGCTGTGGAGAGGAATTTGTGAAGGAGAAGGATACCATCCACTAGCAAAGCCCACTTTACACTAGGAGATCACCATTTGGGAAAACAAGAACTTCAAGGACTATGCCTTGATTACAGCTTTCGTAAATGAAGAGGTGAGTTGCCATATTACATTGTTTTAACTTTTCAAATGCCTATGAAGCCTTGAGAAAACTAAAATAAATCTATGACTCACATTCAGAACTTGAAATTGTTTAATGAATGATTTAGTTGTTCAGTCTTGAATTGAAAAAAGATGACCCTCTTTCTTTAGCTTCAGAATTAAGATATATCATGCATGACATTAGGAATACTGGTCTAGAAGTTGACATACCTCTCATAGAATATTTTAAGCCATTGTATTCCAATTACTCACATTACCTTAAGTCATTTCAAGCAAGTGGAAACCTCATAAAAATTACCTTTGATTCCCTTGAGAAAAATTTTGCAGAAAGAGAGAAGGATTTTGGAAATATGAAATCCCCTTCATCTTCTTAAGAGCCTGTATGTTTTTCACATATAGAAAAGAGTCATTCTCAAGATTCCTCTAGAGGAAGAGGAAGAAGAAATTTCAGAGGAAGGGGGGGTAGATAAACTAAAACTAAAAAATCTGATTTTCATTGCATATGCTGCAATAAAGACTAGCATGATGCAGCTACATGTAAGCTACCTTGCGATAAAATTGAGTAGAAAAGAAATCAATAAAAAGTTAAAACTCATTATAGATACAAATGTAAAGCACTGGTATCTGCTCATTATGTTGTAGCACATTGTAGCAATGCAGTAACTGAAGACTTGTTTGATGTTTCATTTACTTATTGGAGAAATGATTGGTTGCTATATTCAGGAGAAACCTGTCACATGACATTTAAATTTTTATTTTTTTTGAAGAATTTACTCAAAAATTTGATGGAGAAGTATACTTCACAGATAAATTGAAACTCAATTGATCAGGGCTTGGCACAATGATTCTTAAGTTGCCTAGTCTTCCAGATCATCTTCTACATGAGGTTATATACCTCCCTAAGTTGAGGAGAAACTTGTTGTCCTTGGTCCACATCCGCCAGCAAGGACACTCCATTCACATGTTTTATGGAAAGGTTGAGGTTAGAAAATCATCAGATTTCTCACTTGTCATGGAGTGAATAGATGAAGGAAGACTCTTGAAGCTGCAATATTCCTCTACTCATGCACAAAAATTTGCATTTAGTTCACATCATGATGAAGGTACATTCCCATCAAGTCTTTTATGGCCTACTATATTTCGACACTTAAAATATGACAACCTTCAATTGTTGAAGAAAAATGGTGTTACTGGATTGCCTACAATTCCTAGGAAACTTAAGCAATGTGATGCTTTATTTTAAGGAAATCATAGCAAACAAACATTTAATGATTCACATTCTAGAGCACATAGAAAACTTGAGCTTATTCATTCAGATTTATGTGGCCCTATGCCTATTTGTTATGAAAATGAAAATAAATATGTGATGATATGTATTGATGATTACACCAGAATGTGTTGGGTTTACTTATTGAAGAAAAAATCTGATGCTTTTCAAACATTCAAGAATTTTCATGCATGGATTGAAAATGATGCACAAACTCATATTTTTTCTTGGCGCACTCATAATGGAAAAGAATACACTTCAAATGAATTTGAAAATTATCTTCGTCAACATGGGATCAAACATCGAACAATTGTGCCCTATAATCCCCAGCATAATGATGTAGCTAAAAGAATGAACGGGACAATTTTAAATATGGTTCCCTCCATGATGTTTTTTAAGAATGTAAAATTGATGTTTTGGGTTGATGAAGTTCTATGTGTTGTATACATAAAAAAATATGTTTCCTTTAAATTCAATCAGAAACCAAACTCCTTATGAAATGTGGCATGGCCACATTCCTTTGGTAAATAATTTCAGGGTCTTTGGTTCCATCTGTTATGCTTTGATACCTAAGGTGCAAAGGAATAAGCTTGGTGCTAGAAATAAAAAATGTATCTTCTTGGCATATTCAAATAACTCCAAAGGATATCGTCTCTATGATGAAGTTAATAAGAAGTTTATAGTATCAAGAGATGTCATATTCCTTGAATCTTCCAAAACTAATGATGTTGTTGAGCGGCAACTTGATCGCCTGGATATATTCACTCATGTAAATTATTTTCAAGAATTTGTTAATTAGATTCCACATCTTAAAGGGGGGATTCCTATACTGAATCAATCTGTGGAACCATTTTCTGAAGAACTCTCTCCCCCACATGAAGAACCAATCATAGATGACACCTTGAATGATGTGATTGAAAGAATTGAGAGATTGAATCTTGATTCAATTCCAACTCAGTCAAATGAGCAACCTAGTCCATCTTAGAAAGGCCCCCCAAAATGGATGACAAAGACACTAGAAAACATTCGTCCCGATGAGATTGGAAAGACAGGAACAAGAATTTCCACAAGACAAAATAGAGGTGACATAGATAATTTTGATTCACCTATTAATATGGATATTTCTTATAACGATGAATTGAATTTGTCTATATATCATGAACCAAATTCCTTCAAAAAATTCACTTCTCATGTTGAATGGAATGAAGTGATGCAAAAGGAGTATGATGTGTTGATAAAGAATGACACTTGGAACCTGGTTGATCCTCCTTTGGGAACCAAACCAATTGGCTGCAAGTGGGTCTATGAGAAAAAGTACAAAGAAGATGGCTCACTTGACAAGCACAAAGCCAGGCTTGTGGAAAACAATTTTGCATAGAAAGAACAGGTCGATTATGAAGAAAAAAATTACCCCCATAGAAAAATGGGCCACCATCCAGACAGTCTTTTCCCTGGTAGCTCAAAAGGGATAGAAAGTCCATCAGATGGATGTAAAAACCACCTTTTTAAATGGATATCTAAAGGAGAAAGTTTTTATGTCCCAGCCAAAACGATTTTTTGTGAAGGGACAAGAACACAAAGTATGCTAACTTTTAAATTCCTTGTATGGTCTCAAGAAGACACCATGAGCCTAGTATGAGAAATTAATTGAGCATCTTTTGAAACTTGACTTCAAACATCTTGATCTTGATCATGAAAATTTTTTTGTTAAGAAAGTTGGGAAAACAATTGTATATATTGTGGTGTATGTAGATGATTTTTTGATGACAGGGAACAATGAGATTTATATTTCATCCATAAAGAAACAATTGAATAAATGTGTTGAAATGACTGATTTGGGCTATGTTCATTACTATCTTGGTGTTGAAGTAACTCAACATCCTAAATTTATATTCCTTTCTCAAAACAAGTACATTGGAGATATTTTGAAAAAGTTTTGCATGGATGAATACAATCCCTTAACCACTCCAAAGGAACAAAACTTGAAGCTCACATCCAATGAAGGGAACGAATTCAAGGATGCAACGAAGTATAGACATCTTGTAGGAAGTCTTATATACCTGACTACCACCAGACCAAACATCTCATTTGTTGTTGGAATCCTCTCCAGGTTTATGCAAAACCTTGTGAAGGACATTGGTCTGCTACAAAAAGAGTTCTTAAGTATTTGAAGGGGACTCAAGACTTTGGACTCAAATATACATAGGTGGGTGACTTCATCTTGATCAGATAATTTGATTCAGACTTAGATGGGGACAAATAAAATGGGGTGTCTACTTTAGGTTATACCATGAGTCTTGGATCAGGATCTGTCTTATGGAGATCACGCAAGAAGTCAGTTCCAGTAGATTCCACAACCAAGGCAGAATATGTGGCAGAAGTTGAAGAAACAAAAAAAATTGTGTGGCTCAGTAAAATCCTAGAATATTTTCAGATGAAACAAATGCATTCAACACCACTCCTGGTCGACAACATTTTTGCAATAAAGTTGGCCAAGAACCCAAAGTTCCATGATCAAAAAAATCACATGAATACAAAATACCATATGATTCGACATCATGTTGAGGCCAACACTATCCATCTATGTAATTGTTCCACAAATGAGCAGACTACAAACATCTTCACCAAATTGCTTGGAAGAGAAAAGTTTCAAAAGTTCAGAACGATGCTTGGAATCACCAACATCCCTTCATGTTGAAGGGGGGAATGTTGACACCTAATCCTAAGGGATTGGGTGAGATTGTATATTATTGTAATTTAGTAAATAATGAAGGTGAAGAGACATTGGGAAGTGAATCCCAATAGTCTCACCTCCATGTATAAGTACACACACAATATCCATCTAATGCATCTTCAGTTTTGTGGAGTTACCTCCTAGCCCGACAGAGACCAATAGCAAAGAAAAGGAATGTTGTTCTAAGAAAATAAATATAAAAGAAGATGCCAATGAAAATTGATTTCTCCTTAGCTCATTTGGAGTGGTTCTGGAGGTTAAGGAAAGGGGGAAAACTTTTACAAAACTTTAAGGGATATAGTGGAAGGAATGTATAGAAGTTATTTGCACTTACAATACAAAAATCAATCTAATGATTCCAGGAACAAAATTTATGTAAACTATAGGAAGAATTTCCAGAGAATTGGTCAACGAGAGATGTTAAAATTTTAGTAGAAAAAACATACAACAAAAAAAGGAGTGAAAAAGTGATATTCCTTTAAATTTTTTTCTATAATTATATGTATATATTACTAAAAAGCAATCATTTATAAATATCACTTTTTTTATATCTAGTTTTCATATATCAATATAAAAATTAAATAGTTTATTGTCATGTTAAATTTTCAAGAAAATTATGAAAATCTCAAAGGATGAATAAGCAGATATCATAAATATTCCAATAGGAATTTCTAAAAAGGTGTACAAGGAGATGGTCAAAGAAATGGACACAATTTGATCGCAGAAGGAGTCATCTCAACAAAAACGTACTTCAAATGTAATATGTAATCATTGAATTTTTCGAGTAGGTGCAATAAATAAATAATTTAGCATTAAATATTAATTTTCAAGTATTTTTTTTCATAAAAAGAAAAGAAAATGGAACCCATTAAACACATAAAACAGGATGACAAGGAAGAAAAGAGTTGATATCTATGTTTGAGAGTAATTGTTACTTGCTTATAACAACTTAACTAGATTTAATTTTTTTATATTTTAATTTTTTTTACAACAATCATCATTGAATGTCTTCAAACATGTGCTAACATACAAAGAAGAACCATCAGAAGAATTGATTGACATTGGGTTAATTATGGGTTGTTAGTATATGTTGGCATATTAGAAACTGATTGTGGAATTTGTAAGTATCTATCTTGTTTTACTTAGCTCCATCTATAATTAATAGAACAAAAAATATTTTATATTAAATATATGATTTGTTATGGGGTATAAAACATGTAGGAAACAAAGTATGGTACTGCACCAACAAATGAATTGTTGAAAGATGGCATTAAATTTGTTTTTGAAATAATGTGTATATTTCAGGAGCCAATTCTTGCTATGGTACATTTTTTTTCAATTTACATTGATGTATATTATTTAATATGGAAAATTTGATTATTCTCACCAATGTATATACACTCATTACACTTTATTTTTATGTTTCTAGATGGAACTTGAAGAAGAAGAAAAAAATCAACACAATGAATAAAACAATCCTCTAAATAACCGAATTCATGGAAGTATCTCGAGTTGTGACAACAGTTCCAACGAAGAATGATGATCAATATGTTTGGATATCAAAGAAAGGTGTTGTATTTTTTGAAATATTTGTTTGTTAAATCAAACATTTTGTTTAATGTAATGGACATAGTGTCCCAATTAAAAGACAGAGGGGTACCAATAGTTGTCCCATTTTGTATGACAAAGAGTTTCTTATTCATATGTATCTAATAAAATATGTTTTAGTTTATTCTATTGTGTTCTCCATTGCCGCTGTGAAATGTTACACCACTAATTAAATATATGGATGATTAAATATTATAATGAAGAGATGCGAAATCTGATGATATGATATAAAAAAATTCATCCAAACATCACATTCAAATGCACCAATAAAAATTTAATTAATATGAATACTATTATAAGATATGTATAAAATTTGGATAGATAATGAATTTAAAAAAAATCAAAATAATTGCACTGTCATAGGTCGATATTTCTAAATAATAGAAAATAAACACTAGTGTGTGTGTTTGATAATGTGCACCAGTGCATTTTCATGATAATGTGCACTGGTGTGTTTCTATGACCTATGAGTGCCTTACCAAATAACAATACCAATTAGAACACCCACTGCACTTTATCAACGACTATGACCTCAGTGGATAGGTGTTGCATGCACTGGTATGGTTTTTGTTCAATGCGTTGGTGTGTTTTTATAACTTCATGGCCCACTGTGTTTTTACACCTTAACCATCCTGTGCATTTTTCACCTTAACGAGGTCGGTGCATGCACATTCTATTAGCTCAGTGTGTACTTGTGGGTGACATGGACTGAGCGTTGCTAAATGCCCCAGGGCTTCCGAATTTTTTTTCCATCCTGATGCTTGGTATGTTTAAAATACTGATGGGTATAGGCTAAAATGCACTGGTGCATTGACACATGAAGTGCGCACTGATAAGAAATACATCTGTAAAAAACTATGCCCGCCAATTTTTTTTTAGTTCTGTTGAACTTCCGTTATCAGCTTCGTAAAAACCTCCATTACCAAAATTGGATGTTGTAGAAAATTTTATTTTGACAATTTTGGCCAATTTTATAACACTAAAAACCTTCTTTATAACCTCCGCTAGAGGGCATTTTCCTTTTAATGAAACATTAAAGGATACACAAAAAAACATGGATCATTGGGAGGCAAAGAATGAATCTAGAAATTTGAATATATGTGAGATCCAAAATCGAAGCACTCATGAAGAAGACATAATTATTTTGAAAACACAGTTCTCTCCTCCCAAGAAGTATATTCAATAGAGGCCACCTTAGTAAAAGGTGGTAAAAATATGGAAGGAAAAATCAGATAGATTTGAAAAATGCAGGTTAGCATTGAAAACCAATGATAAATATGAGCAATGGGTTGTTTCTAGTGGGTGCTCCAATAATATTACAATTGATACAAGAAAGTATTTGTATCTAAAAGTGTTTAAGAAAGGAAATATTATTTTTGGAAATGATGCTCTAGCTCCAATCAAGGGAAAAAGCACTCCAAGGGTTGATGGTAAAATCAAGGCTCAAAATATGCTCTACATTAATGGATTGAAGAAGAAACTTCAATGTGAAAGTCAAATGTTCAACAAAAACTATGATTTAATTTTTAGATATAATTCTTGTCAAATTAGAAGTTCCATATCTCGAAAATTAGTGGGGAAAAAATTAGAAACGAAAAAATTAATATGTATTGGATGATTCCAAAGTTAAATGCTACATAAGTAAAGAATATGAATCATTATTGTGGCATAAGAATGGGTCATGCGCATTTTCAAATCTAATTCAAGATCAACAAAACTGAAGTAGTTATAGGTTTGCCAACATTCCTTAAAATGGTCAACATAATATGAAAATCATGTCAATTTGGAAAGAAAGAAAGGGAACACTAGAAAACTAAAAAATATTCGACTTCCAGACCATTGGATTTATTCCATGCTAATATTTTTAAGCGCACAAGAAAACATAGTCCAAGAGGATAAATGTACTTCATCCCATTCCTTGGCGATTATACAAGAGATACTTGGATCATGATAACGAAAGAGAAATCGGAAGCATTTAACAAGTTAAAAAAATTTAAATCTCAAGTTCAGAATGAGTAGGATTTGAAAATAGAATGTCTAAGATCTGATAGAGGAGGTGAATACATGTATAAGGAGTTTAAATAATTTTGTGAAAACTATGGCATTACAAGAAATATTTGATTGCCAAAACATCTAAAAACAATTATGTGGTGGAGTGGAAGAATAAGTTAATTCAATATAAAGAATGGGAAATGATGGATGAGGCTAATATTGTGCATACCTTTTGGCAATAGGTAGCTCAAGCAAATATTTACTTGCAAAACATAATTCTACTCAAGCGAAATAGAGACAAGAATTCATGACCTATGGAGAGAAATGCCTACAAAAGTAGATGATTTCAAAGTTCTTGGAAACAAGTTCCATATAAAGAGAGATGATGAAAATATATGTTCGAATTATGGTTAATGTATTTTCCTTGATAGTAACATGCTTGAAAAATATGTCCTTGATTTCAACTTGCTTATAATGTCATGGTTATGGAACTAATGCAGATATGAAGAATATTGGTACATAGGTTATAGAGGATATGCAAAGAAATTTTAGCTCAGTTACAAAATTAATGGAAATTGTGAAGATTGAAAAGTATACACAACCTATATGAAGAAGAGTAACATGCATACATATGTTATGTGAAAAAAAATTGTGTACATAATCCGACCCATGGAAACCTAGATACCATATGCCATTATCATGGTGATTTCCCATTGTATTGTGACGACAATATTTATTTGATCTAGTCAAATGAATACCATAAACATCACCAAAGGATTTACCTATTGTATTTTCAAGTAAACTATATATATAAGGAGATGGAGATGAAGGATTTAAGTTTGTAATGGAATTTTTTACTCATGTTTGATCTGATCTGGAACATGCATGCACTAGGGAGTAAGGAGATGGCTTAGATATCATAGATATGAAAGTATATTGAATACAAATGGATATACATGTTGGGTTTGTTTATGTGCATGTAGATAATAATTTTAGATTTGTAGCTATGGTGATGGTATGATATAAATGTGTTTGTAGTGATATGTGACATTAATAGTATGTGGACCAATATGCGGGCTTGACATATGTTGTGAAAAAACTTTGCAGTGAATATTTGGTTCAATAGTTTAAGATCTGTACGGGGGTTTTATTCATTATTGTCACGTACATAGGTGGATCTGGTCCAATATTGTCACATATAAATTCTATGGTAATATATTAAGTATGCTCAAATATATACATTAGTTTAACTTATGGTAAGTCCATATATATGTAGGGCTACTTAATAACAGATGCATATATTTTGAGTTAAATTTGGTGAGGGTTTGAATTGATGCTTGATAATGAGAGTTAATGACTTCTATTGTAATTGTTACTATCTAATAATGTTTTCTTAATCTGGACGGTTTGTGTCTATTATGGATTTCTTGTGTATTGATTTAATCTGGTTGCATTGGTTGGTTGATATTAAATGGCTTGATGTTTCTGTGATTCAACTAGTTTACAACGCCTCAGTGATTCGAATTTTTTATATTGGTTTGGAATTATTTTTTGGTGCGAGTGCAATTTTAAAATTTGATGAAATATTTGTTATATGTTTTAATGTGTCTATGAGATAGGTGGATCTAGTACAAAATATTGTGAAATGTTGTCTAAAAATGGTGTTGAGGGTTGGAGCCTTTAGTATGGGAGCCAGAGCTTCATTCTAGTGGTAGTTGGTAAACTTGTTTAGAGGGTAGGTGCTCCCCTCCCATAGGACCCAGTATATGAGATTAGGGGGTTTTAGATACCTTCTAGGGAGTTTTGGAGAATGAGTGTAGGTTTTATCCTCCTACAAATGGGTTCTTTCATGTTGGTAAGAGTCTGCACCAGTATATGATGTAATGAATATTTTCTTTATAGAGAGTATAGTAGCAGTGTTTTTGTCCCGCATTGGGTTTCCACCTAAAATTATAGTGTCCTCATGTGTTGATGTGTTTCTTATGTGCTGATGATTTATCTTATCTTTATTTCTCATGGTTATTCCATCATGAATAAGTAAAGAAACAATGTCAAACTGGTTAAGTTAAATCTCTGATGAAAATTATGAAAAATTAGTAATGTGGATATACATGATTTTAATTCACTAAATTTCCATACACACTTGGGTTGCATATAGAAAAGATAAATAAAAAATTATTTACTTGAAATTGAAGTTCATGTGATTTCAAAATACTGATTCACCAACCCCCCCACCCCCCTTCTCAGTAATTTTAAGAACAATTGTGATCAAATCCAGTCGCTCCAGCGGAGGCTTAATTTATTAAGAGTGGATGAGGGGAAATGGGAAGGAATCAAAAGAAGAATAAAAATGAAAAAAATAATACAGTTCAAGAAAATTGTGGCATTGAAAGAGATATATCAGATTCAGTGAAAATTATAGATGTTAACAAATATTCATCTTCACGAACTTCACTTTTTTGTTGATCAAGGATGGGAAGCTAATGGATATATTGATAGAGAATCATCAAGTATTGGAATTTTTTGTAATTTTAATCAGTTTCCTTGTACCTATAGTGATGATGATAATGAATCAACTAAGATTTCTCTCATATGTAGAAGTGAAGAAAAATCATTATGCAGAGAAGTTAGATTAAAACATAATGATTTTTTGTAGGCTTGGACATGCTAGTTGAATATTAGTAAACTATAATGACTTCTAAAATTTAATCCCTAAACAATGGAATAGGAAGTATTAACACATCAAAAATTTTCCATTCCTATGTAAAAAATTCATAAATGCCTATACTAAGAAACTCCAACTCATACAACAAGACTAAATTATGGTGATGCCTTATTCCATTGTTATGGTGATGACTTGATACTTTTGTTGTTGATATGAAAACAAAGTTTTTATCACTCCACTAGATCTCGAAAGGTTGAGAAGGAGACCAGCAAAGGTAACCACAAACCACTTTGACCTAGTAGCTATCCCTATTAGGTTGAGAGGGCTCTCTCAATGAGATCACAACCAATTTTATTGGATCATGGAGATTTTAGGCTAGGTATGAAAATTAGGGTTTTATTTTATTTTGAAGGTTTGTGCTCAATGGTGAATTAGGTCTAGGAAAAACTAGGCGAGGACTCTGAAAACCAGATTTGTAGAGATGTAATGGGGCAAGGTAGGCACACACTTTAACACTTAAATATCTCTGGGGAACATGGTATATTGTTAGGGCTTCAAAACGAGCATGAATATAATGAATTAATTTATATTAGAAGAAAATGAACATGAATGTGAAAGCTTCTCCGAAACAGAGCATTTGATCAATGAATTATTCTCATCGAACTTAGAAATAAATCACATAAGACATGGAAATCAATATGGAAGGTACAATAAATTTCAAACATAATAAAAGAAGAAACACTGCTGAAACACATACCACATGAATCCCACCACAATAGATTCAAATTATGTCTATTGGTTCCTGCCAAAATCACAAAATACACTAGTGTTCCAGGCTAAATTCCACAACATCCAACCTTTGGAAATGATTAAAAATTATAGCATATAGGAAAATACATGATAGGAAAAATAATCAGGTAAAAAGTCTTATTCAAGGCTCATCATAAACTCCTTTGATGAGTCCTCACCTAAAGACTAGGATAGTTGAAACATTTTCCAAGATTTTAGACAAAGTTGAGGAGAGCTTATCTCCTCATTAATTACAAATTTCCTCATCTAGTGAGGCAAAAAACAATTAAGAAACTTGAAAATAAACCTAATTTATTACATGATATCAAATATTTTATGATTCAATGATCAAAAATTTTTCTAGACCAGATGGGTTGCACCAGGAGCAAAAGGGGTCGCATCATTAGGCACTAAAACAAGAATTTAGCAGAAAGGTCGCAAAAGCGTCACACTAGTTTAGAGCTAATTTTGGATGGCATGTTGGAGTCCAAACTGCATTCTGAATGCTATTTTGAGTAGCCCAACATGTATACTTTGTGTTAGTGTCAGTATTTTCATACTTCCACCAGGGATCAAAACACATTTGCATGTGCATCTTAGGTGTCCCAATCTAGATAATTTTTTCATCATTCCATTAGGTCATGACATAAAATTGTTCCACTGGTTGTTTTCTTTGTTAAATAATATTCTTTCTCCCTCAGAAGATCATATTTACTGATTCATTTTCATGATTCATTTACCATGATAACACCTACGGAGATGCTCTGTTCACTTGGAAATCTTTAAAGTCAAAATCTCATTCAAAAGTCAGGTCAAAAAACAGTTCCATTAGGTCATTAGGGTTTTGCATTTCTCAAGGCCACTCCATTCAGATAAGGTCAACACATATATGATAGGGATTAAATAAAATCATCATGATGTATTTATAATACTTTTAAAGTTTTATTTTTGGCTTAATGACTTTTATATTAAAATGTCATTTTGATAGAAAATTCAAATTTGTAATTTATTTCAATTTTTCCAAATGTAATTTTATGTTATTATATGTAATAAATGAAAATCCCAAAGAATTCAGAGCACAATCATGTCCAGCCTAAGCGAGCAAGGAAAACCAAACTCTAGATTGATCAAGCCTGCAAAGCCAAAAGGTCAGAAAGCAAAAAGTGTCAGTGCCAAAGAAGAAAAATGAACATTAGAAAAGTGGGTAATTTGAATTAAGTGTCACATTAACTAAAGCTATAAAGCCCATCAAGAAATTCAAACAAGTAATTGTTTCCATTAAGCTATTAAGAGTCTTGAGCAAAGGAGAAAATCAGAGTTTGTGAGAAATTTGGGCGAAAATCTCTTGGCGCTGCGTTTTTTCACCTAGGCGATGCGCGAATGTCCAAGCACTGCGCTAATACCCAGCCGTGCTGCACTAATTCCTAAGGAACGCAATTTATTTAAGATATGTGTTGCACTAATAGTTGGAGGCATTGTGTTAACGTACAAGCATTGTGCTAATGCACAGTTTGGTCTTTGAGCTTCAAAACTCGGTCAAGGTGGGTCCAAAACTTCAGCAAAATTTCTCTAAAGCCTTTTGACAAGTAGGTACCACTGAATTTCACCCCCTTGCTGTCTCCAAAAGAATTTTCATGGTGATTTTGTTTTATTTGTGAAATGTGGAGGTTGGATAGTCTATAAAATCCTAGTTTCAGTCTTTGTTCCCTTTGTTCTCAAATTTTCCACTCATAAACCTCACATTTTATTCATTCATTATATCCCTATTCCCTAGACACTAATCCTTTCCTACAACACCATTTCCCTATTCCATAAAGCCTATTTCACTCCCCATCCTCATATACCTCATCCATAGGGTTTCAAAGATTTCAAACTCAAAATGTTTGAATAAGAGGACAAAGATATCAGTGAGGAACAGTCACCAAAAAAAGTGATCACAATGGAGGGAGAATTGATAGATTTGAACCAATAACCACAAGGGCACTCATGGCGTCTCCTCTCACTATGTCTTGTTTCAAGAATGTTGGTTTTTTTGAGTTTTGTGAGAGGGTGCAGTAGACTCAATATCACTGTGAGTCAACAAAGTTTTTCATCATAAATATTCATGATGGGCATGCCACTCTTGCTGGGGTCACACTTACCATGTCTGCTAGTGCCATTTCATCTACCACAGGGATCCCTAATGTGGGAGAGAAATGGTTTAAAAATGTAAAACTTGATCTGAGCTATTATAAGCCATACCTTATACCTAGATAAAAGGATGCTAAGAAAATGGTTTTCCTTTTCTCTCATCTCCTTGACCGGTATGTCCCCATGATGAAAATAATCATGAAGTAGTTCACTTATGAGGGGAGATTTTCTCGACTCTATTCATACCATATCAGAGTCCTCATGCACTTCAGTAGAGTTAGAATGCTTCATATACCTTGCTATCTCTCCCAAAGCATTGAAAAAATGGCATACATTATACAAAGGAGGCATTATAATCATCAAATGTAGAGTATTTTTCACCATTCACTCATTAAGATGGTGTTCATGCATCAGCTTGAGCAGAAAAAAATTTCATGGGATACATTCATTGCAAATGAAGTTTTCACTACCCCACCTAGTCATCATGAGCAGAGCATCTATTCATCATCTCATCCTCCCATATCCACTTCTCCATCTCAACTTGCTACTCATACATCATCACCTTGTCATATGACTTCACCTCATGTTGAACCTACTTATTCACCTTTCCGTAATCCTTCACCATCATCACATCATGATATAGGGGCATCAAGCAATGAAAGGGACATTAAAGAAACTTGGGATAATGTGACTGATGTTTAGACATTTCCAAAGACCTGTCAAAAAAGCCACAAGCATGTGTTTTCTTTACTTGAAGTGAAAGGGGCCATGCCTTCTTCATCAACACAATAGGTAGATAAGGGCAAAGAGGCAATCATTGAGGCGCAAGAGGACAAGCATGAAATAGAGTAGGAATTTCAACTTATTGACCTTGATGAGGAGGATGAGGATAGAATCAATAATTCATTGATCAGAAGAAAAGATGAAAATATTAGTGAACCTCAAGCTAATCTTGATAGAGCACAATATGTGATTGGTTTTCTTGATTAAGCGAATCAACAGCTAAAAACCAAGAAAATTATTGATGAGGACAGGATCATCAAATCAAAGAAAGAAGTAGAGAGGGCTAAAGCCTTGTTGGAGGATACCTTGGACATATTTGGTGAGATTGATGATGTGGAGGATCAGCCTCCTAGACAGAGACCAAAGACAATAGGGCTTAGGAGAGCTCTAGCCCGTGAGAGACAGAACAAGGCTGAGTTGGCAGAGCAGCTCACTCCAAGTGAGCTACTTGCCCTTGATATTAGTAGAGATAGAGAGTCATGGCTTGATAGAGATAACTTGCATTTGGAGGGCTTAATCAAGAAGGCCAAGAAGTACTATGATATTCAAAGGAAAATGGAAAAGCACTATGGCATGAGAAACAAAATTGCAAGGGCCAAACTCAAACAAACCCATGCAAATATTGAAGCTCTGACCGAGCAAAAGGAGAAGGAGAGGTTAGAAATACTTGCTGAGGTGTCTCTTCATGCCTCTAACCCTTGATCTGAGCTATTATGAGCCATACCTTAAACCTAGATACAAGGATGCTAAGAAATTTTTTTTCCCTTTCTCTCATCTCCTTGATCGGTATGTCCCCGTGATGAAAATAATCATAAATTACTTCACTTGTGAGGGGAGATTTTCTCAACTCTATTCATACCATATCAAACTCCTCATGCACTTCACTAGAGTCAGAATGCTTCATAAACCTTACTATATCTCCCAAAGCATTGAAATAAAGGCATCCATTGTACAAAGGAGGAATTATAATCATCAAATGCAGAGTCTTTTTCACCATTCACTCATTAAGATGGTGGTCATGGATTAGCTTGAGCAGAATAACATTTCATGGGATACATTCATTGAAAATAAAGTTTTCACTAACCCACCTAGTCATCATGAGTAGAGCATCCCTTCATCATCTCATCCTCCCATATCCACTTCTCCATATTAGCCTGCTCCTCATACAACATCACCTAGTCGTATGGATTCACCTCATGTTAACCTTACTTCTTCACCTTTTCATAATCCTTCACCATCATCACTTCATGATACTGGGACATGAAGCAGTGAAAGGGATATTGAGGAAACTTGGGCTAATGTGACTGATGTTGAGCCATTTACCAAGACCTATCAGAGAGGCCACAGGCACGTGTTTGCTTCACTTGAAGTGAAATGGGAAATTCCTTCTTCATCAGAAAAATAGATAGACAAGGCAAAGAGCCAGTCATTGAGGAGTAGGAGGACAAGCATGAAACTGAGCAGGAGTTTCAAGTGATTGACCTTGATGAGGGGGATGAGGATAGAATTACTGATTCATTGAACATAATAAAAGAGGCAAATATTATTGAACCTCAAGCTAATCTTGACAGAGCACAATATGTGATTGATTTTCTTGAGGAAGAGAATTAGCAGCTGAAAACCAAGCAAATTATTGATGAGGTCAAGATCATCAAAGAAAAGAAAGAAGAAGAGAGGGATAAAGCCTTGTTGGAGGAGATCTTGGACACATTTGTTGAGATTGATGACAAGGAGGACCAGCCTCCTAGACAGAGACCAAATACAATAGGGCTTAAGATATCTCTAGCATGTGAGAGACATAAAGAGGCTGAGTTGGAAGAGCAACTCACTCTAGGTGAGTTGCTTGCCTTTGAGATTAGTAGAGATAGAGAGTCATGGATTGATAGAGATAACTTGAATTTTGAGGGCTTAATCGAGAAGGCCAAGAAGGATAATGATATTCAGAGGAAAATGGCAAAGCACTATGCCATGAGAAACAAAATTGAAAGGGTCAAGCTCAAACGAGCCCATGCAAAGATTCAAGGTTTGATCGAGAAAAAAGAGAAGGAGAGGTTATACATACTTTCTGAGGTGTCTCTTCATGCCTCTAACCATTGATCAGCAAGTAAAATTACAATTTTGACAAATTTTGGTACATTTGGCACTCTGCTGCATTTTTTGGATTTTTGGGAAATTTTGACACACAATCACACTGCCAAAAACCCAGTGCCCTTGGCGCTAAAATTTTTCTTGGAGCATCCAATGAAGGAATGGTCACCACCATCATGTTCATAATGATGATTAAATTAACTCCGGAAAGTTTTAGAAGTATTAGAGGAGGAATAGTCCCTCAAAAAGGAAAAAAACCACCAAAAAAACATGTTCCTGCCCCTGTTTTTGCCTAGGCGCTGCTCTAATACTAGTCTTGGGATAAATGATCTTTTATAGGGAATATGGGCACCATTTTAAATATTGGAGGTATATTTAGAAACTAGACTCATATATATTTCTAATGAGCTATCATTGAGCTTATTTGGACACTAGGAAGGCCTCCAAAAGTGGCTTGTAAGAGAAGCTAGCTTTTCTATCATGGCGCTATGCTTTTGCTAGGAAATTGTCATTTTTTCCATCTTCAACATATTTTGAATTTCTGATATTTTATCTTAGGAAATGGAGAATTAATTATTTAAAAGGTCAAGATAAATTTAAATTTCATTTTTTTATTACTATCTAGGGTAGATACATCAGATATGTCATCCAGAGGTCAAATGAATCAGTTTCCTCTCTTTTAGAGGCAAATTTTTGAGTTTTCCTGGTCTTCAGATTCTTGTTTAGGAGTAGGTGAAACTGATACCTATCTCATGGATTCGACTCCCTGAGGCTAGGAAGAGTGGTTTTGAGGTCTATTTGATGTATTTTCTGAGTCATTGTAATTTTTTGACTCACTTGGAGCTTTGTCATCTCAAGAGACATATTTGTACCCATTTAGCCTGGACATTAATGATAAATTTGTAGCTATTTCTTTGGGATCCATGTGGTTTTTAGTGCTTGATATATTTTCTTCTTTTTGATCATTTGTATGAATTTATTGTTATCTTATAAACCATTTTCATGTCTTTTATATGCTTAATTTCAAGTTGAAGGAAAAATTCATGTTTCATGCTCTGCTTTGGGGAATTTTGCATAGTTTGCATATTTTCTTCAGTTTAGGGATAATTCATTTCAGATGCTATTCGTAACTCCTCATTGGTCTTTTCACCTCACCATAATCATACTTTGAATCTAAAATCTTGTACCTACCTTTCCCCATAGAACCCCTGTAAATTTTGACCTGATTTCCTTGCCCTAGATGTTTGACTCCTCTTGATCCAGCAAACCCTACACAAATAAAAAAACCCTGAGCTACTATACCTAGCCTAATCTCTTCTTTCCTTAGTCATTTTCATTATTATATATATGGAGATAGCCCTCTCCTATCCTAGTATGTATATCTACTTGGTTAAGCATGGTTTTAGGTTACCTCGGAATTGCCTCTCTCAGCCTGAGGTTCAATCTCAATGATAAAATTCTGTTGACCATACTGGGGACGAAAGAGTAAGATTAGATCAACCCAAGTAATAATTTTTCATTGAAATTCTTAAACTTGTGGATGATAAGTTTAGATTTTATTCAAAGGTTGAATTGAAAATTTTGTAAAGTGCATATTTGTTTTTGAAATTGGACATACTGGCTTCCCAAAGATACACCAGATCCAACCCTTATCCGAATCCTCCCACCATTGTTAGTGATCCTTAGAACATTGGAAGAAAAAATAAATTTTTTGTTGAGACTTCTAGTTCAGTCGGAAATCAATCAGAAGGAAGTTCCATCCCCAGAGCTCATTCATTTCTCGAAGGGTTAGAAAACTTGCAAGATATTGGATTTGATGTAAATTTTGAGAAACATTTATTCTGGAGTAAATATTTGAGTTAGATTGAAAAAATGATTATTGATTCCTCCATTCCCTTTCACTATACTGTTGAAGATATGTTTTCATCCTCTCGGTCAGGGTCACAATTAGGGACACAACTTTTACAGGTTCTTAAAGATCTACAAAATTATTCTTTGCAAGTAAATTCTTGGGTGATAAGAAGACCTCAGATCTTAGCTTCTTCTACCAACACTTCATCTATTTTTACCCAGAATATCCCTTTTCCCCCACCTCCTTATTCATCTTTTGTTCACACTACTCAATCAATGATCAATCCTCCCACATTAGGCATCCAAATCCTTGGTGTAAAGCCTATTATAAATCCTCCACCTCTAGTCATCATGGCTGAGGGATATGCCCCACTTGTTCTCCCTCAGAACCTGGATGCTTTGCGCACAGATTATCAAGCTAAAATCCCTTTGTTTGAAAATACCCAGCCTATGATAGCTCAAAATCATGTAAATAATTTGAATGACTTCTTTGACCTTCATGAAATTGATATAGAGGATGTGAAAACGAGACTATTTTCACAAATCATGGGAAGGGAAGTAAGAAAATGGTTCAGAGCTCTACCAGCAGCCACTATTGACACATTAAAAGTTTTGCATCGTCATTTTTTAGAAATATGGGAAGAAAATAAGAACCCCCTTCAAATCCCATCCAAATATGAAAACACTAAAAGGAATGTTGGTGAGTCTGCTTAAGATTATTGTTTGAGAATTAATGCAATGTACAATGCTCTTCTTGCAGATATGAAACCATGCGAGGGTATTGTTTTGGTCAAATTTTTGGATGCATTTGATGCTGATATGGCATATCAATTGCGTGAATGTGATCCTATGACTTTAGCAAACGTGAAAAAGAATTCTATAAGTTTGGAATCAAATTTTATGGCCAAGAGAGCAAGAATTAGATCAGAAAAGAGGGTGACCATCAAAGAGGATACATGTACTACCGATGAAAAAATGGATTCATTACTCTAGATTATGGAGAAAATGGTTGACCAATTTTCTATCTTAGATAGGCCTGAACCACAGATCCAGAATCCAAATTTCAGAGGGCAACAACCTCAGTTTAAAATCAAGCAAAGAGATCAGAAAGCACCTGACCAAACAACACAACAACAACAATAGATTACGACCTCGTTACAGTAGAATTATGTCCAAGGAGTGGAAGAAGAGGAATATTACGATTTGGTTGTTGAAACAAATCATTTCTCTACAGTAGATGGCTTTCCCATGTTCCTAGCTGAAGATGAAGAGTATACTGAAAATCTAGATTCTCCAAAAGATGAAGACTATATCTTGGAAAATGATGATGATTTGGAAATATAATTCGATGATTATTAATGTGGGTATATGAATGCTTTGAGTGCACAATATAAAAAATATTCTTTAAGGAGTAGAGATGTACCTCTCAATCCCATTCAGAAAAGGAAAGAGGTCCAGTCAAAGAATGATCTCCTTAATAATCAGAGAAAGGGTAAAGAGAATATAGATCAGAGTCATAACAACATCAATTAGCCATCAACAAGATTGGCTACTAAAGAGAGGGACACTCAGAAAAAGGATACAAGAGATCAAAAAGATAGAAGAGATCTTGGTGTCAAAGAGGTAGATAAATTCATAACTTTTAATTTAGAAAATGAAATAGCTAAATTTAAAGTGTCTATTCATTTGATATAATTAGTGAAAAATAGTCATTAACAGGTGTCTAAAATTTTGCTAGTTGATCCTTTGTCTGATATGGTTAATGTTGAAGATGAGCACCCCGAGCTCATTTTTGTTCTAGCTATAAATGTTCAATTGGAATAGAGTGAGGTTCCTCCTTTTTTTTAAGCCTTAGACTAGATGAGTACATACTTCATAATGATATGCTTGATTACAGTGCTTCTCACAGTTTGAAGCCTAATGCTATTATGGAAAATATGGGAATGGATATCACCTAACCTTATCATTATTTTTATTCATTTGATTCTGGTAGGGTTCACTACATTGGTCTCATTAAAGATTTAGTAGTTTCCTTAGACCAAATCCCAGCCAAGAATGTTTTGATGGATGTGGTGGTGGCTGATATACCACCTCATTTTGTCATGCCACTCTCTAGATCGTGGGTAGCTAAACTCAAAGGAACTTTATAACTTGCCTTCTCTTATGCTACTATTCTTGTTTTCAGGCAATTGAGGAAATTGTATCGGGAAAATAAAATGAAATATATGATAAATAGTAATGAGAAGCCTATCAATCATCCATTATAGGTTGTACATACAGATCTAGAATATTTTATTTTTAATAATGATGGTGATTTGAATTATGTAAATAATCAGCTAGTAGTAGTAGAAGATGTGCCAAAAGTTTCAGAGAGTTTCAGAGCAACTCTTGATAAAGAAAAATAAATAATGCCTTCTTCAATGGTGGCTTCTTCTGAAAAACATCTTGAAGAAAAGAAAATCAGTATAGAATAGAAAAATGAGGTGACAGGCCGAAGTAAATCAGAACCAAAATCTAAATTTCGGCATGTAGAAGATGAAGAGGGCCTTTGGATTATGGATTTCGATGGTGCTTTGGGTAAGGAAGGTGCAGGTATTGGTATTTGGATCGGAAGTCTTGTTTGTAAGTTAGGTGAAATTCCAAGTAATGTTAGAGAATTCTCTTGTAAGTTGGCTTTTGACTATTCTAATAATGAAGCAGAGTATGAAGCATTGATCACAAGTCTCAAGACTTTGAAGAAACTTGGTGCAAAAATAATTTATGTTTATGGTAGATTTTGAACTTGTCATAAAGCAAGTCAATGGGGAAGATAAAGCAAAGCATCCATAGATGAGAGCCTATAGAAATGTAGTCTTGGATATCATAAAAATGTTTCCAGAGTATACATTAACAATGGTGCCAAGAACTCAAAACATCATTGCTGATTCACTTGCTACGGTGGCAAGTAATCTCAAAATTTCGATGAACTCCAGTAATAAATTTGAAATTCATGTCAAACATAGACCCACTGTTGCAGATAATTTAAGGTACTGGCATGTTTTTTGCGATGATAAAGAAATTAATAGATTTTTGCAGAAAGAAGGAAAATTCAAAGATGCTTTTATTGATGATGTTTGTGATGCTGATGATCAAGACATAGAAGCCAATCAGAGGAATTTTTTGCAGCTAAAAGAAAATACTATTCATAGAAGTTTGATACTCTTCGAAGATCTATTCAATCAGGATGATTTGGCCAGAAAACCAACATTCACTCCTAGAGAAAAGGGTGTGGGAGATGTGAACATTGGAACACCAAGAAAGCCCAAAATGGTTAACTTGTCTAAGAAATTATCTCCCGGGGTGAAAGACAAGTACATTAATTTTTTGTCTAAATTTTATGATATTTTTGCATGGGATTATGTAGATTTTAAGTTTTATGATAAGAATATTATTCATCACACTATTCCCATCAAGCCAGATCAAAAACCCTTCAGACAAAAGTTGAGAACGATAAACCCAAGATTGTTGCCATCCATCGATAAAGAGGTAAACCGATTGTAAAAATCAGGTATCATTGTGCCAATTAGTTTTTCTAATTGGATTTAAAATTTGGTTTTGGTAAGGAAAAAGACCAGAGAGATAAGGTTATGCATATATCTCCATAATTTGAGTAAAGTATCTTTAAAGGATAGCTACCCCCTTCCTAAGATGGACCATGTTCTGCAAAGGATAGTTGGAGCATCACATATGTCACTACTTGACGTTTATTCAGGTTATAATAAGATCTTGGTACATCAAGAAGACCACGGTAAAACTACTTTCACAACACCTTGGGGGACCTTTTAGTATGTTAAAATTCCATTTGGACTCAAGAATGCAAGGGCCACTTTCTAGCGGGCGATGGATATAGGATTTGCTAATGATAAATATGTTTTCTTAGTATTGTATCTAGATTATTTGACGTTATTTTCTAGTTCCGATGATCAGCATTTGTATCATTTGAGAATTACTTTTTAGAAATTCAGGGAGTTAGAAATTTATCTAAACGCGAAGAAGAGTCTTTTTTCCATGGAGGAAGGCAAAATTCTTGGTCACATAATTTCCAAAGATGGAATTCGCATTGATCCTTCCAGAGAAGAAGCCATTTAGAAGATATATTTTCTGCAAAACAAAAAGGAGATACAAGCTTTCAATGGTAAGATGAATTTCTTATGCAGGTTTATTCCTAATTTAGCTGAGCATTTGCAAAGGACCAATATGTTGAAGAAGGAAAGTAGTGTAAAATGGATGACTGATGTTATGAAGTCTTTCAACTTGATGAAGCTTGCTATACCCACAACCCCTGTTTTGGTTAGTCCATATTATACTAGTTATTTCATAATATTTTCATTTGCATCTGAGCACACCTTAGCTGCAGTTTTGATGCAAAAGAAGAACCAGGTTGAATAGCCTATTGATTTCTTCAGTCGAGTCATTAGAGATTCTTATCTTTGCTATAACATTATTGATAAAAAAGCTTTAGCCCTAATCAAATCTTTGAAATATTTCCAGATCAATATTCTACATTCACATACTATTGCCTATGTTCCAAATGCAGCGCTAAAAGAGATTCTCACATAGACTGATCTTGAAGGTCGAAGAGGTAAGTGGATAGTATAAATTCTAGAGTATGATCTCGAGATCAAGCCTACCAAACTGATCAAGGGACAAGGGCTAGCCAAGCTTATGGCTCAATCCAACTTGCATGCTCTAGACATAAAACTTATTGCAGCAATGTCAGATGATGAAGAAGATGGCGCTCTAATATAGGTATAAAAAATGTTTCTCACTTCACCATGGTATTCCGATATAGTGTATGTTCTTTAGCACTTATGTCCTCCTCCTGGAATGTCAAAAATTCAGGGTAGGTTTTTAAAATTGAAATCTGCTAAATACTGCATTCTAGGTAGTGCCCTTTATTGGAAAGATCGGAGAGGTGTTCTTTTGAATTGTCTGGTTGAAGATGAGGCTAAGAAGGTAATGGATGACTTCCATAGGGGAGATTTTGGAGGTCATTTGTTTTGGAAAACAATAGCTAACAAAGTGGTGAGAGCATGGTATTATTGGCCAACTTTATTTTCTAATTTTTGCAAAACAGTCATAAACTCTCACGAATGTCAGGTTTTTCACGGAAAAAGAAAACTCCTTTCTCTCCCGCTGAAACCTATTGTAGTAAATGCTCCTTCTCAAGAGTGGGGACCTAATTTTATTGGCGAAATTCATCCCACATCATCGTCACAACACAGATGGATTTTAACAGGCACTGAATACTTCACCAAGTGGATCAAGGCTATTCCTACAAGGCAAGCTACGAACACGGTAATTATTCAATTTTTAGAATCCAATATTTTGTCTCGTTTTGGTTGTCCTCACAAGATTATTACAGATAATGCTGTAGCATTTAAGTCGAAGAATATGGTTGAGTTTTTTCATAAGCATAATATCAGATTGGGCCATTCCACCACATATTATCCATAGGGAAATGGATTAGTTGAGTCCTCTAATAAATCCTTGGTGAATATCATTAAGAAAATATTGGAGGAGAACAAGAAAAATTGGCATAGGAAACTTACCAATGCTTCGTGGGCAGACCGATTGAGCACAAAGAAATCTATAGGTATGTCACCCTTTGAATTGGTTTATGGTATAGACATAGTGTTTCCTACAACACTTGCAGTACTAGTTATGATATTATTGTAGGAGGTCGATAGTGAGGAAGATGATATGCAACGTTGAATCAATCAAATGATTAATCTTCAACAAACAAGGGAGGAAGTTTCTCAGACTTCTTCTAAGATTTAGGAAAAAATTAAGAAGATTTATGATCACAAAACCAAAGAAGATAAGTTTCAGCTGGAGGATGTAGTGTTGCAGTGGGATTCAAGAAATGAAGATAAAGGTAAGCACGAGAAGTTTGAAAATCTTTGGAAGGGACCCTACAAGATCTTGGCTTATCGAGGACTGAATGCATACTTGCTAAAGGAAATGAATGGACAGGAATGTTCAAGACGACCAGTTAATGGTAGGCTCTTGAAAAAATATTATTTTTTATACAACTTTTGATAGAATGTTTCACTTTCATTGCAAATACCAATTTATATTTTTTGCAAGGTTTGGAGCAAAAAGTCATCTAAGCTTGGGGCCTGAAGTGAAGGATATAAAGCTTGTTGATTTTCTGTGGTTTATAGAGTTTTGGTGCTACTTTTGAGTTAGTGTGAGAATTAGTTTTGAGTTAGTTCCTAGTCATTTTAAATTATTTTTTATTAAGTTTAATAATCTACAGTCTTTTGGATTGTTTGACCGTATTTACCCAATGGTTAGGCACTTGGTCTACAGTGTTATTGACACCTCCAAGGAGATTCCATCCACTATAAGGCCAATTTTAATTTCAATATTTGCATACTTCCACCAAGGATCAAAACACATTTTCATGTGCCTCTTAGGTGTCCCATTCAGAATAAATGTTTCATCATTCCATTAGGTCATGACATAAAATTGTTCCACTGGTGGGTGTATTTGTCAAATAAGCTTCTTTCTGCCTAAGAAGATCATATTTACTGATTCATTTTCATGATTCCTTAAGCATTATAACACCAATGGATAATCTTTTTTTCTCTATTCACATGGAAATGTTTAAACTCAAAATATCTTTCAAAAGTCAGGTAAAAAAACAGTCCCATTAGGTCATTAGGGTTTTTCATTTCTCAAGTTCATTCCTTCATTCAGATAAGGTCAACACATATATGAGAGGGATTAAATAAGATCATCATTATGTATTTATTATACTTTTAGAGTTGTATTTTTAGTTTAATGAATTTTATATCAAAATGTCATTTTGATAGAGAAGTCAAATTAGTAATTTATTTCAATTTTTCCAAATGTAATTTTATGTTATTATATGTAATAAATGAAAAACCCAAAGTCGTCAAAGTGCAATCATGTCTAGTCTAAGTGCACAAGGAAAGCCAAACTCCAGGTTGATCAAGCTTGCAATTCTAAAAGGTCAGAAAGCAAAAAGTGTTAGTGTCAAAGAAGAAAAATGAACATTAGAAAAGTGGGTAATTTGAATTAAATTTGAAATTCACTAAAGATATAAATCCCTTCAAGCACTTCAAACAAGTCATTGTTTCCAATCAGCTATTAAGAGTCTTCAACAAAGGAGAAAATTATAGTTTGTGAGAAATTTGGGGAAAAATCTCTTGGCGCTATATTTTTTCACCTAGGCGTTGCGCTAATGTCCAAGCGCTACACTAATACCCAGCCATGCTGCACTAATTCCTGAGGAACGTAGTGTATTTAACACATGCACTACGCTAATAGATGGAGGTGCTGTGCTAATGTCCAAGCGCTGTGCTAATGCATAGTTTGGTCTTTGAGCTTCAAAACTCGATCAAGGTGCCTCTAAAATTTCAACAAAGTTTCTCTAAAGGATTTTGACAAGTCAGTACCAATGAATTTCACCCCCTTGCTATCTCCATAATAATTTTCATGGTGATTTTTTTTTCTTTGTGAAATGTGGATGTTGGATAGCCTATAAAACCCTAGTTTCAGTCTTTGTTCCCTTTCTTCTAAATTTTCCACTCATAAACCTCACATTTTCTTCCTCCATCATATTCATATTCCCTAGACTATACTCCTTTCCTACAACACAATTTCCCTATTCCCTAAAGCCTATTTCACTCCCCATCCTCATCGACCTCATCCCTAGGGTTTCAAAGTTTTTAAAATAAAAATGTCGGAAGAAGAGGATAGAGATATCAGTGACGAACAATCACCAAATAAAAGTGATCACAAAGGAGGGAAAATTAATAGATTTGAACCAATAACCACATGGGAACTCATGGCCTCTCCTCTCACTGTGTCTTGTTTCAAGCATGTTGGTTATTTTGAGGTTTGTGGGAGGGTGCAATAGATTCAATATCACTCTGAGTTAACAAGGATGTTCATCACACATCTTCATGATGGGCATGTCACTCTTTCTAGGGTCACATTTATTATGTCTTCTAGTGCTATTTCAGCTGCTACAGGGATATGTAATGTAGGAGAGAGATAGTTTAAAAAGTTAAACCTTGATCTGAGATATTATGAGCGATACCTTAAACATAGATAGAAGGATGCTAAGAAAACTATTTTCCCTTTCTCTCATCTCCTTGATCGGTATGTCCCCATGATGAAAATAATCATGAAGTACTTCAGTTGTGAGGGGAGATTTTCTCGACTCTATTCATACCATATCAGACTCCTCATAAACCTCACTAGATTGTACAAAGGAGGAATTATAATCATCAAATTAAGAGTATTTTTCACCATTCACTCATTAATATGTTGGTCATGCATCAACTTGAGCAGAAGAACATTTCATGGGATACATTCACTGCAAATGAAGTTTTCACTACCCCACCTAGTCATCATGAGAGGAGCATCCCTTCATCATCTCATCCTCCCATATCCACTTATCCATCTCATCCCGCTGCTCATACATCATCACCTATCCACATGGCTTCACCTCATGTTGACCCTACTTCTTCACCTTTCCGTAATCCTTCACCATCATCACATCATGATACTAGGGCATCAAATAGTGAAAGGGACATTGAGGCAACTTGGGCTAATGTGACTGATGTAGAGCCATTTCCGAAGACCTATTAGAGAGGCCGCGAGCATATGTTTACTTCACTTAAATTGAAATGGACCATGCCTTCTTCATCATCAAAACAAATAGACAAGGGCAAAGAGCCAATCATTTAGGAGTAGGAGGACAAGCATGAAATAGAGTAGGAGTTTCAACTGATTGACCTTGATGAGAAGGATCAGGATAGAATCAATGATTCATTGATCAGAAGTAAATATGAAAATATTAGTGAACTTTAAGCTAATATTGACAGAGAGCAATATGTGATTGGTTTTCTTGAGCAAGAGAATCAGCAGCTGAAAACCAAGAAAATTATTGATGAGGTCAGGATCATCAAAGCAAAGAAGGAAGAAGAGTGGGCTAAAGACTTGTTGGAGGAGACCTTGGATGTTTTTGGTGAGATTTATGATGAGGAGGATAAACCTCTTAGACAGAGACCAAAGATAATAGGGCTTAAGAGAGCTCTAGCTCGTGAGAGACATAAAGAGGTTGAGTTGGTAGAGCAGCTCACTCCAAGTGAGTTTCTTGCCCTTAATATTAGTAGAGATATAGAGTCATGGCTTCATAAATCTAACTTGAATTTGGAGGGCTTACTCTAGAAGGCCAAGAAGGACAACAATATTCAGAGGAAAATGGAAAATCACTATGGCATGAGAAACAAAATTGCGAGGGCCAATCTCAAATGAGCCCATGCGAAGATTCAAGCTTTGACTGAGCAAAAGGAGTAGGAGAGGTTAGACATACCTTTTGAGGTGTCTCTTCATGCCTCTAACCCTTTATCAACAAGTAAACTCACAATTTTGACAAATTTTTGCACATTTGGCACCGTGGTGCATTGTTCTGGATTTTTGGACAATTTTAACACATAGTGACACTGCAAAATCGACGATGTACTTTTACTTGGAGCATCCAATGAAGGAATTTTCACCACAATCATGTTTACAATGATGAGTAAATTAACTCTAGCAAGTTTCAGAAGTTTTGGAGGAGGAATGGTCCCTTAGAAAGGCAAAAAAACACCAAAAAAACATGTTTCTAGCCCTGTTTTTGCCTAGGCGCTGCGCTAATACCAGTCTTGGGAGAAATGTCTTTTACAAGGAAAATAGACACCATTTTGAAAAATGGAGATATATTTAGAAACTAGACTTGGAGAGCTTTCCAATGGCTATCATGGAGCTAATTTGGACACCCGAAATTCCTTCGAAAGTGGCTTGTAATATAGGCTAGTTTTTCTGTCATGGCGGTATGCTTTTGCAAGGAAATTGTCATTTTCGCCATCTTCAACATATTTTGACTTTTTGAATTTTTATTTCGGGAAATGGAAAATTATTGATTTAAAAGGTCAAGATAAATGTAAATTTCATGTTTTTACTTTTATATAGGGTAGATACATTAGATAAGTCCTCTAGAGGTCAAATGAATAAATTTCCTCTCTTTTAGAGGAAAATTGTTGAGTTTTCCTAGTCTTCAGATTCTTGTTTGGGAGTAGGTGAAACTGATCCCTAACTCATGGATTCAGCTCCCTGAGGCCAATAAGAGTGGCTTTGAGGTCTATTTGATGTATTTTTTCAGTCATTGTAATGGTTGGAATCACTTGGAGATTTGGCATCTCAAGAGACATATTTGTACCAGTTTGGCTTGGACATTAATGATAAATTTGCAGCTATTTCTTTGGGATCGATGTGGTTTGCAGTTCCTGACATATTTTCTTATTTGTGATAATTTGTATGAATATATTATTAGCTTATAAACCATTTTCATGTCTATGATATGCTTAATTTCAAGTTGAAATGCAGAATTCATGTTTCATGCTCTGTTTTGGGAAATTTTGCATAGTTTGTTTATTTTCTTCAGTCTAGGGAGAATTCATTTCAAATTATCTTCCTAAATCCTCATCGGCATTTTCACCTCACCATAATCATCCTTTGAATCTCAAACCTTCTACCTACTTTTTCCCTTAGAACCCCTGCAAATTTTGACCTGATTTCCTTGCCTTAGTTATTTGACTCCTCCTGATCTAGAAAACCCTACACAAATAAAAAAACCCTAAGCTACCATACCTAGCCTAATATCTTCTCTCTTTAATCATTTTGACTATCATCTATATGGAGAAATCCCTCTTGTGGCCTAGTAGGGCTAGCTAGTTGGTTTAGCGTGGTTTGAGGTTACGTCAAAATTGCCTCTCTTAGTTCGAGGTTCAATCTGAGTGATAACACTTTGTAATGAGCCATTAATATGCAAAAAATACCCACAGGACAACCTCCAAAACATTATTTACCAACCTCACTTAGAAGCATCGCACGAGTCCAGATTTAGTGGCAAGAGCATGAAAAAAGTGAGGCTTTATGAGTTTTTCATCAAAATTACCATCTTTCATGGAAAAACCACTTCAGATATGGAATTTTATCATCAATATCTACCCATCCATGTATAAAAGAGCTCATTTTTATGCCTAGGAAATAAGGGCCATGCCTCTGTGCCACACTTCTGTGGGTCATTTTCTGCAAAATTTCAAAAAATTTCAAGCTTCTCCAAAATTTTCAATTTTTTTTCCTTGACTGCTATGGATGATAGCCTAAACATCCAAGGATGTTTTAGCCATAAATTTCACTCCTTTACCTCTTTATTTTTACTCCCTTTTCTTGTCTTGGATCTCTTTTAGTTTTCATTTCAATTCCTCAATTTTTACCTGTGCAATTTGATTTCTTGTTTGATATTGGGAAACCAAGAATTTTTGAATCCTATTGTCCTTATTTTCATTCTGCAAGAGCTTTTCCATGTGAATTTTGACCTTTTAAAGCCCAAATTCCTTGTATTTATTGATTTATTTACCCATGCTCTCTTCAAAAGTTAGTTTCTCATCTGTAGGGTTTTGTTCTTTGTATTTTTGCAGTGCCTTCCTAAGATCCATAGTTCTTGGTCTCTTCTTCTTCACTTGGTGTTCATGTTCATCAGGTTTAGTCAATGTTTTTCCCTTTCCTTGTTTGTTTTCTTCAAACAACCTCTTCTCCAAAATCAATTGATTTGTTTTCAATTGACTGTTCTCCTGCTTAAGAAAAGAAATGATAAATTGAGCCCTTGCTAAGTTATCTTGGAGCTCTTTGATTTGAAAATCCTTGTATTTTATTTCCATCTACAATTTTTCCTGATCATCATGGTCCTCCAAGTCAACTAAATAAAAATCATGTTCCTCCTGATCATGCATGGAAGTCTCACGCAAACTTGATGGTGATACCTGTGGTGAAATAGGCTTGGCCCCTTCCTCTTTCCTAGGAGAAAAAACAAGCCTCGTGCCTCTCTTATAGGTGAGAGTAACCTCATGCCTAGGCCTCTTTGACACATCATATTTTTTCCTTGATGAGCCAAGATCCATTGACTTTGTAGACACTGACCATGATGGTGTTGTTTTTCTAGGAGAAATGGTGGGACTAATACCAGGAGCAGTTTTTAGTTTATCCAAGAAGGTTTGCCAATTGATTTTCTTGGTTGAAATCTTATGCATAACCAAAATCTGGATCAAGCTATGATGAAATAGATTCGTGGTATTAGTTTTTTTAGTCATATTCACCATGATTCTAAATAGAAATTTGGACAATTTAATTTTTTTTGTACAGGTGAACTGCATGAGAAACCTAACATGATACTTGTTAATCTAGAAAATCTTCCTTCACATGTAAAAAAAATCATAATGGTATTCATCAAAGGGGCATACTTGTGACGATAAATCTGAAAGGAAAAACACGCTGAAGATCATGTCTGATGTTAGGTTTTAGGAAAATTATATATTCATCAAGTTTTAATTCCATGCCCTTGAACCAATTCTCACCCTGATTTGGAATACCTATGGTTGAGGAAATGATATTTGCTGAAACAATGAACTCTACACCTGCTATAACAACTATTTCTATGTGAAACTTTTGGGCAAAGAGGTTGGTCAATGGAACATTAGAGCCAATCTCTGTAATCATCTCACAAAACTTCATACAACCAGAATTTAGAAAACAAATTTTGATAAATGGAGAATAATTTATTTCATTCATACTGATTGGCTCAAATATTGAATGATATCCTCCCTTGTGAACTTTCTTTTCACTCTCTCTTTCACTGTCCATGAAACTTGTTTCAAGGATGGAACCCTAGCCAAGTTTTAAGGTTTGGATAATAGGCCATAATAATTTGAAATAAATTCGAAGTGTAATGATGATGTCATAGTTTCCTCAAAGGTTTGAGGAAGGAGGGTGCAGTATGATTGTTAAAACAATAATTCTATTTAGTGAGATGAATATGGGGAAGTGAGGATTTTGTGAGGTTTGCAATGGAAACTTAGAAAATGGCTAGCGGTTGATGAAACCAGTGATAAATATGTTATTAAGTGATATGAAGTGAGTAGGCTAGGGTTTTCATGAAGTGTAAGTGATAATGTAGGTGAGTGAAATCAAGGATTCTTTCATTAAACAATGGAGAACAAAAATTACTGAAAATTTTGTTGGAGAAAACCTTGAGAAGAAACCACTTTATCCTTGATGAAACTACTTGAAAATATGGTTTATATGATCACTTAATATTTATAGAAGCTTAATGGATCTTTGAACAATATTTGGAAGTTGACAAAATTTTGAACTTCGCCCTGAAACTATGAAGAAAATCTGCATTTGAAAACCTCGTCAATTCTGCAGAAAGGTCGTGAAAGGGTCGCACAAGGGTTGTGAAATGGTCATGCTAATAGAAAGGTCATGAAAGGGTTGTTCTTGATAGAATGGTCGTGAAAACTTCGCACTTGACAGATGGGTCGCAGAAGGGTCGCGACTCTCAGAAAATGTAGAAAAAACTTCCTTCTATCACAAATTTCTCTTTCTCTTAATTTGCACAGTGATTTTAAGGGGAGAAAAAGAGATGAAGAGTAAAAATGAGTTTACTTTAGCTCCTCCATAGGCTTTTATAATTTTCTTTGATGTCTTGGTAATTAATGTGGTAGGATGGCCCACCTCACCCATTAAACTTTTTCTCTAGCTTTTTAAACTTTCAGATATTTTTACAACTTTGTAACCTTAGAAACATTATTACATATAAAAGCATAAATTATATTTGAAATGAATTTTTTATTGAATATACTTGCCTATTACCACTCCAATTGCTGGATTTTATGCTGAAATGGCAGTTTGGTGACCTTCAAACCCTAATGACCTAATGGAGACTATTAAATGAATTGAATCAAGATGGAGATGATTGAAATGATGATGAAAACCTCTGAATGATTATACACTAATATTATTTTATGAAATGAACCAGCAATTTAAAATTTTAGAAAGAGTGGAAACACTCCTAGAGCTAATGCCAAGTGACAAAAGTTTTTCTTTGAAGACTTTAGTGAAATGGAAAAAAATTGACTTAGGGACCTATTAAGAGATGATAAGATTCCATTTGATCACTGGTGACAGGATGCAAATACTGAGACTAACATAAGTGAAAATCAATAATTCATAAGCCTTTCTACTAAATACCCAAGCCCAGGTACTATATTAAAAAAAATGCTGAAAATCCAGTTCAAATCAAGAGATATCAAGTGCAACTTCGAAATGCTTGTCAAAGATACCTTTTGCACATAGGAGAAATTGTTAGTAATAATAATTACAAAAGAATGTCATCCTTTCAAAATAATTATTGCATAAAAAAACATCCAAATAAATGTAAATTTCCTAGCACAATTGATCAAAGTAATCACCTTTGGGAAAAAAGTGGACATCGAGAGTTTAAAGTAAGCTACATGAATGAATTGTACATTATAATTCTTGTTATTCAATACCACATGCCTAGAATAAGAAAAGTACAATATGATGCAAATATCTGACACAAATTTACCATACATATTCAACTGATCTTCACTTATAACAAAACATTGAGTAATTTAATCAAACTACATATTTAGAAATTAGCACATACTTGAAGCAATAGCCTTGTCAAGCGAGGGAAATCTAGTTGGAGTATATCCAAAGAAATGTAGTTGTTGATTAAAAAATACACTCATTAGCAATTTTTTTATATCCAAGAAATGAAATATCTACAATTAAATTTGATAATTAAGTAAATATATGTTTATAATATAATAAAAATCACCTTAAATTCAATATTTCTAGATCTAAACAAGACAAATTCACTTCCTAGATATTGGCAGAAAGAGACAAGTTCAAAGAAGATAGGATCATACACTAAGACAAAGTAGGAATTAAAACATTTTTAATGTTACCGAAACCTACACATTGAGATGTTTAAGTGACTGATTTGGGCTTCCTTCCACATGGATCTGACCATCCCAAAAATCAAACTTATATTGTTTCCTATGTGCTTTTGAATCATTGTAATAGTTTCTAGCTTTGAATCTCTAATCAAGGTCATGAATTTTAACACACCCATTCAAGCTCGGATGGGTGAGATGTGGACACCATGCCAAAATTTCTTCAATCTTATATTGGTTAAGAGTACCATAGGATAAATCCAACTCGCAGAGCTTCTTAAGTATTCTTCCCCAACCAAGTCAAATTGAATTATAAACATATTTGCAAGATTGAAGCTACAAAGCCTGATCAATATGCAAGGGAGAAGAAGGATGTTAAATTTTGCGACAAAAACGTATTGAATGATAGGTTGGAAAATTTCTAAGAATGTATACAAAAAACTTATGAGTGGTAATTTGAACTATCTAAAGTAACCTTTAATTGGGGATAAAAATCAATGATTGGCTGTAAATTTTTCAAGAATGTGTAAGAAAAATATAAAAGTGTCAAATTTGAGACTGTCTATAAAGCCATCAACCCCTTTGGCCCAATTGAGGTGCATGACATAAAAACCAACAATGCAATGGAAGAACATGCAGAAATTGCAGGAGGCAAGAAATAATAATCAAGCAAGCTACAATGTCAACACAATTTATAAATATGGGCTTCATAATTAAAAAAATAATAATATGTGTCGATAAAGTAGCATGATTGTAAATAAATTATAATAAAACCTACATAAAAAGGCATAAAGTTAGTGCAGTCATGGAGAAACAATATATTCCTAAGACAAAACACCACATCCTTTAATCTCCAATGATATCATTTAAGGTGCAATAACCTCAAGTTTAGTCAAATGGGGATTCATTCCTAGATTAAGTGAGAAAAGCCCAACCTGTAATGATAATACTCTATTCTTTAGCATACCAAATAAAATAAGAAGCAATCACCTTGTTTTTTACTTATTAAAAGTTATTATAATGAACAAGTCATAATTAACTATTAAAAATATGTCATGTTTTACTGTTAAAATAATTAACATCCATTGAAACAGATAAGTTTGATAAAATACATGACTAACACTTCTACTGAAAATAAAGATAAGGAAATAAAATTTAAAAAGGTAAATTGTTAATCAATGGACAAAATCAGGCAAAGGATGATATGCATCACATTAAAATAATGTAGGAAAAACATAGAAAACAACAGGCTCTCCTCAGGATACCACATCCATCTAGACATATTTCCGGAAGCTTGGACGCGTTATTTGAGGGTTAGCCACTCCACAAAAACCAGTAAGGTAGAGAATATGCAACTATACACTATTTGAGTTCACATCTGAGAGGATCTACAAAAACATGAAACAATTAGAATAAACTTAATTAGAAAGCAATAAATCATTATAAATTACAAAGATTGCACGACATTGAATATTTTTTTCAAAAGTTTGTCTTGCATAAAAATCCCATTTCCCAAACCAAACTATCTGTAAATTATAGGACCCTATAGATAATTAATTAAATTAAATGATAGAAAATTACTTCTTAAGAGGTTCATTCACAAAATAAAAAAATACGAACTTTAAAAATATTGTATTAAACTAATAACTCATTATTTGTTCTTAAAAATTTATATTAGTTCATTCATTGAGATTATGTACTCTTTGCTCTTGGATTGACTTGCTACAAACCCTAATCAAACATTTATAATTACTTGAATCCCATTTGCGATCCTTTCTGTGATGCATTGATTTCCCCAGTGAATTAAATGTCTATAAGAAGAACCTACGATATCCAAAAAAGAAAATGAAGCCATGCTCAAGTAAAACATGTAAACAGTAATATCAAAAAGTGTGAAATTCCATTGCTTTCATATAGAAATGATTAAAAAAATGAAAAATGTTTTCTAAGAAATTAAAGTTATGTTGATGTTGCATTTTCAATATGATAGTCTTCCTTTTTCATATTTCCTTCCCTTTTTCTTATTTGTTGAACATAATGGTACATAATTGCATGCGTACATTTTTTTATGAAATTATATAGTGATCACATTTTCATTTATACTAATTAAGGGTAGGCTAATGAATAAGTTGAATGTAGTCTTGTTCTAGGTACTACAACCCCCTCCAAAATTTTTCCCTATACCAAAATTTAGATCCTTAATATTGCTCATTATTGTCACAAACTTTGATGCTCATTTTATTTCTTTTCTTGAAGTGTTGTGATCCCCTTCAAGGAATAAGAAAAGTGTCATATTTTGGCTTTTTTGTTGTCCTAATATAGGTATGAGCCTATGCTATTGGTTCTAGGAGGTCACCATGGTGAAAATGAGATTTTATAACCTTGTAAGTATTTTTTGCACTCATTTCCAAATTTTGAGCATCGTCGTACAAGTGTCGTCACTGTCATCTAAAAATATATCTTTGTCGTCACACTTGTTGTAACTGGTTGTAAATCTGTCACACAAAGGAGAATGATTTTTTTGTATGTCATGGATGATCTGTATTGTTTAAGTCATTAATTTATCCTAAGTATGTGATCACAGTCAAAGTTCATCACTATTCACATTTATCTCATTGGTCCCACAGATAGTAATTTTTCTAATAATTTTCCAAACGAGAAATTTAACTTCAGCAGATCCTCCTTGAGCTATGCACTGTGTAGTCTCATTCCTTAGCTTGTGACCTTGCTACATGGCACTGCTTAGTGTGAAGTACCTTCCGCCCAATACTGATTCATTGCGCAGTGTTTGTGATCATGCCTTAACCTTGACCTACAGAAATTATGGCCTCTAGCCCAACTTGAATTGCACATTTCACAACATCAAGATTCGAGCTCATCCCCTGAGCCCTAGAAATGCATAGTGCGTGGTCACCTAGGCATTCCTTGCCACACACAACTATGCAGTAATTCCTCCCTATTCCCATCCCTGCAGCATATCCCACTGGCTCGGGAAACTGCATAGTCATGCCCCCCAGCCCAGCTTGAACTGTGCACTGTGTAGTCTCAAGGCTCAAGGCTTTCCCTTGCCTTTCTAAACGGTTCTTCCACATATTCATTCAGCCTCCTTGTCTAACATGTGACTTTTTCTGGGCTCAGTTCATGGATCAAAATACATCATCTTAGGCTAGGGTTTTTTGGATTGATGTCACCCCATCATGAGTAAATTCCTGGAACAGTTACCCTATCATCTAATAGAGAGATGATGAAGGAAGAGAAGGAGGGAAGCATGCTCAAATACACTATTGAATCTAAACTCACAAGATAATTGATTGATCACAGAGCGAAAGGACACTATTTTGTGACCATTATCCAAGATTTGATATCATTAAAGACTCCTTATCATTAACGCATGTGATGTAGAAAAGAAAATCTCTTTCATGATTACACTCAACTCTCAACAGTAGCAGTGGTTTGAATTTCCATGTCATCAAGAAGCCCATGTTAGTAGTGTCATGTCATGTCATGTCATGAGTGGTCATATGCCACATCACTATTTTATATCATGTCTATTGTAATCAAAATGTATTGTAAAGTGGAAGTCCAAAGGAAAGACATTAATGTAAAGATTCATGTAAGTTGAAAATTCATGGGAAGTCAAACAAACATTAGGTTAGTCAAAGAGTCAGCCTTTCTTATATATACTCCCTCATTATACGATCAAAATAATTTTCACCTTGGCTCCACCAGCAAAGCATTAGAGAGATAATCTAGTTCTTTTGTGGAGGAAGTGGTGGCTCGAATGATCCACTATTGGATCTAGTGATGTCCATTGTAAATATGTATCTTAGAATTTTTAATTAATAATACAAGCCTTCTTAGTCGATCACGTTCTTCATGCATGTGCTATGAATGTTTGTAAGACTATTTTTCAGATGTTTGTATTTCGTGTTTGCTTTTGCATGTACTAAGATATTTGAGCTATTTTGGTTATTTTAGTGAGAATTTTTTGTAATGGTTTTTACTGTGGTCCTGTCCTCATGGACTGTTCCACAAGATATTAGGCAAGTATTTCTCAATTGTTAATTGTAATGATTGTTGCATCCCTTGTGGACTATTTCACTGGATGTTAAAAGGACCCTTTGATTCATGTGTGTCTCTTCTTGGGTCATACTATTACCTATATCTTAGAGGCTTACTTTTCTCTTCCCCCACATAGAAGAACAAGCTTTACATACTTTCAATTCAACATTCACTAGGCACACCCCCTCTGCTTTTCGAAATTGCATTTGCATCCATCTCTCTTGCTCACAGTGAGGGCCGAGGAAAAAATTTAAGAATATGGCAACCATACCATTATTCTAGATGGGTATCCTACACCAAATGAAGTGATTTCTAGCTAGGACTTCATATTAGGGGATGCCCTGAATTTTGGCAGATCGAGCATCATCAACATTTGTGGCGTTAGAAGGAGGGAAATGATTATTTTATGGTAGATGAACCCACTAACCACACCATATCATATTTTTATCAAGGTCAAAACGTTAAATGCATCTCCCATACTTGTGTTTCTGAAGTTGTTGACCCTTCCCAACCACAACCCACTCGAGCCTGTGAAATCCCATATAATCAACTTCGGGCTCTCCATCCTATAACCCGTCAGTTCACAAAATAAGTCGGATTGATCCTAGGATTATTGAGTCTTTTGTATTCTTCACTAAAGAACAAAACCACCCATACTAGGATAGGGGATTCCTCTCCTCAAGAAATTGTTCCTTCCACTCTTGAAGAGCTAGAAGAATGTGTGAAAACATATTAAAACCTCCAATTTTTAGTGGTGGTAGAAAAGGTAACCCCGTACTCTGAGACATAAATTTCCACGGGTTGGGAAGTGAGGAAGAAGATGAAGAGGCATCGGAATATGAAAAATAAGGGGATAAGAGTGAATACGAAGATAAGAAAGATCAATATTTAGATTAGATTTCTTAGCGGCCCACTTGCACTTCTTGGTATGTTGCATAAGATGTGAAATTATTTAGAAAATTTCATCACAAAGTATGGGCCTGATAAAACAGTGAAGGTCAAAGAAAAATTAGACAACCTTTAACTACATCTGCAAACACTTGAGGTACACCACGATTATTTTCATGTAAATGTTTCCCATGTACCTTGGATTGTAGAGAAACTATATTGTATCACAACACTCTCGTGAAATCCATCCATAATTGGAGGGGGTTTAATAAAAATTTCCTTGAGCAATTCGCTGATGATAAGACCCCCACCATGTTATTGAAAATGTTGGGTATTCTAAATATGGAGGAGAAACATAAAATGAAATACTTCAACCAAAGGTTTAATCACATTTTGAACAAATTTCCCGAAGATATGAAATCTCAATCACATTGTGTATTTTGTGAAGCGAATTGTGAAACATCACTTATGGAAAATTATGAAGAGGCTATCGCAGTTGCAAAAGACTTGCACGCAATTGGATTCATCTTGGATGATGAACCGAAAAAGGACTTCAATGACATGAGTAGAAGGTGTGAGGCCTTTGTAAGTAAGGCCAAAGAGAAAGAACCATTTGATCTTGAGAACTTGACCCACATGGTTAAGAGACTGTTAAACAAGTTGTCAAAACTAAAACAAAGGTCAAGGGATACCACCATGAGAAACACACCTCCACGATACAACTTTATTTTGATTTTTGTGAATTCACGTAGTAGCAGTAACCAACCAGGAAAATATGGGCAGAGTTCAAATGTTGCATTGAATCTTGATAACTTAGGAAACTTGGGTATGGACATATATTTTTCATATCATCAAGATTATCATTATGAGAAAAAGTTCCCACAATTGAATCATGCCATGAAATATATTTCTATGCATCTTTGTGATGCGATGCTTAGTGATGATCAAACCAGGCCCGAAGAAGAAAATGAAGATGTTGTTCCAATCAATGAGGCTGCAAGTGTTGCGAACCCAATGAACATGTTAAATTGTATACTTTCACCCCAAAAGAGCACAATCAGGAAAAAAACTTTGAGTGACCCTCTAAACCACTAGTAGAGAAAGCGATATAACTTAAGAAGCCAAGGTATCACCATTACAACAGAGTTGAAAAAATTAGAAAATCAGAGAAGCCTTGTTAAGGAAAATTACTCCTTCAGTTAACTCAATGCAGAACACTCAGAGAAATTATTGGAAAGTAGTCCCAAGAAATATTACTTACTTAAACAACAAAAACAAGACCATCGCTCTAGAAGTCACAAGTCAAGACACTTTGCCTTCCCATCATGTTGTGGACAATAACCTAGTTTATGACATGAAGAAGGTTCATGTGAACATTTCACTGTTTGAGTTAACAAACATCACGAACCAATGGGACATTCTGTTATGCACACTTGGGAAATCCACCGCAAGTAAAAATTCCCCTTCCTATAAGGGACTAGGTATGCCTTTTGGCTCCCTCGAATCAATACTTAAAGTTTTAACAGTGGAAGCAAAAACACTCTGCCCTCCCTTTATCTTAACGTTCAAAATTTTCAACTTCAATGTACACAATTGCTTGGTTGATTCTGGTGCATGAGTGAACGTAATTCCATTATTAATAACAAATAAAATAAATGCAAAATGGAATAAAATAGATGCACAAATCATTCAGCTATACAAGACTCGTTTCCACATTTCCACATGGTTGGGGAACTCAAATATGTGATCGTCCACTAATGTCCTAATGAACGAGTTCAACAATACATAAACATAATGATTGTGGACATACCAGAGGTATACAAAGTTTTTTTAAGTAGGGATTGGACAAGTAAATTACAAGGATAATTTTATATAGACTGGTCACAGTTATGGATTTCGTATAAGGGAATAAACAACTAGATTCTAGTGAATTCTGAAAGATATATGAAACATAATGTCACTCCCTTAAATGGAAAAAATGAACCAGTGGCTTTCAGAAACATTATTCTCCTCAATTTCTTCCTAGAGACACAAATAGGATGTTATCTTGCATAACCATTCCCATTCCCACTAGAAACACAGTCGAAGCTCCTTCCTAGTCCAACTGGTGAAAATGAACTTTATACAATATGTAGTATTAGTGGTAGTAGTAGTAGTAGTGGTAGTAGTAGCACTAGTACTAGTGTAGATCCTAATCCTTGTATAGATAACATGTGGAATTTTTAATTTGTAGGTTATAAGACACAAGAAGGCTCTAGAGCTAGATGCATTTTAATATACCCACTAGAGATAAAACACTTGATCTCAATTTTCTTCGAATTTGAGTGCACAAACAACACAACTGAGTATGAGGCACTCCTCTTGGGATTAAAAAGAGCCATTGACCTCAAGGTTGTGTTCTTAAAAGAATTAGGTTTCATAAATTGTGGTGCGATGGGTGTACAACACCATACATTTTGTTTCACCTCATCTAAAGAGTTACCAAGAAGAGGTATGACATTTAATTTCACATTTCCAAGTTTTTGATATTATTTCTATTCCAAGAATGCGTAACACAACCGCAGATGAATTAGAAAATGTTGTTGTTAGGTTGTCACCATTGAGGGACTAATTATCTGGATAAATTCACTAACTTACGCATTTTTAATCATGAACAACACATATTTTCCTTCATGGCGAATGATGATGTGTTCAAAGATGTAGTGTCGATAAGGACGAGCACAAAAATGCACTGTAAGATGCAACCAAATTGAGTAAAGAAAATCTCATCCCAAAGGGTGTGGTATCTTTAGAGAAGATGTATGACACACAAAACCACTTTCCATGACCTATTCATGCCAAAACCCACAATTCCACGTTGTCGCACAAACATATTAACTTCCAAACATACACATACGAAATATGTTACTCTTGGTACTTGTTGTAGAAAACAAGAGTGACAAGCCTTTATTCACTTGTTCAAGATGTATCAATATGTCTTTGTGTGGAAATATGATGATCTAAACAATTATGAAATGTGAATCATCTAGCATGTGATACCAATAAAAAAAGGGGCCCACCCATTTCAACAGAAATAGAGAAAAGTAGATCTGACGTTTGAACCCCTCATTCAGAAATAGTTAAATGATTTGTTGGATGCTTAGATCATATACAAAGTGTGGCACTCTACCTAGGTGTCAAATTTGGTACCTGTAAAAAATAAGTCCAGGGAGATCATTCTTTGTATTGATTTTTGAAATCTCAATCATGCCTCAAATAAGGATAATTTTTTGTCCATGGAAAAAATGTTACAAATAGTATATTGGTCTGAAATATTTTCTCCGTTGGAAGAATATTCCTGCTAAAACTAAGTTTTCTTTTTGAAACTTGACTTACTCAAGACAACCTTCTAAAAAAACTTTGGTATAATCGATTTTAATTGAATACCATTTGGTTTGGTGAATGTTGGTGCAAATTTTCAAAGGATTATGGATATCACATTCCGTAGATTAATTGTGAAGTGTGTAGTGGCCTATCTTGATGACATCACTGTGTTTTCCAAACATAGGTCAGTTCACATATGCTAACTAAGAAAATTTTGAAGCAATTTTGCAAGTATGTGATATCCCTCAATAGTAATAAAACCATCTTCGCAATGTTCGAGGGTAATATATTGGGACACATTATCGCTAAATGTGGGATTAAGGTACACCTAGGTAGGGCCACAACAATCACATAGATTCCCTTCCCAATGAACAAGAAGTGCATGCAATCCTTCTTAGGGAAGATCAAATTCCTCCACAAGTTCATCTCCCATTATGCTCAGATTGAAAAACCATTACAAGATATGGTGAAGAAGGATTATATTTAAAATGGGATAAAATAAAAAAGATGTGCTTTCCCATATAAAACAAGCTATCGTAGAAGCACCCATTCTATACAACCCAAATTTCAACAAATATTGTTTTCTCTACAATTTTTCTTCTGACACATCTCTTATCGCCGTACTCACGTAGAAATATGACCTAAACAATGAGCAACCAATTTATTTCATGAGAGAAAGTCTACAAGGACCTTATCTAAACTACCCCTCCATACAAAAGCATGTTAATTTTGTTTATAATGAGGTTAAGAACTTTCAGCCCTATTTATTGAAGGGTCATTACACTATCTTTGTTCACAACCCAACAATCAGATCATTGCTTGTTCAACAAGTTCTAGGTGAACGGAGAGTAAATTGGATGACTGATTTTCAAGAATATGATCTAGAAATAAAAATAGTTCAGATGAACAAGATCCATGGTCTTTATCGACCAGTAGAAAAATCTCACACCTCGCCTTCACCTTCCGACACAAATTTTTTTTTTCTCAGTATTCTATAAGAATAATTCCAACAGAATTGTTATACCATCACACTTTGATTTCTATCTGGTTAATTCTCTCTTTTTTTTTTTTTTAATTACACATTTAATTCCATATACTAACTATACCCAAGTCAATATATACTCGCTTCCATTTCGAATGCAAGTTTAGTTACATCCCTGTACTGCTCTTTTTATTTTAATTTTCACACTCGCAATATTACTTATATACTTAGGGTTACAATCACCCCCCCCCCCCATTTTATGATAAATCATATCAATATATAGGGTTATCTACTCTTAGGTATATATTAGTCGTTTGAATCCTTAGAAATTCAATATGTATATATGTATAACGCTTTAAGTTTATATACTAACACCCTTATTGTACCTCTCCCTAATATAATAGGGTACCGTCCAACTTGGTATGTGTAATACCACTGTATGGTTTTCAACAACATCACTATGTTTAGTAAGGAGTTTTTCTCTTCAGATTTTGCATCCCTACCATCTCGTTCTAGCTGAACTCTATGGTTGCACTCGACACTTATACTTTTGTGCAACATCAACTTAACCAACCCTACGTGCTACCGCCTCATTTCTAGTTTTGATGCCATTTAATTTCATTTGAGAAATTCGTACCCTGCCTTTCTGGGCTCGATTTCACACTTCGGCACTTGTTAATACGCTAGGGTTTAGTTGTCAATTTCGGTTTGCTTTGCTCTTGTTCTATCCTGCTGGCCAAATCTGCTAATGTGATATGGATTACTTTGCCCTTTATTGCTCGTACCAAGTCAAGTTGGATGGTACGTCGGCATTAAAATTAAACATTAAAATTGAACCTTTCTATATTTACTGTGGATTTCCGAGACTCCCTACCTTCCAGTGCTCAGAATTGGGCATCTCCAGCCACATGTACGATGGAGATGGGCTGGGATTAGGGTTTCAAAGGCATATATAATTTTTTTGTTCAATGTATGACTTCCTTTTCACCTATCGTATTAAGGGTTTTCCACATAGTTGCTCCGAAGTTCGTTTTATCATTTTGTTCTCCTACTACTACAGAGGATCGTTCATATGTGTCGCTACTCACACCTCATGGAGATATGTGAGGACTATGAAATCGCACCCTTCAACTCAGGTAACGACTTTCATGGTTATCCTTCATCCAGTTTGACTTTCCAATCCTCCTTTCTCTGTGATTTAGAGGTATCAATATTTACAAAAGTTCAGAGTTGGAGTTTAACGATAGGATAGATTGAAACTAGTCAAACATATTTTACAGTTCCCCTTTATTTTCGCTTCAATTACAGTGCTTATCGGAGGGTTTATATGAAAATTGAGTTTTCCTTGGTGTCATGTTCACTCTCGCTTCGGCGATTTACAATTAGCAATGGTGACTTGGGCGTACACGCGTATTTGACTCCATAAACATGATTTAGAGACGCTACAATGTTCTTCCGAGAAGTTATTTCCATCCCATTGATTTCCGGTGACACAACATTTTCATGGCTATCTCTCCTGCCTTTCGAATTTTCGACTTTACTTAAGTGTTAATAGTCTGGGCGTATTTGTTTGTTCCAGTATCTCCATTGCCCAAGCTCCCTGAATACATTGGCAAGTAAGCTGTAAGTGCTTGTTTTTGTTTTTGTGGTTTAACCTTTCGTTCATGTTGTAATGACTACTCTGGTTTTTGTCTATTTTCCCTCACATATTCTCTCTCTTATTCGTTGCAGGTATATGACAACTATCACATTCTCTGCTAACAAATTTGGTTTTATGCGTTCAGCTCGACTATTAACCTTGCTTCCCTCATACTCAGAGGTTGGTGCCTCATGCAAATTCATCAGAGGGAACGATAATTTAGTTTACCCTCTTTAATTCCTTATCTCCTTTCAGAGAATTTTGGATATCAGGGTGATCAATTTGTAATAATTTTTGTGCAATAACTTTAATTGACTTCCCCTCAGAAGGGAGGGAATTTTTGGTTTTCAATTTTGGAACCAAATTCACTGTCATATGGATTTATATATATAGATATATATAACCCAGTTCTCTATCGGTTCTTCTGTGTGAATTTCAATGGAGGCGTTATGTATAGCAGTTTTAGTTCCTCGTCACTTATAATCCGTATGGGTCGTGTTCCAAATTTTTTTCAGGAATATTTATTGACTAGAACTCTTCTTCCAGTATAGTATCGTCTGCTAAATTTTACCGATATAGAAAGTTTTCTTTTCCGGGAGAATATAGCTTCTGTTGTAGTTAATTTAATATAACTGAATGTATTCTATTGTTTATTCTTATGACATAAATTTCCTAGTTTCTTTCATCAGTCTATTAAGCAGACTCCTCAGTCCGGGTTCACAAATTAATTTTAATGAATGGTTTGGATAATCCAAGTAATATATTTTGTATATAAACAAAATTGTACAGTATTTCTATGCCTGTAATTGAGAAGCTATATTGTTATATATCAACTAGGACTAACTTATTCCTTCCATAGTGACTTGATTCTCATTCATTTATGGACAACTCTGTAGAAGGTTATTGCATGTCCTGGTAGTGCATTTATATACACAGTAATTTAATGGTCTGAAATTTATCCTTCTTCTACTACCGAGATAGATATAATGATATAATTCACCAATTTTGGTCGTGATAACTATAAGTGTGGTCTGAGAATTCTCTTATAGTAATCTTAGATACTCGTCTCATTTTTAATTTACTGTGTGCACATATACAGATATTTCCCCTGACATTTTGACTGACTTAATATATATATATATATTTTTATAGCTTACTTACTGAGGGCTTCTAGCTCTAACTGTTCTTTACCTTCTTAGTCTATAAAGATGAATTATTACATACCAAAATGTGTTTCTGTTCTACTTTTGTTGTGCATGGTTGACATATTTACTCTATTACCTCATGTCAGGTTCAGCCAATTTATTTATAACCCAAATTACAATTCATATGATTCTATTTTAGACATGGGTACAGGCATCTCATGCTACTTTTCACTAGGTATACATACCAGAATTTACTACCAAACCAGAACCAGATTAAAGTTAAACCATTAAATTTCCCTTGGGAAATATGTACTGTCAGATTTAAACGAGTTATGGTTTAGAGATTCTGATGAATTCTTTCCCATCTATGTGTTTCCTATAACTGTACAGAAATTGAAGGCTAAATCTGCTGAGGTTTCTGTTAAATGTATGGAATAGTGTCACACCCAGCATGCATATACAATACTTTCACATTCCATACAACATAAAATTTGCACCTACACCTCATAACATAAGATTAAAATTGAACTCTGCATACCACTTAATTAGATGACCAATCCACCTTACCATAGAATTCGTTTATCTCCAGAATTCACCCCCGAGCTAAGATCCCCCTTAGTACAGATCAAACTCTAATATGTATAAGAGCAGCTTATTTAAGCTGTTATTCCCCAAAGCTTGTTTCTAATTCTGCGTCCAGAATATCAGGATGCTTTTCTTCCTGTTTGCCTAGGCTTCCCATTTTACGGATTCTTTAAAGCTGTTTTATGCTTTTCCTCAGTTTTTTCCAGCTTTTTTTACCTCTTCCCAACTATTTCCTCATCATTGGGGAATTTAGATTTTTCCTCACAAATCTAAATTAGAAATAATTTCTTTCAAGGATTTTTGAAAGATTGTGGGGAAATTATTTTCCTTATCCATCCTCATGGATTTAGCAAGTGATCTCATAGATCTCATTTTGGTCAATCTACACAAAATCATTTTATTCATTTCCTCAAATTAAATATTTAATTACATTCAAAAAATACTTGTCCTTTGGGGTCCACTCTCCTTAGGATTAAATTTCTTATGTCTAGTTTTAAATTTCAAACACATAAACTACGGGTGTTACATATTCCCCCTCTGAAAGCAAACACCGTCCTCGGTGTTGTTATATAACTACTGGAGTTCATTTTTCAAACAAAAATGGATATCTTTCCATCATTTCAGCTTCTCTTTCCCAGGTAGCTTCTTCAGCAGTAAAGTGCTTCCACTGCACCTTTACTCTTGCTACCGTTCAGTTCCTCAATTCAATTTCTTCCCGCTCCAATATTTGAAGCGGTTCTGGCAGAAACTCCCCTTCTGGTGCCACCTGTACCACATTCCAATCCACTATGTGAGAAGCATCATGTATATATCTTTTTAATAATGAAACATGAAACACATCATGAACTCTAACATGAGGTGGTAAGGCTAGCTTGTAAGCCATTGGTCCCACCCTTTCCTATCTTTCAAGGACCATAGTGTCCCATGAAGTGCATTTTCTGTCGGCATAAAGATTTCTTTTAGGTTTAATACCGCAGTACACATTATTAGCACTAAGTCTACCCGTTAATTACTTTGAGATTAACATATTATTTCTTGAGTCATATTTGTCTTCATGTTTCTTCCTCCATTTAACAATTCTTTCCATCTCCGTGGAGCATACGGGTCCCACGTGTTATCTTAGGCAGCTCCCGGCTCAAAGTAATGTGTTCTTCCATAGAGTGCCTCAAATGGACTTATTTTGATAGAGGATTAGTAGCTGTTATTATAGGAAAATTCAGCTAAATGCAGATAATATTCCCACTTTGATGGCCTATCCATCACATACATTCTCAACATATCCTCCAAAATCTGATTTGTTCTCTCGGTCTGCCCGTCGGTTTGAGGGTGATAGGCAGTACTAAAATTCAGCTTAGTGCCCATGCCGTCAAATAGACCTTTCCAAAAGCCTGATGTAAACTTAGTATCTCGGTCAGAAACAATCACCTTTGGAACCCCATGGAGCCTTACTAACTCTTTCAAGAACACATTCGCTACTTGAGCTGTCCTGAAGGTAGATTTCACTGGTATAAAATGTGCAGCTTTTGTTAAAGTGTCTACTACCACCATCACTGAATCATGTTGGTATTTGGTTTTGGGTAATCCTGTTATGAAATCTATGGAAACTGTGTCCCATTTCCATTCTGCAATCGACAAAGGGTTTAAAAGACCAGTAAGATGCTGATGCTCAACTTTGACTAGTTGACATTCCAGGCATCTAGTTAAATATTCTGCTACATCTCTCTTCATTCCTGGCCAAAAAAACTTCTTTTTCAAAGCTGTTAACATTTTCTGATATCCTGGATGTCTTGCATATGGCTGTTTGTGATATTCATCTAAAATCTCTCTTTTCAAGGACTCTACATTGGGAATATACAATCTGTTTTTATAAGAGATCAGTCCTTTCTGGTTTTGAGTGAAATCATCCATCTCCTTCCTTAGGATTTTCACTTGTATGTTTTCATAATTGGGATCCTGGTTTGTTGCCTGTTTCACTAACTCTTCTAAATCAAACTGGACACTACTTCCACTGCTGCCTATAATTTGACAAGCATTTCTGCTCAATGCATCAGCAATCTTATTTTCTTTCCCCTTGATATGTTTTATGTCCATGTCGAATTCACTTAGGAAAGACATCCAGCTGGCTTGTCTAGCATTCAAATCAGTTTGGGAAAAGAAATATTTGAGACTAATATGATAAGTCATCACTGTAATTTTTTTTCCAAGGAGATAGTGTCACCACATTTTCAAAGCATGGATAACAGCTCTAATTCTAAATCATAGGCACTATAGTTCTGTTCATGTATCTTCGGTTTCCTAGATTCATATGCAATAACTAAATTTTCCTGCAAAAGAACTCCTCCCAACCCCTCTCTACAAGCATCCATACATACCACAAATTCCTTATCAGGATCTGCAATCTTCAGTATAGGGGCTGTAGTAAGTTTTAGTTTTAATTGGTCAAAACTGTTTTGGCATTTTTCAGTCCACTCAAATTTGACACCCTTCCTTTGTAATGATGTTATGGGATGTGCTATGGAAGAAAATCTCTCCACAAATCTGCGATAGCCTGCAATCCCCATGAATCATCTCACTGCTGAAACATCAGTTGGTACACGCCATTCTTTTATAGCCTTTATCTTTTCAGGGTCAACAGCAAGGCCTTGTTCAGAAATAATATGCCCCAAGTATTGAATCTTGTCTTTATAAAATTCACATTTACTGAACTTGGCATATAACTGGTTTTCTTTCAAAGTTTGCAATACTATCCTCAAGTGCTCTTTATGTTCCTCCTCACTTTTTGAGTAAACTAAAATGTCATCTATGAACACAAGTACAAATTTGTCCAAGTACTTGTTTAACACACTGTTCATTAAGCACATAAAAGTGGCAGGGGCATTTTTCAAACCAAAAGGTAGGACTACAAATTCGTAATGACCATACCTGGTTCGAAAGGATGTTTTGCTAATGTCTTATTATTTAATTCTGAGCTGGTGATAACCAGTCCTTAAATCAATTTTTGAAAAAACTGAAGCCCCTCTCACTTGGTCAAAAAGATCATCAATTCTGGGTAAGGGGTATCTGTTTTTAATGGTCAACTTGTTCAGTTGACGATAATCAATGCACATCCTAAAAGTTCCATCTTTCTTTTTCACGAACAGCACTGGTGCTCCCTAAGGAGACACACTTGGTCTGATATAACCTTTATCTAACAATTCTTGCAATTGCATTTTTAGTTCTATGAGTTCAGGGGGACTCATTCGATAAGGAGCTCGGGAAACAGGTATTTCTCCCGGCACCAACTCGATTGAGAAGTCAATCTCTCTTTAGGGGCGAAGATGAGGGATTTCGTTTGGAAAAACTTCTTTAAATTCCCTTACTACTGGAAATGCCTCCAGCATATTTTCTTCAGTTTTCCGTTATATTTCTTCCACATGTACTGCATAAACTTGGTATCCCTTTCTAGTTGTTCGTTTTAATTGCAGTGCTGATATTGGTCTTACCGAAATGGGTTTTGGTTTCCCTTTGAGAATAAAAGGTTTTCCTTCCTCATCCACACAATGCAGGGTCTTATCCGAGCAGTTCATCAGGGCTTTCTTCTTTTCCAACCAGTCCATTCCTATCAGCAAGTCATATGAACCTAAGGGCAGGATGTTGAAATTTACTTCTGTTTGAAAATCATTTAATTTAATTGTTGTTCGGGGAAATTTATGTGTTACCTTCCTCTTGGTTCTAGTGGCCAGCTGAACCAACCATGACTACTAAAATTTTTCAGGTTTAAGATTACATTTTTCTACAATTTTTGGACTAATGTAACTCAAAGAAGCACCCAGATCAATCAAAACTGTAACAGATTGGTCAGGAATCTTACCCTCCATTTCAACCATGGTAGCTTGATGTTCTGCTTGTCGATTTTCCAAGGCTGCACTGATAGTTGGTATATTTATGGCTATGTCATTTACTGTAGTGGCTTCTCGATCTCTCATAATCATGTGAATGTTTCGATGGGGACAATCTCTCAACATATGGGATTCTCCACACCCCCAACATTTCAGGGGTTCTCTCATTTTCACTGTGCCCTCTTTCTTATTGTCTCCATCTATTTATTTTGAGGCCACTTGGGACTGAGTAGTTTGACTTTCTTTGGGTTTATTAAACTTTTTCCGCTGATGATCTCTGCCAAAATTCTTCAAATAAGCGGGTTTCTGTTTCTTCCCTTTGAATTCACTCTTATTGACCCATCTTTTTCCATGTTCAGTTTTTCTTTTGAACTATTGGTAGCACAATCTAGCTTTTCTAACAGCTTCATCCATTGTTTTTGGGTTATCAAACTTGATCTTCTCTTTGTATACAACAGGCAAACAATTCAGAAACCTTTGTACCTTCGCCTTTTATTCCCTTATGTAGGGTACATATCTCAACAGATTTGTAAAATTAGTAACAAGCTCATCAATAGTGAGTTGTCCCAATCTAAGTTCATGGAATTCCTTGGCTTTATCACCATAGTAACGTTCATTCAGATATCAGTTTTTTAACTTAACCTGGAAATCTTCCCGGGTGACTGTCTTTTCATCAATGGAATGCACCATTTTTGTCTCCTCCCACCACAAGGTAGCCTTACCTTGTAGCTGGTAAATAGCTAATCTGGCCTTTAGATTGCTTTCATATTCATAGACCTGGAAGTACTTAATCATGTTCAACAACCAGGCTTCAGCATCTTCCTCCTTCTCCCCATCATAGGAGGGAGGTTTGATCTTTCGGAATTCCCCTTGTAATTCCTTTTTCTGCTTATACTGATACCTAATAGCATCATCATCCTCAGACTCATTAGTCTTCCTCTTTTCGGAACCTTTACCTTCTTGGCTGTTCCGCGAAGTTAATTCTTTGATGAGCTTTTCCTGCTCCTCACTGGCTAATGAAAATCTGTCATTATGGCTTTTTATCTCAGCCAATTCTTGCTGCAACCTCCACAACATTGCCATCATGGGCGCATTGGGATCTGGTGCATTATATTCATCAAGAAAATTAACATAAATTTTGTCACCTTCTGCCATTCCAGCACCACTGTACAATACAGAACACACATCAGTGAAAATAAAAATATATATAATTTTTTTTATTTTTTTTCCACAGAAATCAATTTATATAGGGAACACACAGCCACAGTGAGCACAATGTCCCAAACCTAGTTTTATAACTTGGACTCTGATACCATTTGTCACACCTCCCCTTCACCTTCCCACACAAATTTGTTTTTCTCAGTATTCTATAAGATTAATTCCAATAGAATTGTTATACCATCACACTTTGATTTCTATCTGGTTAATTCTCTTTTTCTTTTTTTTTTAATTACACATTTAATTCCATATACTAACTATACCCAAGTCAATATATACTCGCTTCCATTTCGAATGCAAGTTTAGTTACATCCCTGTACTACTCTTTTTATTTTAATTTTCACACTCGCAATATTACTTATATACTTAGGGTTACAATCACCCCCCCCATTTTATGATAAATCATATCAATATATAGGGTTATCTACTCTTAGGTATATATTAGTCGTTTGACTCCTTAGAACTTCAATATGTATATATATATATATAACACATACATACCTAGCTTTAAGTTTATATACTAATACCCTTATTGTACCGCTCCCTAATATAATAGGGTACCGTCCAACTTGGTATGTGTAATACCACTGTATGGTTTTCAACAACATCACTACGTTTAGTAAGGAGCTTTTCTCTTCGGACTTTGCATCCCTACCATCTCGTTCTAGCTGAACTCTATGGTTGCGCTTAACACTTATACTTTTGTGCACCATCAACTTAACCAACCCTACGTGCTACCACCTCATTTCTAGTTTCGATGCCATTTAATTTGATTTGAGAAATTCGTACCCTACCTTTATGGGCTCGATTTCAGACTTTGGCACTTGTTAATACACTAGGGTTTAGTTGTCAATTTTGGTTTGCTTTGCTCTTGTTCTATCCTGCTGGCCAAATCTGCCAATGTGATGTGGAGTACTTTGCCCTTTATTGCTCGTACAAATTCAATTTGGATGGTACGTGGGCATTAAAATTGAACATTAAAATTGAACCTTTCTGGATTTCCTGTGGATTTCCAAGACTCCCTACCTTCCAGTGCTCGGAATTGGGCATCTATAGCCATTTGTACGATGGAGATGGCCTGGGATTAGGGTTTCAAAGGCATATATAATTTTTGCATTCAATGTATGACTTCCTTTTCGCTTATCGTATTAAGGTTTTTCCACAGAGTTTCTCCGAAGTTCATTTTATCATTTTGTTCTCCTACTACTACAGAGGATCGTTCATATGTGTCGCTACTCACACCTCATGGAGCTATGTGAGGACTACGACATCGCACCCTTCAACTCAGGTAACGACTTTCATGGATATCTTTCATCCAGTTCGACTTTCCAATCCTCCTTTCTCTGTGATTTAAAGGTATCAATCTTTACAAAAGTTTAGAGTTGGTGTTTAACGATAGGATAGATTGAAACTAGTCAACCAGATTTTACAATTCCCCTTTATTTTGGCTTCAATTACATTGCTTATAGGAGGGTTTATATGAAAATTGAATTTGCCTTGGTGTCATGTTTTCTCTCGCTTCGGCGATTTACAATTAGCGATGGTGACCTGGGCATACACGCGTATTTGACTCCATCAACGTGATTTAGAGACGCTGCAATGTTCTTTCGAGAAGGTATTTCCATCGCATTGATTTCCGGTGACACAACATTTTCATGGCTATCTCTTCTGCCTTTCGAATTTTCGACTTTACTTAAGTGTTAATAGTCTGGGTGTATTTGTTTGTTCCAATATCTCCGTTGCCCAAGCTCCCTGAATACATTGGCAGGTAAGCTGTAAGTGCTTGTTTTCGTTTTTGTGGTTTAACCTTCCGTTCATGTTGTAATGACTACTCTGGTTTTTTGTTTATTTTCCCTCACGTATTCTCTCTCTTATTCATTGCAGGTATATGACAACTATCGCATTCTCTGCTAACAAATTTGGTTTTATACGTTCAGCTGGACTATTAACCTTTCTTCCTTCGTACTCATAGGTTGGTACCTCGTGTAAATTCATTAGAGGGAACGATAATTTAGTTTACCCTCTTTAATTCCTTATCTCCTTTCGAAGAATTTTGGATATTAGGGTGATAAATTTGTAATAATTTTTGTGCAATAACTTTGATGGAATTCCCCTCAGAAGGGAGGGAATTTTTGGTTTTCAATTTTGGAACTGAATTCACTGTCATATGGATTTATATATATAGATATATATAACCCAGTTCTCTATCGGTTCTTCTGGGTGAATTTCGATGGAGGCGTTATGTATAGCAGTTTTAGTTCCTCGTCACTTATAATCCGTATGGGTCGTGTTCCAAAATTTTTTCAGGAATATTTATTGACTAGAACTCTTCTTCTAGTATAGTATCGTCTGCTAAATTTTACCAATATAGAGAGTTTTCTTTTCTGGGGGAATATAGCTTCTGTTGTAGTTAATTTAATATAACTGAATGTATTCTATTGTTTATTCTTATGACATAAATTTCCCAGTTTCTTTCATCAGTCTATTAAACAGACTCCTCAGTCCAGGTTCACAAATTAATTTTAATGGATGGTTTGGATAATCCAAGTAATATATTTTGTATATAAACAAAATTGTACAATATTTCTATGCCTGTAATTGAGAAGCTATATTGTTATATATCAACCAGGACTAACTTATTCCTTCCATAGTGACTTGATTCTCATTCATTTATGGACAACTCTTTAGAAAGTTATTGCATGTCCTGGTAGTGCATTTATATACACAGTAATTTAATGGTCTTCAATTTATCCTTCTTCTACTACCGAGATAGATATAATGATATAATTCACCAATTTTGGTCATGATAACTATAAGTGTGGTCTGAGAATTCTCTTATAGTAATCTTAGATACTAGTCTCATTTTTAATTTACTATGTGCACATATACAGATATTTCCCCTGACATTTTGACTAACTTAATATATATATATATATATATATATATATTTTTATAGCTTACTTACTGAGGGCTTCCATCTATAACTGTTATTTACCTTCTTAGTCTATAAAGATGAATTATTACATACTGGAATGTGTTTCTGTTCTACTTCTATTGTGCATGGTTGACATATTTACTCTATTACCTCATGTTAGGTTCAACTAATTTATTTCTAACCCAACTTACAATTCATATAATTCTATTTTAGACATGGGTACATGCATCTCATGCTACTTTTCACTAGGTATACATACTAGAATTTACTACCAAACCAGAAGCAGATTAATCTTAAACCATTAAATTTCCCTTGGGAAATATGTATTATCAGATTTAAACCATTTATGGTTTAGAGATTCTGATGAATTCTTTCCCATCTATGTGTTTCCTACAACTGTACAGAAATTGAAGGCTAAATCTGCTGAGGTTTCTGTTAAATGTATGGAATAGTGTCACACCCAGCATGCATATACAATACTTTCACATTCCATACAACATAAAATTTACACCTACACCTCATAACATAAGATTAAAATTGAACTGTGCATACCACTTAATTAGATGACCAATCCACCCAACCTTAGAATTCGTTTATCTCCAGAATTCACCCCCGAGATGAGATCCCCCTTAGTATAGATCAACCTCTAATCTGTATAAGAGAAACTTATTTAAGCTATTATTCCCCGAAGCCTGTTTCTAATTCTGCATCCAGAATATCAGGATGCTTTTCTTCCTATTTGTCTAGGCTTCCCATTTTAGGGATTCCTTAAAGCTTTTTTATGCTTTTCCTCAGCGTTTTCCAACTTTTTTTACCTCTTCCCAACTATTTCCTCATCATTGGGGAATTTAGATTTTTCCTCACAAATCTAAATTAGAAATAAAATTTTTCAAGGATTTTTGAAAGATTGTGGGGAAAGTATTTGCCTTATCCATCCTCATGGATTTAGCAAGTGATCTCATAAATCTCATTTTGGTCAATCTGCACAAAATCATTTTATTCATTTCCTCAAATTAAATATTTAATTACATTCACAAAATACTTGTCCTTTGGGGTCCACTCCCCTTAGGATTAAAGTTCAAATGTATAGCTTTGAAATTCAAACACATAAATTGGGGGTGTTACACAAAATAAGTGGACACAAAATAAGAAGAATATCCTTCATGATGGTAGCAAGAAATTGAGATCCACACAATTGAGCGAGCCTCCCCGACTACCAGAACAAATCCTTGGTATGCAGATGTGCACCAATTCCTTGAGAATGACATCATGCCCTCTCATTTTTCCATATGACAGAAGAGGGAACTAAGGCTTAAAGAATTATGTTACTAGTTGGTCTATGGGGGGATTTTCAAAAAACTCCATAACAGAATATTTCTTAGATGTTTGGACACACATGATTTAGAAAATTTATTTCTTGATCTCCATGATGTACCAGCTGGGGGGAGATTTGAGGGAAACACAATGACACAAAAAATAATGCGGGCCAATTTCTACTGGCCCACACTATTTAAATATTCTCATGTTTATGTCTGCAAATGTCTTGTATGTCAAAAGTGTGCCTTCATAAACATGAGTTCAGCCCTCCCACTTTAGCCTATCATCATGGAAGAATCATTTCAATAGTGGGGGCTTGGATATTATTTATGAAATATTTCCATATTCATCAAAGCATCACCACTACATTATTAGTTCTATAGATTACTTCATGCGGTGGAAAAAAGTAGTTCCACTCAAACAGGTGAATGATCGGGAGCTCATTAACTTATTGCGACATAAAATCATTTCTAGGTTTGGTGTTCCTATTTCATTTTTTTTTTACAATGCAATGTATTTCTCATCATTAAAACTTTATGAATTTTCATTGGAAATGGAATACTATTGAAGCATTTTTCCAACTACTACCCTCAAGGGAATGATCTTGTTGAATCCATGAATAACAACTTTATATTCATCATTAAGAACACCATATTGTTTGAGCAAACAAGCTAGAAATATTCTTTGGTAAATTCTCTATGTGTTGAACAAGTCATGTTCAAGGCTTCCCTAAACACTCCCCCTTACTTCCTAGTATACGAAAAAGAAGCCATCCTCCTTCCAAACATCTACTTATATGCTCTCCAACCCTTCCAATATTCCCAAGGAAATCCATGTATGTTATTGCAGTGCAGGATGGACACCCTTCATAAGCTCTAGGAAGAAATACTGAAAGCCAAAGAAAAATTCTTACTTCATCAAAATCGTACCAAGAGGTGGTTTGACATGAATTCTGCAGGGAAGAAAAAATTTAGTGTGGGTTACTTAGTCTTCAAATGGGAGAAATAAAATGAAGACAAAGGAAAACACAATAATTTTCAATCCCTATGGATTGGATCGTTCACTATACACAAGAAGATAGGCCAACACAACTATATCCTTTTATTGCTCGATGGGAAGACTGACAGTCTTCGTGTCAATGTCCAAGATCTCAAACATTATTTTCAACAAACATTAGGGGTTTTTTCCCTATAGTACATACCCAATTTTATTTCATTTTATTTATTCTTAATCCTGTTGTTCGTCTTGTTTCTTGTTTTCTTTCATCATTTGAATAAGTGTTGTCCTCTTCCATGAGTTGGTTTTTGGTGATTTTTTCTGGCTGAAGTCCAAGGAGCCTTGTCACACTTCAATATTTCGTTAGCCTTTGGTCCATATTCCTTGTATTGGTTATTTATTTTGGCCGGTGAAGTTTTGATGGAAAATACGGCCCATTCGTAAGGATATTTTTTAGTAAACCATGAACCTGTTTCTATCTGGGAAACATTGTGACCATATTTAGCTCTTTTGTTTTGGTGTTTTCATTCTTATCCAATTAGTAAAAGTGGAGAAGGGAAATATATAAATGATAAAAAATAAATACGAGGAACCTATATACTTATCTCAAGGAATAACCTCTCCTGCTCTCAATAAGTTTGGATCCCTCTTCCACATAGAAAGAATAAGTACCAATGCACAGTCCTCCTTTCAAAAAATAAATAAAGGAAAAATAAGAGAAAGTCTTCATGGGCAGAGAGGTAAATGAATCAACTTCATCGGGTACTGTTCAGGCTCACTAGTAGTGGAGAAATGTTTGTGTTCCTAAAGTGACTCCATCGAGGTACTGTCGAGGCCTGCTAGCAGTGAGGCAACACCAAAGATGAAAAACTTATACTCTGAACATATTAAACTCGCGAGATTCACTACCCTCTCCTCCTTGAAACATTGTGATAAAGATGAATATTTGTTGAGTTAAACTGAAATGGCATGATGAGGAATTATTATATTCACGGGTAATTAAGGAAACCAAAGTGATCCGCATGATGAATCAATAAGCCTGGAAGAACCAAGGCCCTGCACAAAAGAATTTAACTGAGATCGAGAAGATGAAATTCTACCATTGTGTCGCCATGTTTTGTAGCTGCTACAACCGCCTCCAATTTTGGCCTATATGAAATTTCAAAACCTTCATTTCTATTTTTCATTGCTCCCACAAAATTTTAGGTCCATTTTATTTATTTTCTTGAAGTGTTTTGATCCCTTTCGCAATATAAACAGAGTGTTGTATTTTGGAATGTTGGTTGTAGTATTCTATGTATGAGCCTATTGTAGTGGTCCAAAGAGGTCACCTTTATGAAAATTTTTTTTTCTAGAATTGTACGTATTTTTCACACTCATTTCAAAAATTTTGAGCACCATCGTACAAGTTTTGCCACGGTCGTTATAAAGTATATCTTTGGCGTTTCACTTTTCGTAACTAGTTGTAAAGTTGTCACATGGAGGAGAATGTTTTTTTTTGTATGTCATGGATGATATACATTTTTTGAGTCATCAAGATATGTTAATTATGTGATCATAGTCAAATTTCATCACTATTCACATCGATCTCACGAGTCCCACACTTTGTCATTTTTCGGAAAACTTCCTGACCGAGAAACTTAACTTCACCAAATCCACATTGAGATACGCACTGCATAGTCTCATTCCTCAAGTGTGACTTTTCTTATTGGCACTGCACATTGAAAAGTACTTTCCTTTGAAGACTGTTCCATTGTGTAGTTTTTGTGACCATGCCTAGACCCCGACTTGCATAATTGCGCAGTCATGGCCTACAACTGTGATTGAACTATGCACTTAAGAAACTCAAGCTTCAAGCTCATCCACTCATCCCTATAACTGGGCACTGCAAATTCACTCGGTACTTCCTTAACAACCATAACTACGTAGTAATTTCTCCCAGAGCCCTTCCCTACAACCTGTTCCACTCGCTCAGAAACCTACACATTCATGCCCCCTATCCTAGGTTGAACTATGCACTGTGCAGTCTCAAGAATCAGGGCTTCCCCTTACCTTCATAAACAATGAATTTTTGCAGTCACTCAGCCTCCTTGTCCAACCCGTCATTTGTTCTAGGATCAGTTCATGAAGAAAAATGCATCATCTTAGCCTAGGGGTTTTCAAATTGATGTTGTCCCGTCATGAGTAAATTAAAGGAGAAAGTACTCTATCATGTTATGGAGGATGATGAAGGAAGAGAAGAAAGAGGGAATCATGCTCAAAGAAACTCTTGCAACAAAACTCACAATATTATTGATTGAGCATAGAGTAAAAGGACACTAGTTTGCGATCACTGTCTAAGACTTGAGATAATTAAAGACTCCTTGTCCCCAAGGCATGCGAAGAAGAAAAGAAAATTTCTTTCATGAAGACAATCAACTCTCAACAGTAGTAGTGGCTTTGAATTTCCATGTCATTAAGCATTCCATGTTAGAAATGTCATGTCATGTCATGAGTGGTCATATGCCACATCACTATTGTATATCATGTCCACTGTAATCAAAAGGTATTGTAAAGTTGAAATTCCAAGGACACACATGAGTGCAAAGATTCATGTAACTTTAAAAGTCATGGGAAGTCAAACTTTAATGAGGGTAGTCAAAGATCCACCCTTGGCAATGTATCTTCCCTCATTGTATGAGAAAAATACTTTTCATTTTGACTGCAATAGAAAATAATTAGAGAGATAAGATAGTTCTTTTATGGAGCAAGGAGTGGCTCTAATGCTCCCCTATTAGAGCTAGTGATGTTCATTATACATATGTGTCTTGGAATTTTACTTAATTACATAAGCCTTTTGAGGCCAACACATTATTCATCCATGGACTATGAATATTTGTAAGCCTATCTACACATTTTTTTGTTTCATGTTTGCCTTGATATGTACTAAGATAGTTGAGCTATTTCGGTTATTTTAGTGATTATCTTGTTGAGAATATGTTATAATGGTTGCTATTTATGTCCCATCCTCATGGAATATTCTGCAGGATATTAGGAAGATATTTCTCAATTTTTGGGTGTAATGACTGTCACATCTCTTATGGAATATTCTGTTGGATGTTAGACAGATCCAGACCCCCAAATTGGGACCAAAGGCCCCTATGGGACTCCTAATAAGTCACTCTCACTATAAGGAAACCCCTTAGGGGAAACCCTTAAGGCCATAGGGTCACCATATGGTAATGGTAATGAGACCAAATCATATGGGAACCCCTCAAGTTAGGTCTATAATATCACTAGCTTAAGCCACCGTAAAAACTCTCATAAAATGAGGTTTCTTAAATAATTAAATATTATTTATTATTATATTGATATTACATGAATAATATTCTTGTAATTGTTGATTATAAGAATATTGGAGGAATTATTTCTTAATTATTTTAATTATAATAATTTATATTCTTCTATGGAAATAAATTATATTTCCAAGTTGGTATATTTTATGAGTTTTAGAAATAATGATTAATAGATTTGGAAAAAGTATGGATAAGTGATATTTTGCTCACAAGGAAAAAACAAATCTAGCTTTAAAAATAAAAGCATGAGATATTTATAGATTGATTTTGTGATTTAGGAAAATTAGATTTATGGATGCTTTATGGAATGCTTTTATGATTTAGAAAAGCTGGAATCCTTTTATGATTTAGAAAAAACTGTAATGCTTTTATGATTTACAAAGGCTATTCCATTTTATTAATTCTATTTATTATAAGCCTATGAGAGAAGTAGAGGAGGGGAATGAGAGAAAATATGGAGAAACGAGCCAAGGAAGAGGAAGAGAGTATCCCAAGCATGCATAGAGAGATAAGTAACCATATTCTTTGAAAATAATTTTGTTTTCATATGGGCCATGATGATATAATGAATGAATTTATTTTCAAGAAAAATTTCATGTGATAAAGAATTAAGATTAATTCTTTAGTAAACCTCTATACAATTTTTTTCATAGAAGAATAAGTGTCTTATTCATTTAATTATGAGAATAATTCATGTGTTGTGAATTGATAAAATATTTTTGTGGCTAAATAATTCTGTGAATTGCATGAGTTATTGGAATATAGGGTCTATATATGACTTTGTATCTCCGAAACCAAAATAGATATGAAAAAAATGAAAGAGGTTTTTGTAAAATAGTATGTTATGACCAAAAGTCTCTTTTAGATTTTAAAAATTCGTTTCCCATGTCTCGAAAACCGTTTCCTAAATGGATGTAAAATAACAAGGAATTAATTATTATTTAAATATGGAAAAATGAGCTCCAAGGATTCATTTGAATATTCCAAACCATAGAACTTATGTAAAAATAAAGAGAGGTTATTTTAATGAACCCATTATAAACATAAACCTCTTTTGGTTTTCCAAAAATCATTTCCATTTGGTTGGAAACCGTGTCTAAATTTGATGACAAAAACATGAAATTATTTAATATTTAAATCCAGAACAATGGGCTTCAAAGATTCATTCAAATCTTAAAAACCATGACATCTGTGACAAAAATCAAAGAGGTTATTCTTATTATGTCTGTTCCAAACAAAAATCTCTTTTAGTTTTATGAAATTATTTTCCATATGTTCGCAATATGCATCCAAATTGGATGACTAAAATAGGAAAAACAGAGTGAAACATAGTGCTTCCATTTCATTTTTCAATGAGATAAGAATAATTGTTTATGTACATATAGACATAGCAATTATGCTGATGATTATTTACAAAGAATTAATTTATATAATTACGAATTATGTTCTCATGATGCATATTCATAAAAACTTACAGAGAAATATTGGACTCTTGAAAAGAGTATGTGCTTAGGTGCACATGAATAATTATCTAGTATATTTGATCTACTAGAAATTATTATGTGATTTTACATGCATGGGGAGCTGCAGTCATGTAAAAATATATAAATAATTTATGTGAGGGGTAGCTCACATAAAACCATGGCGTAAAAGGCAATTGTTTGTGTTATTTTGAGAAGGATTTGGTATTCATTTTATTTCTTGAGGAAACATTACAAATCGCTCTAATATGTGAAATGATAAGAATATATTTTGTATTTTCTGCATAATAGCTATTGAGTTATATATCTTTTGGAAAAATAATAATTAAGGTGTTAAATTCTTTGGAAAATAAATATATAATTATATACAATGAAATAATTATTGTATTTAAACTCTTCAAAAAGAATAGAAGAGAAAAATATATCCTTGTATGCATTATTGGATTAGATTATTAGAGAGAAAAAAAGAGTAATCACATGCTGTATTATGTAATATTATTTAGAGAAACATATATGCTTGCATTCATGGGAAAAATATATTTTTGAGTATTAGATTCCTAGAGAAAAGGAAGATGCAATCACATAATATTTATTGTGTTAGCCTTCTTTTGGGAAAAACAATATGTATTTTGCAAACCTAAAGGGATTAGCTATGGTATTAGCTTTATTTTGGGAGAATATTATGCATAGTTACTGGTTATATCTTTTGGATGAGAGGGAAATGTCACTATGCATGCATGAAAGAATAAGTGGTATGTGTTTGACCCATTGGAAAATAAATGTGTTTGTTTTCCCATCAAATATTTATTTAGTTTCTTTTGGAAAGAAATATATGTTTTACATGCAAGAATAAAAAGGCTATGTTATTGCATGCACAAAATTATAGCTATTATGTTAAATTTGTTTGAAATAAAGCTGGCATTGTTATAGGTATAGCCAATGTGAATAGCTCTTGTGTGGAAATGATGTCTTTGGAAAAGAACATGCATTCATATGCATAAGTATAGAATCTATTGTGTTAATCCCTTTGGAATAGAAAACATAAGAGTAGAAAAAAAGGAAATTGCTTGTTGGGATATTTATCTTGAAAGCTTGTTATGCATTTTCATGCAAAAAATTATTATATAGTATGTTCTCTTTCCTTTGGAAATAATATGAAAGTGCATGCAAGATTTTGTTAGTGGTCGTTATAAAGGTGACGCTTGATAGTGATTTATTTGTTACTAATGCATGTCAAATGATGTTAAATAAGGCATTTCATGTCAAATTTGTTATGTTTTATACATGCATACAAATATTTGTTGAAGTATCACAAATAGAGATTGATTATTGGTTTATTAATATTTTATCGAATCATGATATCAAGTGTGTTGATGACAACAATGGCAAGAAAGAACGATGAATTGAGAAAATGATTTTTCAAGTTTAACATTGTGGATGATAAAGAGTTTTTAGTCCATGCAGGTTTAGTAGTTCCAACTGCACGATGACCCGCTGAAGGAAACAGTCTGACTACAAAGACAGAGATTGAGGATTCGTGGGTAAATGGTATCATGATGATTGTAATATATTATAGCTAGTTATGTTTCATTTAAGATTATTTTTCTCTGTAATTTTTATGACAATGGTCAAGGGATGGACTCCCTTATAACCATTTAGTGAGGGGTGACAAACCTCACGAGAGTTTAATAATAAAATTAAACGTTTGCTGGTTTTCACCCTATGGGGTTTCCAGGGTATATCAGTGTCTATTTATGTGATTGTTCATTGTGTCATTTTCATGATGTTAATATATTTCATGATTTGATGTTTATATTATCAATTAGGTGATGTACTAATTCAATTAAAATGGTCATCGGATCAATACATAGTCATAGCAGGAAATTTAAGTTAATATGCTACAACAAGGACAATTAATGGTTGTTTAACTCACTATGATTTTTACTAAATAGTTCTCTAAGTGATGATGATGGGTATTTAAATGGTTAATGTGTAGATATAAAAGGTAATTTATAAGGTTACACATTCGTAAATGTTGAAAAAAATTCCTAACTCCATGCATTTTCTTGTGAGGTTATCGAGGTATGTTACAAATGGTATCAAATCAAAAGGTTGCAACACTACCTCCCTTTGGGAATCATTATGAAAATAAGAAGTAGAGGTACGATGCTAGTGGGCACCATATCAGGTATGATTTTAATTAAACTTGTAGTATACTGCATTTAACATGAGATGCATGATGCCTGATTAATGACTGCATGAAAGAGTAGAAAGTTATAATGTTTTTTTAAAAGTTATGCTCATGAAATTTGAATATGGATGTGGATAAAATAAAATAAAACCTCTATAGTACCTATGAATAATCCTGAGCACTCACAAGTTATAGTGCAGATTAATTACCAACCTTTTCATGTATAATATTAGAAAAATGATTATGGTTCATAAAAAACAATAAAAAAAGTAAAAAAGTAAAAAAATTGGAAAAACATGGCTAAAGTTACCATTCACTTCTTATAAATAATGAATGCATGCATGGTTGGTGTGATAACTATATAATTTAAAAGTTGGGGTTGACCATGAAGAGGAAAATGGAATGCTGATATATATATATATATATATATATATATATATTTGAAAGAAACTCTTTAGTTGTTAAAAATAAGCAATGAGTGAAGTAGAACTCACATAGTGAACTTAAAGTCAATGAAAAAATCATAGTAGCATAATTGTGGTTTTTGTTTCTTCATTTAGAGTTGTAGAGGAAAGTTTGCATTCCATGTGTTCAACAAAAAGTGGTAATTGAGATCCACAGTTTTGTTGGTTTAATAATTGCATCCGTGGAAGTTTCGGATGTGATTAATGTTAACATCAAGGGGTTTTCATCCCTTGAGATCATGTAACTCTCATGTTGATTCCAAGAAAAAGTTATTTTTAGACTTGGATCCATAATTTGGTCAATTTTTTTTATTAGATGCTCCTGTAGGGATTGTTCGTTGTCTTATTGGAAGAAATTTTACCATTGATGATATTAATATGATTCATGTTATAATTTAAATTCTAGTTTAACTATCTCTTTGATAGTTTAAACATATTTATGGAAATTTATTTCATGTCTGCTAACTAGTCACTGAATGGTGCTAGATTGTATGCTAACCAAACATTTTTAGAAAGTCTCATTGACCATAAATTTCATGCTTGCAAACTGTTTGTTGGAATGTCGAATTGGTTGTAGATTGCATGCTTGCACACTGTTTGATAAAAGTCTGTAGCAGTTGTAGATTACATGATTGCAAATTATTTTCCCCAAATTCCTCAATGGTTGTTGCTTAAACGGTTGCAAGCTAATGGTAAGGAAAGAAAAAAATCACATTTTGTGTCCTAGTGTTCTATGGGACTGTCAATTCTCTACAATATTGATGGTTTTTAAGGTGAGACCTTAAATAAAGTATAATGCTATGGTATGTAAGATATGTTAATGTTTTTTTTCTATGTTATATGATTATTATTATGTGGAAATTTGGAATGTATACCACCTATGTTACATGCAATGAATTGTTGTCAATGTGCTTTGACAAATTGTGGGCCCCATGTTGTGGGTCAAGTATAGATGCACGGTCTATATAAATATTCCTTTGCTTTAATGATAATATGCAATGGACAATTATGTAAATTACAGTGGATTTGTAGACATTGACTACTTTTAGACATTGAATTTTTATTGGATTCAATGGCTATGGAAGCTATGATGGGACTGATGTAATCAGGTAATATTTTATTTTATTATTGAGTTAATGAATACTTTGGTTGGGGTATTTAGGAAATAAATCTATAGTTTTAAAATACTTCTTGTCAGCTTATGAAAAGCTATTGGTGGTTAAGTTTAACATGGACCTTCCCTAAAAGTCTCCTAAAAATCCCTAGGAGAAAATAATAAAGAAGAAATATTAACATAGTCGGAGAGAAAGATTATGTTAATGACTTAGTTGGAGATAAATACTAAGTGGGGTAAAATAAAGCATAGCGAGAGAGAAAATCCTGCTTTAAAGAAAAAGAAGAGTATCTTTTTTGAAAAAAATAAAACAAAAAGGCCTAGGGAAAAAGGTTGGGAGACAATAAAGCAGGATGTTGCTAAAAATATGTTGGGAAGAAAGCACCAAGGAATCAATGAGGTTGTTGATTCTAGTGGCAAGAAGATCTTAACTCATTGGGTAACTATTGGATATAGTTCACCGTTGGGTAGAATATGCTTGGTTCCTCAATAATCTCCAGAAATTAACTACAGTTAGATGAAATTATGTATATGCTAAACATTATCTAAATATGTTGGATGTTACAATAGACTATAAATTTCATGTCTCAAAGTTGTTGCATGTGTTATAGTTTTACATGCATGATATCTTAAGTTATCTTAGCAACAATTTCGATAAAATAGGTTGTGTTTTTATGAGAAAATGAACATGTCAGAAATGAATTATCTATATGCATGCATATAGGAAATAAATTGCTATATATAGGCGACTGAAATAACTCATGTTAAATAAAATAATGCGTTATTGAACTTTAAATTCCTAACACTCTAGAGGAAAATGGCTAGAGATTAATGCCATGAGTTTGAATTTGAATGAAATTACTGTGGGAGAGAAAGATAGTAATTTGGAAATGAAATGGTTGGAGATAAATACCATGAGTCTGAATTTGATTGAAATTATTGTGGGAGAGAAAGACAGTAATTTGCAAAAACATTAGTGGGAGAGAAAGACTAGTGTAACTCCTAAATAAAATACAACATGCACTTGATAGATTTTTTCTTGTCCTTTTGATTATTAAAGGGCTAAGTTCTCCTTTCGTTGTTGTGGAAGTATTATGATTTAAGTATTATTTTACATTTCCTAAATAATTGGTAATGAAAATTAAAGGTTAATGTTCCAATAAGAGAAGAACATCGAGGACGACGTTCTCTTTAAGGGGGGGAGTTTGTAATATCCCTAGCTTAAGCCACCGTAAAACCTCTCATAAAATGAGGTTTCTTAAATAATTAAATATTATTTATTATTATATTGATATTACATGAAGAATATTCTTGTAATTGTTGATTATAAGAATATTGGAGGAATTATTTCTTAATTATTTTAATTATAATAATTTATATTCTTCTATGGAAATAAATTATATTTCCAAGTTGGTATATTTTATGAGTTTTAGAAATAATGATTAATAGATTTGGAAAAAGTATGGAGAAGTGATATTTTGCTCACAAGGAAAAAACAAATCTAGCTTTAAAAATAAAAGCATGAGAGATTTATGGATTGCTTTTGTGATTTAGGAAAAAATAGATTTATGGATGCTTTATGGAATGATTTTATGATTTAGAAGAGCTGGAATGCTTTTATGATTTACAAAAAACTGTAATGCTTTTATGATTTATAAAGGCTATTCCATTTTATTAATTCTATTTATTATAAGCCTATGAGAGAAGTAGAGGAGCGGAATTGGAGAATATATGTAGAATGGAGCCAAGGAAGAGGAAGAGAGTATTCCAATCATGCATCAAGAGATAAGTAACCATATTCTTTGAAAATATTTTTTTTTGCATATGGGCCATGATGATATAATGAATGAATTTATTTGCAAGAAAAATTTCATGTGATAAAGAATTAAGATTAATTCTTTAGTAAACCTCTATAAAAAAAAATCATAGAAGAATAAGTGTCTTATTCATTTAATTATGAGAATAATTCATGTGTTGTGAATTGATAAAATATTTTCGTGGCTAAATAATTCTGTGAATTGCATGAGTTATTGGAATATAGGGTCTATATATGACTTTGTATTTACAAAAGAAAAATAGATATGAAAAAAGTGAAAGAGGTTTTTGTAAAATAGTATTTTATGACCAAAAGACTCTTTTAGATTTTAAAAATTAGTTTCCCATGTCTTGAAAACCATGTCCTAAATGGATGTAAAATAACAAGGAATTAATTATTATTTAAATATGGAAAAATGAGCTCCAAAGATTCATTTGAATATTCCAAACCATAACACCTCTGTAAAAACTGAGAGACATTATTTTTAATGAATCCATTACAAACATAAACCTCTTTGGGTTTTTCGAAAATCGTATCCATTTCGTTGGAAACCGTGCCTAAATTTGATGAAAAGAACATGAAATTATTTAATATTTAAATATGGAACAATGGGCATCAAAGATTCATTCGAATCTTAAAAACCATGATACCTATGACAGAAATGAGAGATTTTATTCTTATTATGTCCATTCCAAACAAAACACTCTTTTATTTTTATGAAATTCTTTTCCATATGTTCACAATACGCATCCAAATTGGATGATTAAAACAGGAAAAACAGAGTGAAACATAGTGCTTCCATTTCATTTTTGAATGAGATAAGAATAATTGTTCATGTACATATAGACATAACAATTATGCTAATGATTATTTACAAGGAATTATTTTATATAATTACCAAGTATGTTCTCATGATGCATATTCATAAAAACTTGAAGAGAAATATTGGCCTCTTGAAAAGAGTATGTGCTTAGGTGCACATGAATAATTATCTAGTAGATTTGATCTACTAGAAATTATTATGTGATTTTACATGCATGGGGAGCTGCAGTCATGTAAAAATATATAAATAACTTATGTGAGGGGTAGTTCACATAAAACCGTTGCGTAAAAGGAAATTGGTTGTGTTATTTTGAGAAGGATTTGGTATTCCTTTTATTTCTTGAGGAAATGTTACAAATCGCTCTAATATATGAAATGATAAGAATATATTTTGTATTTTCTGCATAATAGCTATTGAGTTATATATCTTTTGGAAAAATAATAATTAAGGTGTTAAATTCCTTGGAAAATAAATATATAATTATATGCAATGAAATAATTATTGTGTTAAAACTCTTCAAAAAGAATAGAAGAGAAAAATATATCCTTGTATGTATTATTGGATTAGATTCTTAGAGATAGAAAAAAGTGACCACATGCTTTATTATGTAAGATTTTTAAGAGAAACATACATGCTTGCATGTATGGGAAAAATATATTTTTGAGTATTAGACTTCTAGAGAAAAGGAAGATGCAATCACATAATATTTATTGTGTTAGCCTTATTTTGGGAAAAATAATATGTATTTTGCAAACCTAAAGGGATTAGCTATGGTATTAGCTTTATTTTGGGAGAATTTTATGCATAGTTATTGATTATATCTTTTGAATGAGAGGGAAATGTCACTTTACATGCATGAAAGAATAAGTGGTGTGCATTTGACCTCTTGGAAAAGAAATGTATTTGTTTTCCCATCAAATATTTATTTAGTTTCTTTTGGAAAGAAATATATGTTCTACATGCAATAATAAAAAGGCTATGTTATTGGATGCAAAAAATTATAGCTATTATGTTAACTTTGTTTGAAATAAAGCTAGCATTGTTATAAGTATAACCAATGTGAATAGCTCTTGTGTGGAAAAGATGTCTTTGGAAAAGAACATGCATTCATATGCATAAGTATAGAATCTATTGTGTTAATCCCTTTGGAAAAGAAAACATAAGAGTATACAAAAAGGAAATTGCTTGTTGGTATACTTATCTTGAAAGCTTGTTATGCATTTTCATGCACAAAATTATTATATAGTATGTTCTCTCTCCTTTGGAAATAATATGAAAGTGCATGAAAGATTTTGTTAGCAGTCGTTATAAAGGTGACGCTTGATAATGATTTATTTGTTACTAATGCATGTTAAATGATGTTAAAGAAGGCATTTCATGTCAAATTTGTTATGTTTTATACATGCATACAAATATTTGTTGAACTTTCACAAATAGAGAATGATTATTGGTTTATTAATATTTTAACAAATCATGATATCAAGTGTGTTGATGACAACAATGGTAAGAAGGAATGATGACTTGAGAAAAGGATTTTTCAAGTTTAACATTATGGAAGATAAAGAGTTTTTAGTCCATGCAGGTTTAGTAGTTCCAACTGCACGATGACCCGCTGAAGGAAATAGTCTGACTACAAAGATAGACATTCAGGATTCGTGGGTAAATGGTATCATGATGATTGTAATAGCTTATAGCTAGTTATGTTTTCTTTTAATATTATTTTTCTCTGTAATTTTTATGACAACGGTCAAGGGATGGACTCCATTATAACCATTGAGTGAGGGGTCACAACCCTCACGAGTGTTTAATAATAAAATTAAACGTTTGCTGGTTTTCACCCTACGGGGTTTCCAGGGTATATCAGTGTCTATTTATGTGATTGTTTATTGTGTCACTTTCATAATGTTAATATCTTTCATGATGTTATTTTTATATTATCAATTAGGTGATGTACTAATTGAATTAAAATGGTCATCGGATCGATACATAGTCATAGCAGGAAATTTAAGTTAATATGCTATAATGATGAAAATTAATGGTTGTGTAACTTAATATGTTTTTTACTAAATATTTCTCTAAGTGATGATGATGTGTATTTAAATGGTTAATGCATAGATATAAAAGGTAATTTATAAGGTTAAACATTCGTAAATGTTAAAAAAATTTCCTAACTCCATGCATTTTCTTGTGTGGTTATCGGGGTATGTTACAAGGTCACTGGTGTAGGCGTACCCCATCCCTCAGGCCATAAGGTCCCAGCCAGTGACCGCAACAATTAAAACTACCTATCAATCGAAAATCTCAAAATCATAGTCTCAATCAACCAAATCAGATCAGTCAGAATCGGGGCCAGTCAGAATCGACTTTCTTTTCATCCTCGGAATCGAAAACTGCTCATTTTTGGTTCATGTCTGTCTCTTCCTCGGTGATACTATTACCTCTATCTTAGAGGCTCACTTTCATCTCCCCCTAACAATAGAAGAACCTTCACATACTTGAAATTAGACGTTCACCAAGCACACCCCCTTTATTTTCAAAAGTACATCTACATCCCTCTCTCTTGCTGATAGCCAGAGTTGAGGAAAATCTTTAGGATTATGGAAACTGCTCCTTTATTCTAGATTGGACTCCTACAAAAAATGGTGTGAGGTCTAGTTGGGACTTCATATCAAGGATATTCTTCAATATTAGTAGATATAGCACCATCAAGAAGTCCATAAGAAGGGGAAAAGAGAGAACATTGCATAAAGGAGAAAAAATTAAAAAAATCCAAATTTCCTACCTGCTATTTTTTGTAATGTAAAATAAGGTAAGGAGGATACTTACCAATTTCACACCAATCATATCATTTTCATTTAGATTTGAGGTAATTTATACTTGCTCTATTGTAATTTTATTTATCCGTAGCATACACCAATAAATAATTAATATAACAAAAAAAACACCATAAACAAAAATTAAGTACAAGAACAAGCAACCCTAGCAACAATTTCCTTGATAGCATTTTCTATGACTCTCGAAATGTTTAGCTAGTAGCCTATGAAAGCATTATTAATTATTACTAGACAAGCACTTGAAATAGAATATATTTTTCACATTCGTTTTACATGGCGTACGTGTCCTAACTTAAGGAGATTTCATATTTTTAATAAACATGGGAAACAAAAAAATTTCCTACCCCAACTTAAAATACCCAAAGGTGAATATTTCTGCATTACAAATTTCTCTGAGATATTTTGGGATACCTCTTTTCCAAGTTACTCTCCTTGCCCAACGTTTGACTATATATAACATAAAAATATAAGGATGTCATTGAATTCATGTTTTCTAAAATTTTACGGCTTTTTGAATGCCTGCTTAGTTTCCTCTTGTGAAATGATGACAATTAGAAATGCCAGATGGACTAGAAAACAAGGATTTCAATACCTCAATCCATAAGTCTAACACTTAATGTGGGGACTAGAAAAATTAAAGGAACACTATTGATTACGCTCACATGACAATGCTTGTTATAGCTTTACACTCTGCATGGACAAAAACTCTAATGGCTGTAGTGGAAGCTTCTTCAATAAGGCTAGTAGTGATGACAATGGTAGTCATTATTATGCCACTTGACAAATTTGGAACCTGGAAAATGAAACTTGGTTACTAGACTGGCCAATACAAGATCAAGATGATTTTTTATTTAAGCTGGAAGTGATACTTGGATTCCTCTAATTACATGTATGTATCAGTAAATGGATAAAGAATATTTGAAAACCTATTTTTAATATAAATTTCCTTCAAGTATGGATGAGGACCATGTAATTTTTACACAACAGATATGGAATTTAAATTTTCTTTTGCAAAGATTCAAAGTAATAAAGGGAGTATCCTCTTCTCACACAAATATATGAGAAAAGGTGTAAATCATTTTTATAGACCTGTCATTTTATATAAGTGGCCTATATATATAGAGGGAGCATTGTAATTTTCTAGATGGTTGATGTGTAATACTTTGTTTTTATTGAAAAATAAATCAATAGTTAGCTTCAACACAATGAAGTGTACATGCATACATGTATTTCTACACTGCATTTTGATCAAAGTAATTACCTAATGGGAACGTATTTTAGAAAAGATGATGACAAGACATAGGTGTTGATATATTGCACTCAACAGTGTCAAGATGTTTGCATTTCAAAGCCATCTCCCATATAGTTTGCATTTCAAAACCCTCTCCCAAATAGTCTACACTGTATATTATTACAAAGGTGCATAAAATAATAGTTCTAGTTTTTTTCCTTGAAGCATTTATGAGTTTTCCTATTGGTTGAACTTCTTGAAATTTATTTCATGTGGTCGATATATTCTTATGATACCCATATTCCTTTTCTCTTGGATTTCCTTCAATGTGTGTTTTAGTTGAATGAATTCTACTTTGATTTCAAGTTTTGAGATATAATACTAATTCAAGAGCTCTAATAATGATAGGGTCGAAATATTGGATTTGGATTTTTTCCCACCTATTGGAACTATGAGGATTTGATTACAAAACAAATTGTTGCAAAAATTAAAAAAATAGATTGTTGGGTAGTTGAAATATTACCTATACAAATGAATCTTGTGAAAAGAATTTGCACAATTGTCAATACAATACTATAAGTAATGGGATAATGCATATTTACAATCTTATTTTTATATAATTGGCCCTAGTGTATGGATGATGACCCTGTAATTTTGTACACAAGAGATATGGAATTTTAATTTTCTTTTGCAAGCATTCAAAGTAATAAAGGGAGTATCTTCTTATCACACAAATATATGAGTAAAGGTGTAAATAATTTTTATAGCCCTATCTTTGTATATAATGGGCTTATAGGTATAGATGGAGCCTTATAATTTTCTAGATGGTTGATGTGTAATATTTTTTTTTTTGAAAGATAAATCAACAGTTACCTTCAATGCAATGAAGGAAACATGCACACATATATTCCTAAGATGCATTTTGGTCAAATTTATTACCTAATGGGAAAGTAGATGAGAAAAAATGATGAGAAGGCTCTGGTGTTGGTATATTATGTTGAAAAATGTCATCATGTATACATTTCAAAACCCTCTCCCATATAGTCTGTATTTCAAAACTCTCTCCCATAAGGTCTACATTGTACAATCTTATAAAGATGGTTAAAATAATATTTCTGGTTGTTTTCTCTCAGCATTTATGGTTTTCTAATGGTTAAAATTTTTAATATTTATTTCATGTGGTCGATATGTTCTTTTGATACACTTATCGCTTATGTGTTGGATTTCCTTGATTGTGTATTTTATTTGAACAATTTCAAGTGTCATTTTACGTTCTGAGATACAATACTAATTCAATAGCTCTAATAAGCTTAGGGTATAAATACTATATTTTTGTTTTGTTTCCACCTATTGGAAATGTGAGGAGCTAATTACAAAAAATAATTTTGTAGAAATTTTAAAAATATATAGTTGGTTAGTTGAAATATTTCATGTACAAATGAATCCTACCAAAATAATATTGCAGACTTGTCGATACAAACTTGCATGCTAATTTGCACTTCCTTCATTCCCTCATCGACAAAAACCTTGGTCGAATAATTTCAAGGTTGTACCTCCATTTTATTGTAATATACAAACCTACAGCATACCAAAATTGTTCAACTTATTTGTTAACGACCGAGAAACGGAGTCAAGTCATCCCCAACTATATTCTCATAAAGACAATGAGTCCAATAAAGATTTTTTTTTTTAAATATCATTAGAACTGAAGTGAATCCAGTTTAATGGCCTCATCCATGAAAAACCTTGTATTCAAAAACCTTAAATCTTGTGTAATGAATATATATGGTAGAGTGAGTGTGGGAAATACGTTCTTACATAAAATCATCTATAATTCCTACAAGAAATATTTCGGCCATTTTTTTAATCTAGTTATTTGATTTAAAATTTGTGGGAACTTTGAAATTGAAGAGTTGCGGGATTTAATTGCGGAGGCTTAGAATTTAATTTTGTATGAAAGTGCTAATGTCGAGACAAAAAAATATGAAATTGAGTGCATTTATAGAAAGAAATAAATTGATTCTTATATTGGACAACATTTGGAAGGAAATAGATCTTATTGAAGTGGGATTTAGAATTGGGTATGATAATTGTAGAAAACTCTTAATCTCCAACCACAACACAAAAGTGACAGAAAATATGGGAGAAAAGGTTTACTCCACTGAGATAAAAACCTTGTCCCTGACGTCCCAAAATGATTTTACTTGTTTTTTAATGGTCAGGAAAGGGTGTTGAGGGTGGATTCTCCTCAAAACGATGTTTCCAAAAAATAATTCTGTAAAAGTCTCATTTTAACTAAAGTGAATCTCGTTTAGTGGACTTGTCCATGAAAAATCCTATATTAAAAACCCTAAAGCTTATGTAATCAATTTATCTGGTAAAGGGAGTGTGGAAAAGACATAAATTCTAAAAATAAGATACAATACAAACAACAAAGAGGTCATGCATTTTTTTGATATCTTTATTTGGTTTACAGTTTGTGGGAACTTTGAAATTAAGTAGTTGAAAGCTTTTATTATCGAGGCTCTAAATTTAAGTCTGGAGGAAACTGTTAATTATGAGACATAAAAGATGAAAATGAGTGGATCTCTAGAATGATATAAATTTATTCTTATATTGGAGAAAATTTCAAAGGAAATAGATCTTGGTGAAGTGGGAATCAAAACTGGGGATGATACGGGTAGATCGGAGCAAACAATTGATCTCTAGAGATAAAATCCTTATCCTCAGATGAAGTATATGAGTTATTTATAAAAGGAGCTTTTGAAGATGAAATTGTACATGAGAATGATATTATAAAGGACAAAGTTATAGAAATTTCCTTGGACTACAGATGTTTGTCGTTTTCCATAAATACACTTACTTGAGCCATCAGTTTCAAAATGACTAAAGATGGGTGGAGCATAACTTTAAATTTGAGGAGAAGGAGAGATGCTTTTGTCCCAACAAATCGCAGGTCCATTGGTGCAAAGTTGTATCAAGTGTATAGATGGAGTTATAATGAAGTGCTAGAATCACATCAAAATATTTATTTTTAAGTTGTTCAACATTTCTCGAAGATAAATAAATTTTTGTGGAGACATTGGTGTAGATGTGAGACACTGAAGCATTTGGCAATAAGGCAGGGAAAACTTCTTGAATATCTTGAGACCGTTCCCTCCATGTACCTTTTCATGTGATGATCTAACAATTGGACATCCACCAATCGTCTAACATATCATCCAACGATGCAGAGTGATGACAGGTAGGTGTGAGGGAAGTTCTTCTCAAAGTGAACGTCTTACGACATAATTAGATTAACTATAGTTTCTACTTTATTTTTTTAATTTGATATATTATCTAAATTTGTACGTTATATTTTTACACGTTTTAAATTAAACATACAGTAACCTAATGTTTTTTATTCAAGGACATTATTTTCTAAATTTAATTTTAATCATATAATTTATATTATAAAATTAAAAAAAAAAAATTATATATATCTAATTTTTTAAATCTAAATATAATATTTGATGTTTGTGAAAAAAATAGTTGTGATATATTATTATTTTTTTTATTGTTATTGATACGGACATAAATTATTTTATAGTGTAATAATTAAGATACATATTTTGTATGTAAATATAATATTTACTAAATTCTGAAAAGAATCTATAATTTTTTAGATTAAATACGTTTTATTAAAAAATATTTTAGATTTATCTGAACCATGGATCTATTAAGTGCTAAGGGGGATCCAATATTTAGAGGTGCAAACCTTTTTTTGAATGAAAATTTTGAAGAAAGGCTTGCACCTCCAGATATTGTATCCCTCTCGACAATTAATAGATATGGGCATAAGATGGATCCAAGAGGGTTTTAGTCATGTGCATTACTACAAAATTTGTTGAGCATCTAGTTATTTTGATAATTTTAAATATCCTAAATATGTCTAATACTAATCTAGTTAGTTTAATTAGAAATTTACTGAGTTACCTCAATTTGTTGAGATGATAATAATTGTTAACCAATTGAATGAAAAAAATTGATGGAATAATAATTTTGACTCCAAAGTGAAAATGTAACAGTTTTGATGATAAAAAATGTGAATAATAAGAATGTAGCTAATTTTAAATCATCTTCATTGTGATGAAAAAATGTTTTTCTATTGTTCTTATTCTTAGACATGTTAGTTGTCCCATATTTTCATACCAATTATATGAAAATGAAGTTTGAAACTGTAGGACATTGAAATCATTAACTCACGTTATTTTAGGAAACAACATACCTTGTCTCTCTTTCCCTTTGTTAGTAATAGTATATTTCTCTAATGTTAATCATTGTGTATTCAGAAAGTTAAACCCCAAGTAAATTTTAATGGAAGTTGTTTTCTATTACCTCATTTGAATGCAAATGACTAACAATGTTGAATGATGGAAAACAGGTTAATAATAATGCATTCAATTACAAACAATTTATAGTTTCAAGAAGAAAATATTTCAGGTGAGTTAACATTGTATTTAAGATAAAAAAATCAAGTATTTTATTTATGGTCAAATTATTGTATCTCAAAAATGTCTTCAATAATGTTTTTGTGCTTACACTAAATCAGTGCACATTATTAACCTAATTAGCTTGAAATTAATGTACATCGTACATCTAGTTACATCACATCAGTAGAAAATATCTACACTAAAATCAATGCAACAAGTAAAAGAAACAAAATAGGATTAAAAATCAACATCTACATTTAAATCAATGAATCTAATGCAAGAAAAAAAACAAATATTCGAATACCTCAGTCAAGAATTCTAACACCTAAGGTAAGGACTAGAAAAATTAAAGGAACACCAAATATTAAGTTCACATGACAATTCTTGTTGTAGCTTTACAATCTGCATGGACAAAAACTCTAATGACTACGTTGGAAGCTTCTTCAATAAGGCTAGTGGTGATGACCATGGTAGTCATTATTATGCCACTTGACCAATTTAGAACCTACAAAATGAAACTTGGTTACTAAACTGGTCAATACAAGATCTAGATGATTTTTTATTTAAGCTGGAAGTGATACTTAGATTCATCTTCTTACATCGATGTATCAGTAAATGGATAAAGAATATTTACAAACCTGTTTTGTATATAATTGGCCTTTGAGTATGGATGAGGACCATGTAATTTTGTAAACAATCGATATGGAATTTGAATTTTCTTTTGCAAACCTTCAAAGTAATATAGGGAGTATCTTTTTCTCATGCAAATAAACGAGCAAATGTGTAAGACATTTTTATAGCCTTGTCTTTGTATATAATTGGCCTATAGTTATAGATGGAGCCTTGTAATTTTATTGATGTTTGATGTGTAATACTTTGTTTTTATTGAAAAATAATCAACAGTTCCCTTCAAAAAAATGAAGGGTGCCCACGTACATGTATTTCTAAGGTGAATTTTGATCAAAGTCATTACCTAATGGGAAATCAACTTGGAAAACATGATGACAAGATGTTGGTATTTATATATTGCACTGAACAATTTCAACATGTTTTCATTTCAAAACCATCTCCCAAATAGTTTTCATTTCAAAACCCTCTTACATTGTATATTCTTACAAAGGTGCATAAAATAGTAGTTCTTATTTTTGTCCTCTGAGTATTTACACGTTTTCCTATTAGTTGAACTTCTTGAAATTTATTTCATGTGGTCGATATGTTCTTATGATGCACTTGTTCCTTTTCTATTGGATTTTCTTCAATGTGCATTTTAGTTGAATGAATTCTAGTGTGATTTCAGGTTTTGAGATATAATAATAATTAAATATCTCTAATAATGCTAGGGTATAAATATTCAGTTTCTTTTTTATTTCCACCTATTGGAAAAATGAGGATTTGATTACAAAATAAATTGTTGCAAAACTTTAAAAAACATATTGTTGGGTAGTTGAAAACTATACCAATCAATCTTACCAAAAGAATTTGAAAAAATGTCAACTAAATAGTATCAGTAATGGGATAACACATGTTTACAATCTTATTTTGTATATAATTGGCCTTAGTGCATGGATGAGGACTCTGTAATTTTGTACACAAGAGATATGGAATTTTAATTTTATTTTCCAAACATTCAAATTAATAAAGGGAGTATCCTCTTATCACACATATATATGAGTAAATGTGTAAATAATTTTTATAGCCCTATATTTGTATATAATGGGCTTATAGGTATATATGGAGCCTTATAATTTTCTAGATGGTTGATGTGTAATAATTTGTTTTTTTGAAAGATAAATCAACACTCACCTTCAATGCAATGAAGGGAGCATGCACACATTTATTTCTAAGATGCATTTTGGTCAAATTCAGTACCTAATGGGAAAGTAGATTAGAAAACATGATGAGAATACAATGGTGTTGGTATATGATGTTGAACATTGTTAGCATGTATGTGCTTCAAAACCCTCTCCCATATAGTCTAAATTTCAAAACTCTTTCCCATAGTGGCTATATTGTACAATCTTATAAAAGTGGTTAAAATAATATTTCTAGTTGTTTTTCTCTTAGCATTTACCGATTTTTTAATGCTTAAACTTTTTAAAATTTATTTCTTGTGGCTGATATGTTCTTTTGATAAAATTCTTCATTTTGTGTTGGATTTCCTTGATTGTGTATTTTATTTGAATAATTTGAGGTGTGATTTTAGGTTCTGAGCTACAATACTAATTCAATAGCCCTTATAAGCCTAGGGTATAAATACTAGATTTTTGTTTTGTTTCCACCTATTGAAAATGTCAGGAGTTGATTGCAATTTTTTTCTACAAAAATTTAAATATAAATTGTTGGGAAGTTGAAATATTGCATGTACAAATGAATACTACCAAAATAAAATTGCAGAATTGTCGACACAAACTTGCATGCTGATTTCCATTTCCTTTGTTCCCTCATTGACAAAAACCTTGGGAAAATAATTTCAAGGCTATAAATCCTTTTCCTTGTAAGATACAAACCTACAACATAAAAGAATTGTTCAACTTGTTTCTTAACGACTAAGAAAGGGTGTCAAGTCATCCCCAAATATATTCTCATCGGGACAATGAGTCCAATATTTTTTTTTAAAATATCATTAAAACTAATGTGAATCTAGTTTAGTGGCCTCTTCCATGAAAAATCTTGTATTCAAAAACCCTAAAGCTTGTGTAATCAATGTATATGGTAGAGGGGGTGTGGGCAATATGTTCTTACCTAAAATCATCAACAATACCTACAAGAAAGAGGTCAGTCATTTTTTTAATCTTGTAATTTGATTTACAATTTGTGGGAAATTTGAAATTGAATAGTTGCAGGATTTCAATACAAAGGCTTAGAATTTTAGTTTGCAGGAAACTGCTAATGCTGAGACAAAAAAATATGAAATTTTGTGCATCTCTAGAATGAAATAAATTGCTTCTTATATTGGACAAAATTTCGAAGGAAATAGATCTTATTGAAGTGGGTGTTAGAATTGGGGATCATAATGGTAGAAAAATATCAATCTCCAACCACAGCACAAAAGTGACGAAAAATATGGGAGCAAAGGTTTTCTCCCTCAAGATAAAAACCTTGTCCTTGACGTCCCAAAATTACTTGACTTGTTTGTTAATGGTCAAGAAAGTGTGTTGAGGGTTTATTATTGTTAGAATGATGTTTTCAACCAAGAATTCTGTAAAAAAATCGTTGGAACTAAAGTGAATCTTTTTTAGTGGCCTTGTCCATGGAAAAAACTATATTAGAAAACCCTAAAGCTTATGTAATAAATTTATCTAGTAGAGGGGGTGTGGAAAAGATATTCATTCTTAAAATTATCTACAATACCTACAGAAAACAGGTCAGGAGATTTTTTGATCTTGTCATTTTGTTACAATTTGTGGGAACTTTGAAATTGAGTAGTTGCAGGCTTCAATTATGGAGGCTCTAAATTCAAGTCTGGAGGAAACTAGTAACTCTAAGACATAAAAGATGAAATATAGTGGATCTCTAGAAATAAATAAATTTCTTCTTATATTGGATTTTATTTTTTTAAGGAAATCAATCTTAGTGATGTGGGAATCAAAATTGGGGATGATACTCGTAGCAAACTCTCAATCTCTAGGCATAAAACAAAAGTGAATCAAAATATGGGAGAAAAGGATTGATCTCTAGAAATAAAACCCTTTTCCTCAAACTAAGTTTAGGAGATATTTAGAAAAGGAGCTTTTGAAAATGAAATTGTACCTAACAATGATGTTATAAAGGAAAAAGTAATATAAATTTCCTTGGACTAAAGATGTTTCGCGTTGTCCATAAATACAATTGTTGGAGCCATGAGTTTCAAAATTAATGAAGATGACTAGAGCATAGCTTTTAATTTTATGAGAAGGATAGATGCTTATGTCCCCACAAATATCAAGTCCATTAGGACAGAGTTGTATGAAGTGTTAAGATGGAGTTAATATGAATTGCTAGAATCACATCAAAATATTTATTTCTAAATTGTGCAACATTTCTTGAAGATAAATAAATTGTTGTGGAGACATTGGTGCATATGTGGGACACTGAATTGTTTGTCAATAAGGCAACAAAAACTTCATCAATATCTTGAGACTATTCCCTTCAACTACCTTTTCACGTGATGATCGAACAATTGGACATCCACCAATCGTCTAACATACAATCCAAAGATGCAAAGAGATGGCGGGTAGGTATGAGGGAAGTTCTTCTCAAAGGGAACATCCTACAATGTAATTAGATTAAGTATACTTTCTACTTTCTTTTTTAAATTTTATATATTATCCAAATTTAAACGTTAGCTTTTTACATGTTTTAAATTAAACATACAGTAATTTAATGATTTTTATTCAAGGATATTATCTTATAAATTTAATTTTCATAATAGAATTTATATTTTAAAATTAAAAAAAAATTATATGTATCTAATTTTTTAAATTTAAATATAATATTTTGTGTTTGTGTTTGTGAAAAATTAGTTGAGATACATTATTAATTTTTTTATTGTTATTGATAAGGATGTAAATTATTTTATAGTGTAATAATTAAGATACATATTCTGTATGTAAATATAATATTTATTAAATTCTGAAAAGAATTTATAATTTCTTAGACTAGATACGTTTTATTAAAGCATAGTTTAGATTTATCTGAACCATGGATCTATCAAGTGCTAAGAGGGATCCAATCTCTCGAGATGAAAATCTTTGTTTGAGTGCAAAACATGGAAAAACACTTGCACCCCTAGAGATTGTATCCCTCTCAGCACTTAATAGTTATGAGCAAAGCCCCAATTATGTTGCACTAATTCATTTTCTATGTATAGTGATTTACTATAGAAATGTGAGTGAAGGAGGGTTGTACATGGATCTGGGTGGGGAAGGAAATCCACCAGATCAAAATTCTCAATTGCTGGATATCGTCAGGTAAATGAAACGAGAATTGATTCATTTGAAAACCACCAATGAATTATTATTGCAAGCCAGCGAAGAGAAAGAGAAGTTGATAAAGGAATTAACCTCATGGTCTAGTCACAAAATTGAAGACCATGGAAAAAAGAGAAAAGAAGATGAAACCAACTCAGAAGGATGTGAGGATGGTGAAGCAGTTGAACAACAGTCCAGAAAGAAAAAGGAATTGCAAGGAGAATTTTGAAAAATTAAACCTCCCCCTTATGATGGTGAAAAGGAGGATGCAGAAGCTTGGCTTCTAAACATGGTAAAATAATTTCAAGTTTATTAATATAGAAGTAACCTGAAATCCATATTGGATATTTACCAACTATAGAGTAAAGCTACCTTGTGGTGGGAAGAAACCAAAATGGTACATGTACTGGATGAGAAAACTATTACTTGGGAAGACTTTCAAACAAAATTCAAGTCTATATATCTGAATGAGAGATATTATGATGAAATGGCCAAAGAATTTCATGAGTTGAGATTGGGACAACTCACTATTGCTGATTTTGTTACCAAATTCACTAAATTTCTTTGCTATATGCCTTATATCAGAGAGGAAAAGGCCAAAGTACAACGATTTTTAAACTGCCTACCTACTATCTATAAGGAGAGAATAGAATTTTATAATCCCAAGGAAATGGATGAAGTTGTTCGCAAAGAAATAATGTGTTATCAAAAGTTCAAAGTCATAAATGATTAGCTAAAAAATTGGCAAAACAAAGAAAAAGAGAATGGTGACTCTAGTGGATAAAGAGTAAAATCAGCATACTCAAAATTTTTTGGGAAAAAACATCAAAGGAAGAATTTTAACAAAATGGGAGAAAATCAACCAACACAATCCCAGACTGGGTCTAAGAATATGGATGAAAACAACAAAAAAGAAGGGGTTGTGAAAATGAAGGTACCATTAAAGCGTTGGGGTTGTGGAGAACCTCACATGTTACGTGGCTACCATCATAAAATAGTTCAAAACATTCGAATGTTACGAGAGGTGACTAGTGTAAATGAAATTGCTAGAAACATTCCAAGGATCAGTGCTTAACTTGAGGATCGCCAAGCTTAACACCAATCAACCATGATAGAAATCGAAGGTATGATTGTTGAGCAACCTGTTTGTATTTTGATAGATCCGAGAGAAAATTTAACATATATAAGTCCTCTGATGGTGGAAAAGTGCAAACTAAAATCATAAAAATTTCAGCAAGCATGGTTATTTGAGTTAGCTACTGGAACAAAAATAAAATTTACCCATAAACTTCAAAAAAATACCATAAATTTAAATCGGTATGAAACTAAACTGAATTAAATATTTTTCCTCTAGGCTCATATGATGTGTTAGTGGGAATGGACTGGTTTGAAAAGAAGAAAGAAATAGTTAATATCTTAGATAAAATAGTTTAATGTATAGTTCAATATTCTAATGACGAACTACAGTTAGCAGTTCGAAACGTGTCTTTTCCAAAATTTCTCATGTGATTTCTTGGAAGATTTATTTTAAAATAGTTCAATGTATATATGATGAGGTAAAACCAGTGATAGTGAAAGGAAAACCAAGGCCCATATCAATCAAGCAGATTTATGTACTACAGTTAAAAAGGACAGAAATAAAAGGTGTTCAAGTATATGTCGTACAAGTGGAGGAATAGGGATAGAAAATTGAAAAATACATTGTAGAAAATTTACTAGTAATTAGAGTGTTCAAGGATGTATTTCCAGATGAAATCCCTCATCTAACCCCTAAAAGAGAAATTGACTTCTCAATTGAATTGGTACCAAGAGTTACACATGTTTCTAGAGCACCATATAGAATGAGTACTCGTTAATTGTTAAAATTAAAATTACAATTACACGAGTTATTAGACAGAGGATACATCAAACCAATTGTGTCTCCTTGGGGAGCACTGGTACTATTTTTTAAAAAGAAAGATGGCACATTCAGGATGTGCATAAACTACAAAAAATTGAATAAATTGACCATAAAGAATCGATATCCTTTGCCTAGGATGGATGACTTATTTTACCAAGTGAGAGGAGCCACTATGTTCTCAAAGATTGATTTAAGAACAAGATATCATCAACTCAAAATCAAAGATGAGGACATCAATAAAAAAAACATTCAAGACTAAATATGGACACTATGAATTTGTAGCTCATGGATTGGCCTATACCTACTGATGTCCCAGCCATAAGATCCTTCATGGGTTTGCTGGATACTACCAGAGGTTTATAGAAGGATTTTAAGGCTTAGCCTATCCTATGACTTATTTACATAAAAAGGTAGTAAAGTTTGAGTGGACAACAAATTGTCAACATAGTTTTGAACAGTTAAAACTTAAACTAACAAGTGCCCCTATTTTGAGTATTGCTGATCCAAAAAAATAATTTTTGGTATGTATAGATGCATGTGCGAAAGGATTAAGAGGAGTATTGTTACAAGAAAAGTCAGTCATAGCATATGAGTCAAGAAAATTAAAGAAACATAAACATAATTATACTATATATGACATATAATTAGTTGTTGTGATACATGCATTTAATATGTGGAGACATTATCTGTTAGGAAAGAAGTTCATAAGTTCGTGCTCATTGTTAGAGTCGGTCCTTACAGCCCTCCGTCAGAGATCATCTCGCTTTTTGCATATCATTTTTAGGTGTCTCGCTCATTCCACTTCATTGCATTTCGCTAGGGGCATGCCATTGACTGAAGAGAGGGTCTGGTCGTCTTGTATTTCCTCATGCTTGTACCTGCAGGTCTAATTAAAATTCCTCAATAATCACTGAAGTTCAGGTCATGTCATTCATGGTCACAAATGATTATTTTCGTCAAAAAGAGTCTTTATTCCTAGAGTCTAGGGTTTTTCAGTCTTTTGATACATGTGATAAAAGCCCGTAGGTCATGAGGTTGGTTTTGAAAAGGTTCCCATTTCATATTTTTATTCTCAAAAACATTTGAAGACATTTCTAGTCCAAAACTCTGTTTTGGAACTAGAAACTGTCAGATTTATTTTTGTAATAATTTTGTATTTGTTTCACCATAAAAAGTTAAAAAGCAGCCTCTGGTCTTTGCCGGAGCCAAAATGCCAAAATCCCTCAAAAACAACCAAGTTTCATCAGTCCAAGACTCAGAAAAAATAGTGGAAAGCTAAAAGACATAATTGCATTAAATGATAAAGTGCCAAGAAAGCCAAACATTACAAAGTGGGTTATGGAGCAAATTAAAATCAAATTTGATTTTTATGAGGTATTTTTCAACCCATATAAACCTTGGAGGACAAGTCATTTTCACAAATTCCCAAGGCAAAGTTCGAATTGGTGAGTTGAAGGGCGAAAACTTGTTTTCCAAGCCATGGAAGTTGGAGTGGCAGTGCGCGCGACGCACACAGGAGGCGTGAAACGCACACAAGGCGTATGACGCACTGGGCTTCACAGGCCTGTGCAATTTTGCGCTCGCGCGACGTACATATCGTGCGCGGCGCACTGGGTAAGCGCGCGACGCGTAGAGTTTCAGGGCCAAAAATTTTTTCTCCTTCGCCCAGATTCATACTAAATTGCCTCGATTTGCTTGCAAGTAGGTTCTTCACGCTTACTTAGTGAATTTTGGACATGATTATGGCGTTTTGAAAATGAAAAAACAAGTGTTTAGTGTGGTGAGATATAAACCCTATGTTCATTGCTAAATCACTCCCTAGGGTTTTGAAACAAATGTTAGTGATTTTGAGGGGGTTTCCAAACTTGTGTTGTTGATATATATGCTCATGCCATCTACTGTTAGTGGTGTCCCTGCTCATTATTTACCTTAGCCTCACGCTCTCTCTTTTCCATTACATCACTGATGTCATTGTTATTGCCATTGTCATTTTCACACTGTTTTTCATTCATGTTATGACATAGTCCCATTTTCACTTGTCCACATCCTCCATTGACATTGTCAAACACTGCAAGGGCTATTGTCACTTTTGTCCCTAATAGTTATTTCCCCCACATTACACTCTTTTCTACTCACTTGTCAAATCCCCTTATAATCAAAGCAGTGAATGTTTTTCATGCAAACTCATTTGACAGAACCATTATCATTGTGGCTTTCCTATAATACTTTGATACACATGTGACACATTTGGCGGTAAAAACATACACTGAACTCTTGTCTTCACTATACCTATATCAGCATATATTTTGCAAACATCTTGATTTCAGCGCCATGTCAGAGACGGATTCAGTTTATGAGCAGGAGTATGACAGTGATTCCATAGTAGAGATTAATGTGCCACGGAGGTCTCAGAAAAGTGGCAAAAGTGGTAGGCATGTCAGTGAGGAGCCTACTTCTTTGGCTCAATTGCAGGCTTGCCTGCTTGCAATGGATTGTTTTCAGCATCAGTCATGTTACCAATATTGTGAGATGATTTCACAAACCCAGCATCATCATGAGCTAGCTCGCCTATTTGTTATACATCTACATGATGGCCGTGTAAACCTTGCCGGAGTAGATTTCATTCTATCACCAGAGACCATTGCTCAGGCCACCGGGATACAAAATATAGGAGAGGAATGGAACAAACGAAAACAGTTAGAGAAATCCTACTATGAGCCATATATCAAACCTGGGTTTATGAGGCAGCTGAGCAGGGTATTTCCATTCAAATTTCTGAAGCATGAGTTTGCACCATTGATGAAACTCATCATTCGATATTTCAGTTGCGAGGGCAGATTCTTGCGCCTCTATGCGTACCATGTCCGTTTGTTGATGCATTTCACGAGGGTACGTATGATGAGAATTCCATACTTCATGCATCGCAACATAGAGAGGATGACATTTCTTGAACAGAAGAAGACCCCAGCACAGCAACATAGCAGTATATATCATTACGCGCTGATCAAAATCATGGTGGTACATCAGCTGACACAGCAGGGCATTACTTGAGAGGATTTCATCTCCCGTGACTTCTTCACAGCGCCACAGCCGCCTCCCGAGGTAGTTCATGATGAGGGAGAGCCTTCACACCAGCTTGAAATTCCTGAGACCGAGCATATCAGTGCTCTAGTGTATGTGACATATCAGCGAGGCCACGGGGCCTTATTTGCAGCTACACGACGAGTACTATCTCCACCCGAGGTGGAAGGGGTCTCGTTGACTTCATCAGCAGAGTGAGTATTATCTCCACATGATGTGGAAGGGGTCTTGCCTTCTTCTTCAGTATAGGTACAGATTCAGGACAGAGGCAAGAGGCCTATGCATGATGAGGGCCCATCAGGCAGTCGAGACATTGATTTCACATTCATCGATGTTCTTGCGAGCTCTCCTAGCTCGAAGCTGAAAGAGATCATCCAGGAGCAAAAGGCCGAGAATGACAAGCTGAAAGAGATCATCCAGGAGAAAAAGGCCGAGAATGACACGCTGAAAGAGAAATTGCAGAGATCTCAGTGGGTGATAAACTACCTGGAGCAGCGTAACAAACAGCTAGAGGACCAACACACACTTTTAGAGCTGCGGCGAATCCGTGAAGATTGACAATTGGCCCGGAAGAGACCTGGTGACATGACATCGGCTGAACGAGATACTTGCCTCATGCATGTTAACATTCATCTGGAGAAGTTGTTGGCAAAGTAAAATAGAGACAAAGACATGCTCCGTCACATGAAAGGTCATTATTGGGCCCGCATGCACGTCTGCAAAGCAAAAATGAAGATTCTGAAGAGGAGGTTGAGCAGAGCACTAAAACGGTGGAAGAGGCCTGATCCACTCCGAATTTTGGACGAGGCTTCATTGGCTGGGCATGATACTTGATGGAGGGTCTTCGCTCCGAATTTGAGCAAATTTGAAGAAGTTTTTTTCATTTTGGAAAATTTTGGTCTCAAAACAGGTTTTTCAGCCCAATGCGTAGCACGTCGACGCGCGCGCTTATGATTGGGACACTTGCTGGAGGAAAACTTTATATTTTTTAATTTTTCATGGTAATTTATGCATGCTCCAGTATGGCCAAAGCATTTCACCAAGTTCTGGATGATCAAAAGGGCCAAAATCACCATGAAAATCACCTTTCTGCCACCATTTTCACTAGTAGGAAGTACTTGTGGGAGAATGATTTTTTTGAGGGGAAAATGAGCTCCAAATCAGGAAATTCCACTTGGGATGGATAGCCGACATCCAGGGCTTTCCAACAAGCTATCATGAGCTTGATTTTGATGCTAGTAAGTGCCCCAAAAGTAGGCTGAGCGGCATGCGATGCATAGAGCTCAAGCGCGCGACGCATAGAGATTTTTGGCTAATTTTTCATCTTCCAGCTCAGAATTTCGGCCAGTTGGACCAGTTTTGATTGTGGATGTAATTTTTGAGTTATCTTGATGTAATTTTGTTGTTGGCATGTAATTTTGATTCACTTTTACCTGTTCTAGATGATTCACTCCCAAAAAAGTAAAAATCAAGTCAAAGAATCAGTTTCCTTCCTTTTAGAGGCAAGTTGTTTTGGCCACCTAGATTTTAGCTCCTTGTTTAGAATTGGTTGGAACTTCTCCTAGAAGGAGTAATTCGACCCCTAGAGGCATGGGAAGGGGTTAGGATGGTCTATATATTGTAATTTCTTAGACATTCTATAGGTTGGACTCTTGGGAAAAGTTTGGCACACTATTGTACATATTTTTCACATTTTGGCTAAGGAAAGATCAGAGGTTTTGTAGCACCTGTTGGGATTCTTGTGGCTTTCAGTTCTTGATGGTGTTTTCTCTTAGTTTATTGTAAGTTATTTCATGTTTCACGTATGCCATTCCCTTCTTATGCTTCTGAAACTAAATTAATGAGTAAATGAGGTAGAATCCATTGATTTTAGTGCTCTGCCTTTAAATTTGTTTAATTTTACATGTTTTCGCCTGTTTGGAGAGGATCCATGTTCTCCCTTGCCCTCTTCAGCTCCTTGTCGTTCTGATCCATCCATACACCTGATCAAAAGCATCAAGATTACTGCCTACCTTGCCCCAACTCGAATTTTGCAAAGATCTGGCCTTATCCCCGGACCCAAAATTGTTTTTCCCATTTTTTCAACAAAAACCTGAAAAAAAAATCAAAATCAAACTTTCCTATCTCTTTACTAGCCTAAAATTAGTATTTATTATAAGTCATATCAGCCCCTTTGAAGACCTTTTTGCCGAGATATACCCAAAGAGAGCCCTCTCCTGTCCTCGTAGGGCTAGCTACGAGGCTGAGCGTGGTTTGTTGTAGCCTTGAGTTTTACCTTATTTCAGCCTAAGGTAGATTTGAGTGCTAACATAGTGGCGACCATACTGGGGAAAATCTCAATGGTTTGCTTGTTGATGTGTTTGTTTCATGAGTCTTAGACGGAGTCTGAAGTCACGCTAGGTAGATTTCGAAATGCTTTTTCCATGCATAAGCGTAAGTAGATAAACGCTGCTTCAGTCGATCTCCGGTTAGCTTGTGAATGCAGCATTTGATTTTAAAATTACCTCAGTATACTTATTCGTTCTAGACTTTTGGATGATTGAGTCTAGAAGTCGATAGGCTAAAAATAATCTATTGTGTCCCTTGAATTTTTCTTGAGTAGATCAATACACTGGCTTCAAAAAGGCATACCAGATCAAATCCTAATCCAAATCCGCCTCCAGTATAAGAAAACCCCAACCTAATCCCAAGAATTTTCCGTCGAGAAGCTCCCATTATTCCTTTGGTCAAATCTCACTCATACCCCACTGTTTTTTAATACATTGAAGATATTGAGTTTGACGATCAGTTTGAGTTATCATTGTTTCAAACCAAATCTGAAAGTGCCACTGGTTCTACCGTCATCAATCCTGAGTTCATCAAGTATCTAGAAGTTGAGCAAGCAAATAGATCTATCGATAATTATATCCTGAATCTTCAAAACTCCATTGTGGCAACCAAAATTCCCGAATTCATTGAATCTGCTTCACAAAATCTTGGGCCATCTGAAATTGCATCCGGTTCAGGAATCCCCACTGAACCTCCCTTTATCCCTACCATTCCCGTATAGCCTGAGATCTCTGATCAGCAATTAGCAGTAGTTCCTCCCCCATCTCCACCGCATACACCTCATTCATCTACTGCTCCCATTCCACCTGTTTCTCCGAGACAGCAGATTATAAATCTGCCAAGAGCCATGGCTGCGAGATTCGCACCTCTTGTTTTACCTGAAAAATTTGGATCCTATGCCTGCTGATTATCAGAGTAAGATTCCAATATTTGATGGCACTCCACAGAGTATATCTGCTCAACAGCATATTGTCAGAATGACAGATTTCTTGGACTTGCATGAAATAGATGAAGAAAATGTGTCCATGAGGTTGTTCGCCCAGACTTTTGGAGGTGAGGTTCGTAAATGGTTCAGAGCTCTACAGCCCGCAAGCATCAATACATTACAAGAGCTTCAGACACAATTCTTAGATCGATGGGAGATGAAAAAAGATCCACTGTAGATTAATTCTGAGTATACTAGCATCAAACGTAATCCTGGTGAGTCCGTTCAGGATTATATTATCAGATTCAATATAGTTTATAATGCAATCCCAGATGACTTAAGACTGTCTAGAAAGTCAGCTCTCCTTAAATTCCCAGACGTTTTGATCCGGAGATGGCTTATTCACTACGAGACAGATATCTGCCTACCTTGGAAGATATGCAGAAGATTTTTGTTAGTGTTGAGGCGAATCTGAATGATAAGAGAGCCCGGTTGAAAGCAGAAAAGAGAGTGACCATAAGAGAAGAAGCTTCCACATCTGCATCAGAACATCACTTGCTTCGTGAGATGGAAAAAATGTTCAAAAGAATGACGCTTGACAAGCCAGAAACGCAGATTCGTAATCCCAACTACCATGGCTAGCAGCAGCCACAGTTCAGAATTAAGTAGCGTGAACAGAGAGCACAAGAGCCGGCAGCCCAGCAGCAAGTTAAAACACCTCTTTTGCAGAATTTTGTGAGTCAAGATTCAGACAATGAAGATGATGTAGTAGGTGAGAAAAACCACTTCTTTACTCCCAACGATCTTCCCATTTACATCACTGAGGATGAAGAATATGGAGAAATTTCAGCTGCACAGAAAGATGAGGATTTCATTTTAGCAAATGATGAAGCTCTGGAGGAAGAATCAGATGAATACCAAAGAGGGTATATGAATGCTTTGTCTGCTCAGCAGAAGCAATACTCATTGAGAAACAGAGATGTGCCCATAAACCCAATTCAGAAGAGAAAAGAGGCTTCAGCACCTAAGATGGATTCACCTATACCACAGAAGAAAGGAAAAGAGACAATTGATCCCGCAGCTAGTAAATCATCATCAGCAGAAAAGGAAAATCAGTTAAGCATAATGAAGGATAAGGCTGAAAGGAAGGAAGTTCCAGTCAAAGAGGTTGAAAGATTTTCAGCTTTTAGTTTGGAGAATGAAATTTCCAAATTAAAGGTATCTATTCCTTTGACAGAAATTATGAAGAACAACAGCTATCGAGGTCAAGTCTCCAAAATTCTGAATTTTGATCCAATGTTTGACACGGTAAATATTGAATATGATCAGCCTAAATTGATATTTGTGTCTGCTTTAAATGGTGAGTCCCCTGACAGTGATGTCCCTCCCTTTTACATCAGTTTGAGGTTGCATGAATATGTATTACACAATGCCATGTTCGATTTTGGTGCTTCGTACAATCTTACGCCAAAGGCGATCATGGAAAAGTTGGGTTTAGATATTACAAGGAAATACCATGATTTGTATTCATTTGATTCTAGCTGCGTGAGATGTATCAGACTCATCAAAGATTTTGTTGTAAGTTTATATCAAATTCCTACGAAGAATGTCTTGATGGATGTGGTTGTGGCAGACATTTCTCCTCGATTTGGGATGCTTCTTTCTAGATCTTGGGGGGAAAATTTGAAAGGTACACTACAGTTAGATTTCTCCTATGCGACAATTCCAGTCTTTGGTCAAATGAGAAAGTTATATCGAGAGCAGAACATGAAATACATGATAACAAACAAGGAGAAACCAATCAATCATCCTGTAAATTATGTACATACCGACTTAGAGTCTTTTGTTTTGTTTGCTGATAGTTTTAATGATATAGATAGTCAATTAGTTTAGGCAGAAGATATACCAGAAATCACCGAGAATTTTAGAGAAGTGCTGCAGAAAGAAAGACGAGAAAAGAAAGATATTGTTGAGCAATCAGCTAAAGACGATGGGCAGCAAACAAGAAAAACAGAGCTGGTGCAATTTCAGCACTTAGAGGAGGATGAAGATGGTCTTTGGACCATGGATTTTGATGGCGCAGTGGGTAGTGATGGTGCTGGAATTGGTGTTTGGATACGTAGTCCATTTTTCGCTCCGGATAAGGTTCCAGGCAATGTGAGAGTATGTTCCTACAAACTAGCATTTGACTGTTCTAACAATGAAGCAGAGTATGAGGCTCTGATTGCTGGCCTTAAGATTATAAGAAAGCTGAAAGCAAAAATAATTGCAGTCTATGGTGATTCGGAGTTGGTGATAAATCAGGTAAAGGGTGAGTTTGAAGCCAAGCATCCTCGCATGAGGGCTTACCGTAATGCAGTTTTAGACATTTTGAAGTTATTTTCTGATCATACCTTGACGTGTGTGCCTCGCATACAAAATGGTGTTGCTGATGGACTTGCTAAGGCAGAAATAAATTTAAAAATCCCAATGAATTCCAGCAACAAGTTCGAGATACATGTGAAACACTGCCCCACCGTTCCGGACAATTAGAGAGGTTGGCAAGTTTTTCAAGATGACGAGGAGATTAGTGATTTTCTGCAAAATAAGGGTAAGTTTAAAGACACCTCCATAGATACAGAACATGATGATGGTAATGATGATATACAAATAAATAAAATGGAAGTGATGCAACTTAAAGATAACATCATTCCTAAAGGATTGATTCCTTTAGAGGAACTCTTTGATCAAGACGATGTAGCCCGCAAACCGACATTGAGGCCGACTGAAAAAGGTGTTGAAGAGGTAAATATTGGGACAGCTGAAAATCCCAAGATGGTAAAGTTATCCAAGTCATTGTCACCAAAGGTAAGAGCGGAGTATGTGAGATTGTTGTCTTCATTTGCTGATGCTTTTGCATGGGATTACTCAGATTTAAAAACATATGACACTAATATCATTCAGCATACTATCCCTATTAAACCAAATCAGAAGCCTTTCCGTCAGAAGTTGAGGAGAATCAATCCGAAGCTGCTACCATCGATTGAAAAAGAGGTAAACAGGTTGTATAAGTCAGGAATCATTGTACCTATCAGATTTTCTGATTGGATTTCCAATTTGGTGCCCGTGAGGAAAAAGACAGGTGAGATCCGTTTGTGTATTGATTTCAGAAATTTGAATAAGGTGTCATTGAAGGACAATTATCCGCTACCAAAAATGGACCATATACTGCAGCGAGTAGTTGGAGCATCAAGGATGTCACTACTTGACGTCTATTCAGGATATAATCAAATTTTAGTGCATGAGGACGATCGTGACAAAACCATGTTCACCACTCCATGGGGAACGTTTCGTTATGCCAAGATGCCATTTGGTTTGAAAAATGCAGGTGCCACTTTTCAGCGTGCAATGGACATGGATTTCGCCAATGAGAAAGATGTATTTTTGGTGGTTTACCTTGATGATTTGACTGTGTTTTCAAATTCTGATGAAGAACATTTGTATCACTTGAAAGTTGTTTTCCAGAAGTGCAGAAAATATGGCATTTCGCTGAATCCGAAAAAGAGCCTGTTTTCCATGGATGAAGGCAAGCTCCTTGGCCACATCATATCGAAAGACGACATTCGTGTTGACCCTGCAAGTGTTGAAGCCATCCAGCAAATTGAACAGCCCCGGAACAAGAAAGAAATACAGTCATTTAATGGTAAAATGAATTTTCTACGTCGTTTCATTCCAAATCTTGCTGAGCATCTTAGAGAAATTACGAACATGCTGAAAAAGGACAGTCAGGTAAAGTGGACAGAAGAGGTGGTGAAATCATTCAATTTGGTAAAGTTAGCTCTTTCTTCAGCCCCTATTTTAATCAGCTCGGACTACACACAGGACTTCATTTTGTTTTCGTTTGCTTCTGAGCACACTTTGGCAGCTGTTTTAATGCAGAAAAGGGATGGAGTTGAGAAGCCCATTGCTTTTTTCAGTCGGATTATAAGGGACGGAGCATTGAAATACAACATTATTGAGAAACAAGCACTTGCGCTTGTAAAGGCCTTGAAATATTTCCACGTGTATATACTGCATTCCCACATTATAGCTTACGTTCCTAACGCAATGGTTAAAGATGTTTTGGTACAGGCAGATCTAGAGGGAAGACGGGGTAAGTGGATCGCTGCGTTGTTAGAATACGATGTGGAGATTAAACCGACCAAGCTGATTAAAGGACAAGGACTCGCCAAGCTCATGGCTGAAACAAATCTGCATGCTCTAGATATAAATTTGATCGCTGCCATGTCCGATGAAGATGAGGAGAGTACATCATTTCAGGTATCTGATATTTTTGTTTCTTCCCCTTGGTATGCTGACATTTTATACGTACTTCAGAATTTGTCTCCACCACCCGGCATGCCTAGAAATAAGAGTAGAACCTTGAAGTTAAGGGCTGCAAAGTTTTGCATATTGAATTCTGCATTATATTGGAAAGACCCTGGTGGAATGTTATTGAATTGTTTGGTAGAGGAGGAATCCAAAAGAGTTTTGGAGGACTTTCATAGAGGAGACTGCAGGGGCCATTTTTTTTGGAAAACCACAGAGAATAAGATTCTAAGGGCAGGTTACTATTGGCCTTCTTTGTTTTCTGATGTATATAAGGTTGTTAATAATTGTCACGAATGTTAAATTTTCGAAGGGAAGCAGAAACTACAGCCTTTGCCTCTCAAACCAATTGAAGTCAGTGCACCATTTTAGCAGTGGGGGTTGGATTTCATTGGGGAAATCCATCCGGAATCTTCTGGATAGAATAGATGGATATTGACAGCAATGGATTACTTCACGAAGTGGATCGAGGCCATTCCCACTCGACAAGCCACGGATGCGGTAATTATCTCTTTTCTTGAAAACAATATTCTTTCACGTTTTGGGCATCCTAGTAAGATAATCACAGATAATGCAATGGCCTTCAAGTATAAGAGAATGGTTGAATTTTTCTATAAGTACAATATCAGCTTGGGACATTCGACTGCCTACCATCCGCAAGGAAATGGCTTGGCAGAATCTTCAAATAAGTCTTTGGTAAATATCATTAAGAAATTGCTGGAAATTAATAAAAAGAGCTGTCACAAGAAATTAACGAATGCACTTTGGGCTGATAGGGTAAGTCAGAAAAAATCTATTGGCATGTCTCCTTTCGAGTTGTTGTATGGGGTAGATACAGTTTTTCCCACTTCTCTTGCTGTCCCGGTAGTCAAATTGCTTCAGGAAGCTGGTAGTGAGGAAGATCCTATGCAGCGAAGGATTAATCAGATGATTCATTTATAGCAGACACGGGAGGAGGTCTTTCAAAATACATTCAAGTTGCAGGAGCGCATAAAGAAGATCTACGACAGGAAGGAAAAAGCAGATAATTTTCAGCTGGATGAGGTGGTTTTGAAGTGGGATGCTTGAAATGAAGATGAGGGAAAGCACGGAAAATTTGAAAACCTATGGAAGGGTCCTTTTAAGATTGCAGTGTATCGTGGTCAAAACGCCTTTATTCTCAAGGAAATGAATGGGGATGATTGTCTGGGAGGGCCGATCAATGGTCGGCTGCTCAAGCGATACCACTTCTGAGTATTTTCTGCTGATTTCATCATCATTGTATATATCGTTATACTTCTATTTTATTGCAAGTGTGTACTGATCTCTCATCTTCAGTCCGGGGCCCGAAGCGAAGGCTATAATTCTAGAAAAGGAGGTTAGTTGGTTTAAGGTTTGTCAAGTTAGTATTAGCAGTCTTTTTAGTTTTAAAATCGAGTCAGTTTCCAGTCAGTTTTTAGTCAAGTTTTCAGTCAATAAATGTGTCAAAAGTTTTTGTGTTATCTGTTGAAATAATGAATCCATCGCCCAATGGATGAAGGCACTGTCTGACTTCCCCAGAGATCTGTCATTCTTGGTATCTCCTTGGAGCCACCATCCCCATTGGAGCCAATGTTAGAGTCGGTCCTTACAGCCCTCCGTCAGAGATCATCTCACTTTTTGCATATCATTTTTAGGTGTCTCGCTCATTCCACTTCGTTGCATTTCGCTAGGGGCATGCCATTGACTGACGAGAGGGTCTAGTTGTCTTGTATTTCCTCATGCTTGTACCTGCAGGTCTAATTAAAATTCCTCAAAAATCACTGAAGTTCAGGTCACGTCATTCATGGTCATAAATGATTATTTTTTTCAAAAAGAGTCTTTATTCCTAGAGTCTAGGGTTTTTCAGTATTTTGATACATGTGATAAAAACCCATAGGCCATGAGGTTGGTTTTGAAAAGGTTCCCATTTCATATTTTTCTTCTCAAAAACATTTGAAGACATTTCTAGTCCAAAACTCTATTTTGGAACTAGAAACTGTCAAATTTATTTTTGTAATAATTTTGTATTTGTTTCCTCATAAAAAGTTCAAAAGCAGCCTCTAGTCTTTGCCGGAGCCAAAATTCCAAAATCCCTGCAAAAACAACCAAGTTTCATCATTCCAAGACTTAGAAAAAACAGTGGAAAGCCAAAAGACAGAATTGCATTAAATGATAAAGTGCCATGAAAGCCAAACATTACAAAGTGGGTTATGGAGCAAATTAAAATCAAATTTGTTTTTTATGAGATATTTTTCAACCCATATAAACCTTGGAGGACAAGTCATTTTCACAAATTCCCAAGGAAAAGTTCGAATTGGTGAGTTGAAGGGCGAAAAATTGTTTTCCAAGCCGTGGAAGTTGGAGTGGAAGTGCGCGTGACACACACAGGAGGCGTGCGACGCACACAAGGCCCGCAATGCACTGGGCTTCACAGGCCTGTGCAATTTTGCACTCGCGCAACGCACATACCACGTGCGGCACATTGGGTAAGCGCGCGACGCGTAGAGTTTCAGGGCCAAAATTTTTTGCTCCTTCGCCCAGATTCATACCAAATTGCCTCGATTTGCTTTCAAGTAGGTTCTTCACGCTTACTTAGTAAATTTTAGACATGATTATGGCGTTTTGAAAATGAAAAAACAAGTGTTTAGTTTGGTGAGATATAAGCCCTATGTTCATTGCTAAATCACTCCCTAGGGTTTTGAAACAAATGTTAGTGATTTTGCAGGGGTTTCCAAACTTGTGTTGTTGATATATATGCTCATGCCATCTACTGTTAGTGGTGTCCCTGCTCATTATTTACCTTAACCTCACGCTCTCTCTTTGCCATTACATCACTGCTTTCATTGTTATTGCCATTGTCATTTTCACACTGTTTATCATTCATGTTATGACATAGTCCCATTTTCACTTGTCCACATCCTCCATTGACATTGTCAAACACTGCAAGGGCTATTGTCACTTTTGTCCCTAATAGTTATTTCCCCCACATTACACTCTTTTCTACTCACTTGTCAAATCCCCTTATAATCAAAGCAGTGACTATTTTTCATGCAAACTCATTTGACAGAACCATTATCATTGTGGCTTTCCTATAATACTTTGATACACATGTGACACATTTGGGAGTAAAAACATACACTGAACTCTTGTCTTCACTATACCTATATCAGCATATATTTTGCAAACATCTTGATTTCAGCGCCATGTCAGAGACAGATTCAGTTTATGAGCAGGAGTATGACAGTGATTCCACAGCAGAGATTAATGTGCCACGGAGGTCTCACAAAAGTGGAAAAAGTGGTAGGCATGTCACGGAGGAGCCTACTTCTTTGGCTCAATTGCAGGCTTGCCTGCTTGCAATGGATTGTTTTCAGCATCAATCATGTTACCAATACTGTGAGATGATTTCACAAACCCAGCATCATCATGAGCTAGCTCGCCTATTTGTTCTACATTTACATGATGGCCATGTAAACCTTGCCGGAGTAGATTTCATTTTGTCACCAGATACCATTGCTCAGGCCACCGGGATACAAAATATAGGAGAGGAATGGAACAAATGACAGCAGTTAGAGAAATCCTACTATGAGCCATACATCAAACCTGGGTTTATGAGGTAGCTGAGCAGGGTATTTCCATTCAGATTTCTGAAGGATGAGTTTGCACCATTGATGAAACTCATCATTCGATATTTCAGTTGCGATGGCAGATTCTCGCACCTCTATGCATACCATGTCTGTTTGTTGATGCATTTCACGAGGGTACGTATGATGAGCATTCCATACTTCATGTATCGCAACATAGAGAGGATGAAATTTCTTGTACAGAAGAAGACCCCAGCACAGCAACATAGTAGTATATATCATTATGCGCTGATCAAAATCATGGTGGTACATCAGCTGACACAGCAGGTCATTACTTGGGAGGATTTCATCTCCCATGACTTCTTCACAGTGCCACAGCCGCCTCCCGAGGTAGTTCATGATGAGGGAGAGCCTTCACACCAGCTTAACATTCCTGAGACTGAGCATATCAATTCTCTAGTGTATGTGACATATCAGCGAGGCCACGAGGCCTTATTTTCAGCTACACGACGAGTACTATCTCCACCCGAGGTGGAAGGGGCCTCGTTGACTTCATCAACAGCACGAGTATTATCTCCACATGATGTGGAAGGGGTCTCACCTTCTTCTTCAGCACAGGTACAGATTCAGGACAGAGGCAAGAGGCCTATGCACGATGAGGGCCCATCAGGCGGTCGAGACACTAATTTCACATTCATCGATGTTGATGCGAGCTCTCCTAGCTCGAAGTTGAAAGAGATCATCCAAGAGCAAAAGGCCGAGAATGACAAGCTGAAATAGATCATCCAGGAGCAAAAGGCCGAGAATGACACGCTGGAAGAGAAATTGCAGAGAGATCAGTGGGTGATAAACTACCTGGAGCAGCGTAACAAACAGCTAGAGGACCAACACACACTTTTAGAGCTGCGATGAATCCGTGAAGATCGACAATTGGCCCGGAAGAGACCTGGTGACATGACACCGGCTGAATGAGATACTTGCCTCATACATGTTAACATTCATCTGGAGAAGTTGTTGGAAAAGGCCAATAGAGACAAAGACATGCTCCGTCACATGAAAGGTCATTATTGGGCCCGCATGCACGTCTGCAAAGCAGAAATGAAGATTCTGAAGAGGAGGTTGAGCAGAGCACTAAAACGTCGGAAGAGGCCTGATCCACTCCAGATTTTGGCCGAGGCTTCGTTGGCTAGGCATGATACGTGATGGAGGGTCTTCGCTCCGAATTTGAGCAAATTTGAAGAAGTTTTTGTCATTTTGGAAAATTTTGGTCTCAAAACAGGTTTTTCAGCCCAACGCATAGCGCGTCGACGTGCGCGCTTATGATTGGGACACTTGCTGGAGGAAAAATTTATATTTTTGGATTTTTCATGGTAATTTATGCATGCTCCAGTATGGCCAAAGCATTTCACCAAGTTCTGGATGATCAAAAGGGCCAAAAACACCATGAAAAACACCTTTCTGCCACCTTTTTCACCAGCAGGAAGTACTTGTGGGAGAATGAAGTTTTGGAGGGGAAAATGAGCTCCAAATCGGGAAATGCCACTTGGGATGGATATCAGACATCCAGGGATTTCCAACAAGCTATCATGAGCTTGATTTTGATTCCGGGAAGTGCCCCAAAGGTAGGCTGAAAGGCGCGCAATGCATAGAGCTCAGGCGCGCGATGCATAGAGATTTTTGTCTAATTTTTCATCTTCCAGCTCAGAATTTCGGCTAGTTGGACCAGTTTTGATTGTGGATGTAATTTTTGAGTTATATTGATGTAATTTTGTGGTTGGCATGTAATTTTGATTCACTTTTACCTGTTCTAGATGATTCACTCCCGAAAAAAGTAAAAATCAAGTCAAAGAATCAGTTTCCTTCCTTTTAGAGGCAAGTTGTTTTGGCTACCTAGATTTTAGCTCCTTGTTTAGAATTGGTTGGAATTGCTCCTAGAAGGAGGAATTCGACCCCTAGAGGCATGGGAAGGGGTTAGGATGGTCTATATATTGTAATTTCTGAGACATTCTATAGGTTGGACTCTTGGGAAAAGTTTGGCACACTATTGTACATATTTTTCACATTTTGGCTAAGGGAAGATCAGAGGTTTTGTAGCACCTGTTGGGATTCTTGTGGCTTTCAGTCCTTGATGGTGTTTTCTCTCAGTTTATTGTAAGTTCTTTCATGTTTGATGTATTCCATTCCCTTCTTATTATTCTGAAACTAAATGAATGAGTAAATGAGGTAGAATCCATTGATTTCAATGCTCTGCCTTTGAATTTGTTTAATTTTACATGTTTTCGCCTATTTGGAGAGGATCCATGTTCTCCCTTGCCCTCTTTAGCTCCTTGTCATTCTAATCCATCCATACACCTGATCAAAAGCATCAAGATTACTGCCTACCTTGCCCCAACTCAAATTCTGCAAAGATCTGGCCTTATCCCCGGACCCAAAATTGTTTTTCCCATTTTTTCAACAAAAACCCAAAAAAAAATCAAAGTCAAACTTTCCTATGTCTTTACTAGCCTAAAATCAGTATTTATTATAAGTCATCTCAGCCCCTTTGAAGACCTTTTTTGCCGAGATAGACCCGGAGAGAGCCCTCTCCTGTCCTCGTAGGGCTAGCTACAAGGCCGAGCGTGGTTTGATGTAGCCTTGAGTTTTACCTTATTTCAGCCTAAGGTAGATTTGAGTGCTAACACTCATGACAGATCATATAAGCCTAAAATATTTCTTCACGTAACCTGATTCAAATGCTAGACAAGCTAGATGGTTGTCTTTCCTTAGTGAGTTTGATATGGAAATTAAACATATTAAATGAAAGAAAGATAATATTGCAGAAGCTTTGAGTAGGAATTCCCATCAAATTTTGAATAATGTTGGATGTAGTGTCAAATTTGACATAGAAGAATTGATAAAAGAAGTGGTGAGGCAAGATCCAAATGATGAGAAACTACAATGGAAGTTGCAGAAAAATGAAACATTAGGATACACTCAAAATCAAAAGGGTTTGATTCGCTATAAAAAAATATTGTATATTCCAAATGTGACGTCATTAAAATAATAAATTTTATATGAGTATCATAAAATACCATATGCGAGACATCCTGGTTATCAAAACTTGACAACAACATTGAGAAAGAACATGTTTTGGCCAGGTACGTTCAAACATGTGGTTGATTATCTAGCTAGATGTCTAGAACGTTAGCACGTAAAAGTGGAACATCAACATCCAACAAAATTTCTGAATCCTTTACCTATTGCAGAATGGAAATGGGAAGTCTTTTCAATATATTTTGTCACACGATTGCCTAGAACTAAATATCATCATGAATCTATAAGGGTGGTGGCAGACACATCGACTAAAGTTGCACACTTTTTACCAGTGCAATCTAATTTTGGTACAGCTCAAGTAGAAAATGTATTCATGAAAGAAATAGTAAAGCTACATGGTGTTCCTTAAATATTATATCAGGCATAGATGCAAAGTTTACTTCAGCCTTTTTGAAGACTTTGTTTTGGGGAATGGGTACCAAATTGAGCTTTAGTATACCATACCATTCTCAAACAGATGGAAAAAATGAAAGGACCAATCAGATTTTAGAAGACAAGCTACGCATGTATGTTATGGACATACCTACAATATGGGAAGATTTTTTGGACCTAGCAGAATTTGCATATAATAATAGCTATCAGACTTCAATAAAAATGAGTCATTTTGAAAAATTGTATGGAATAAAGTGCCACACTCCGCTTAGCTAGAGTTAGCCAGAAGATAAGTTAATTATTGGACCTGATGCATTGCAAGAGATTGAAAGAACTGTGAAGAAAATTCAAAACAATATTAAAATAGCTCAAGACAGACAAAAGAGCTATGCAGAAAAAAAATAAAATTCAAAAATTCAAAAAATTGATAGAGAATTCATAGTGGGAGACCATGTTTTTTTGAGGATTAAGCCTAATTATATTACCTTATATATGGTTAGTTGTGCTAAGTTAGCACCACGCTACTGTGGACCATTTGAAGTTCTATAAAGAGTGGGGCTAGTAGCTTATAAATTGGCTCTACCTAGTCACATTAAGGTTCACAATGTTTTTCATGTTTCCTTATTGAAAAATTGTGTACATGATCCTACTCATGTAATTGATTGGACTATGATATAGGTGGAAACAAAATGGGAATTTCTTCCAGAGCCCCTTCATATACTGGGTAAGGGAAGAAATCGAGCTCTGGAATAGGACAGTAGCTAGGGTGAAAGTGTTGTGGAGGTAATTTATACCTATAGAAGCTACGTGGGAGTGAGAGGAGGAAATGAAAGAGAAATATTCATCATTGTTTAAAAAGTGAATTGATATTTTACAACACCGAGGACAGTGTTTTGTTTTAGAAGGGGAATATGTAATATCCCTATGTTTATTGCTTTTATTACAAAGTTGAAAATCCTAAAAGTTAAGTGGACCTAAAGGAAAATAATATTCATGGACATATTATATTTTTAAATTTTAAAAATGTGAAATTTTAATTATTGTTCAAAGACTAGAGTATATTGGAGACCGGGATTTCAAGTCCATGAGGATGGAAATAAATCCAAAGACTTTCCCAGATTCTCCAAAAATCCTTGTAGAAAATGAAATAAATTAAAAATATTAGATTGGAGATAAAAATCTAAAAGATACCTCAATAAAGTGGAAAGTTACTAAGAATAGGTGATATAAAACTAGAAAGAGAAAAAATCTAGTTTTAAAGTACTTTTGTCGAAAAAAAAAAGTCTAGGAAAAAAGGAAAACAACATCTTGATTTAACCAGATGCAGTTATGGAAACATGTTGAAGGAAAATCAAGCTTAAATAAGCCATTCCTCCGTAGAAAATAGGTTGTATACACTTTGGATAAATTGGTCTCTGCTCGGGGGGAGATGTGGAGAGAAAACTCAAGGTTGGGTGGAAAATATTCTTACCAAAATTGGTATGCACAAGAAATTTAGTTTTTTTTTTTTTTATGAGATTATTGTTATGAAAAAAGTCAGAATAATGAGGATTCATGTATAAGAAGTAGAAATTATAATTATGTATTAAATAATAATTCAGGTTGAATAGGTGGGAATTCTCTATTCCGAATTAATAAAAAATTTAGAATTTTGATTTATATAGTCTTATGTATTTAACTGAGCATACTATATCAGATATAGTTAGTTCTATATAGTTACATAGATAGTTGAAATTATAAAACCAACACACAAAATGTCTAAACCCAATGGGTAGGGTTTAAATTTGATGTTAAGTTCTAAACATATATTTATTATGCATAAAAATTATATTAATAAATGTGGAAATAATGTAAGAACAAGATATTTACCTAGTGTGTAGCAAATCAGAGAACGAAAATAATATTACAGTAAGAGATAATTGTCAATTTTATAGTCGCTATGCTTGTAAAATTTAAAATTTAACACTCTACTCTAAGCTAACTAGAGGGTTATATCTAGTCATGAATTCTTGATTGAATAATCAGTTAAATGTGCAATACATAATCAAGTACTAGAGTATAGTACAAAAAAAATAATACAAGGAATTAGACAAATACAAATGTAAATTATTTAGAACAAGGAATGATTATTATTGTAAATATAACATACAGATAGTATTATCAATGGTAGAATTTATCATTGCAAACTATCATAAAATCCTTGACAAATTCCATTGTACTATACAATTAATTACATGAATTATAAATATGGAATTATCCCTCAATTCAGAGGAGTGAATTTTTCACATGATATAGACCAACCTGTAATTAGAAGAAACACACTGTCAAATATTGACAAAATAATACTTCAAACAGAGAAATAGTAAAATGAGAGTAGTGAACACCTGCAGAAAACAACAAATACAAGATTTAGTATATGTATATACTTGGAAAAGGAATTTAATAAAATATAAATAGCTAACGTAAGAGAATTACTTTGTTGGACAATTAGAAGAAGTGGAACAATTCATGTACATGTATAGAAACATAATTACTAAGCTTATACATGTAATTGTATAAGAATATTAAGCTGTAAAATGTATGAAAGGACAAAAAGGAAACTACCCGTATTCTAGTCAACATGACAGACACTAAGAATGTAAATTGAACTTAGTAGAAGAATAAGAAGGTCTTCTACAAATAATAATTTTATTAATTTGAGGAAATTAATAAAAAAAGAAATTATAATTATGATAAAAAATTCCAAATTCTCTTAGCAAATAAAATTATGAACAAATATATAATTATGATAAATTTTAAACGAGAATGACATTCTACAATTAATATCATAATCGCTATAATTATATGTCTGTGGCTATAAAATGACGAAGAAATTACAAATAGAGGCACATCAATTCAATCAAACTAAGAAGAATATGAATTAAGGAAAAGGGAGAAAATTAATTACTTATACAAGAAAAACGAACTTCATTCCCTTGAATTAGGGTTACCATGTCAATTTAAAATTCAATTTTCATAAGAAAAAAAATGTATTAAATTGTAAGGGAAAATGACTATAGTCATTATCATCCCCAATGAAGGATGCTAATCAATATAAATTTCTCATAGTGGAGTAGAAACAAATTTGAATGAAGCATAGAGAGGATGAAGTCTTATTCGAGAAGCACATTTAAATTCAGAAAAATCAACCTCTTCAAAAAATTGTACATATCAATCCAAATTCAATGCCTGAAGAATTTGTAATAGAATTAAGCCAAACACGTGGAAGAGAAAATAAATTTGGTTCATAAGAATAAAAAAAAAATAAACCTCTATAAGAACCGAAGTAATTGGGGAGAATTGAATTCCTAATCGAGTGATTCATATCATTATATAAAGAAGAGAAAAACTAAAATCATATTGGAGGAATTCAAATGAAATACATAGAAAGCCATGACAGAGCTAAAATCTCGTCTCTATTTATACATTAAAATTTTTTTGGGGTAAACCAATACTCCACAAAATAAACAATTTTACAGAGATCAAACATATATTTGAAGGCAGGGTATGAGTGACTGTCTCTCACAGAGCCGAAATGTATTTTCCATAATGGTTTGAGATAAATATAATATTAAAAGAAAATAATGAAAGTAGGGTTACACTGTATGTTAAAACTAGCCACGATACAATATAAAAATGAAAGAAACTTCATTAAACTAAATTGAGGGTTTAGAAAATCCTTACTTTGTCTCTGCTAAAATGAGATTACTTTCCACAGTAAGGAAGCTGAGACTTATGGGAAGGTAAACCCCATGAAAAATGAAAACCCTGTAACCATTAAAAAAAGATGAAATAAAATGGGAGAGGATAACAAGTCCAAAACAAATAGCAACAAAAAACCATAAGGAGGTCAAAATAACTAAAACTATGAAGTATTACCTGGTAATAAAAGTATCATTGTGATGCCCATTAATAGACTGCAACCAAATCAACGGACATGTGCAGAGAACCAGAGCCGAGGGTTTCTGAAATGCACAACCACAAATAAAATTCTAGAAAAAGGGTAAGTCATCGAAATGACCAATGCGGAATATGGATGGAGATATATGATATAATCATGATCGTAAACGTGGCATTCATCGAGAGTGAAACTAAATAAAAAACCAACCATATGGCATGTGAGGAATAAATTCATGTCGTACGTTGCATTAAAAACTTGATAAGCATTGGGCAAAGAACTGATATAAAAAGGTTGTCAACATTTATGGAGGGATACGATGGGATCCCCAGTTAGATGAACATAGGCAAACAATTGAAATTTAATATAATATACCATTTCAAGTAAAACGATACGTAGAAATATTTAAAAATTAAACCTCAACGTAAGGTTAATAGAGGATAGAAATATATTAAAAATATGGTATTAAAACCTCATAAATCTTACAACATTAAGGTATAAATTATAGTTAAGGATAAGTTGTAAAACTAAAGCTAAAATCGAATAATGCTCTAGGATAGAGTAAGAGTTTAATAATTATGGTACATAAATTTATAATTTGGTTAAAGAGTTAAGTCCATAGCGGATTGATATCTTTGATATTTATCCCCTAAATGAGATTAAAAGGGTATGAGAAAAAGGAGGAAAATTAAGTAGAAGTAATCTTATGAGGATAGTTAAAAAAATTAGAATATAAGTAAATATTATAATATAAAATTAAAGTGATTATCGCAATAAGAATGTCAATGATTGCATAGTCTTATGAAGATATGAAGGATTAGTAAAATACGTTACTAATGTAATAAAAGTGGGAATAGTACAAAAATGTCGCTTGACATTGAAGACTGAAATAGTGATGAACCCTTAGCTAAACTGATAGAGGAGGGGTGAATCAGTTTAGAAAATTCCCGATCATTAATACTCTTTTCATTCAACTTGTTAACTACTTGATTTTATAAGCAACTTAATACATAATGAATCAACAAACTGAATGTGTGGACAATAAAAAATTAAGAAGAATAATACATCAAATCAACACATAATCATCAAGCAAATAGACAACAGATATAAGTGGAAACCCATAAAGGAGAAAACCACATATTATTATTGTTGTAATGCAAAGGCAAGCTCCAACTCCCTCTCACCACTGATTTTTTGTAGGCCCCAACCTATAGGAGGCTACTACCTCAAACTCTACAAGCTACAACTTGCAAGGAAGCTCCAACCCCCATCTATTTTATGCATGCTACAACCCACAAGAGGATCCTACCTCAACCATCTCCAACGATACATTTATCAAGATACAACTTGAAACGGAAGCACCAACTCCCATGTATTTTCTATGGGCTACAACCCACAAGAGGCTCCTACCTCAACTAGCCTCAACTGGATATTAATCAAGCTACAACTTGAAATGGAAGCACCAGCTACCATGTATTTTCTACAAGCTACAACCCACGGGAGGCTCCTACCTAAACTAGCTCCAACTAGACCATTATCAAGCTATAACTTGAAAGGAGACTACAATCCCCTCACTCAACATAAAACTAAAATGTTGATTTACCTGGATATCAACTCTGGTATAATCCTTCTCCATTGCTGCCTCTTCACCCTTCATATCTACTTCATATCAGCTCCTGATATACACAATATATATATCATCTCTCTCTTATTCTTCCACTCTCTAGCCTTATGAAGCTCTCTTACATTCTTCAGCTCTCTTTCATTCTGCAGCTTTCTAACATTCTTTAGATCTCTTGAATCCTTCTTCCCTCTCTCTCTCTCTCTCTCTCTCTCTCTCTCTCTTTTATGAACACTAATATTACATGTTTTATGCAGATAACTACATGAATATTTTCATTCTATAGCTAATACGAAGTGAACAGGCCTAACCCTATGCCTTACACTTCAGTTCAGGTTATTACATCATAAATAATCATTACAACACTCATTTGAGTTTTTCCTATTTCTACAGAGACATGCCTTTTCATCACAAAAAATATAAAATAATCAATGAATTTACATTTAAATTTACAATGATATTTCAGTCATCCCTTTCAATTCTTGGCTCACTGTGCATTTGTCTTTTCTACTGTTGTCATTGTCTTTTATGTTTCTATTCTCATATTCTAACAGTTCTGCACAAACACCATGTTCCCGACTTCACTCAGCTGGCACGTTTCCAATAATTCCACCATATGCTCCTTTTTCTCTGCTCTGCCTCTTCTGCTCGTGCCTGCTACGTTCAGCCTTCACTTTTGTCTCAACACCCAACTCTACCTGGAATGTTGTTGATCTCGACTCGACCCATGATGCTTATCTCATCATAATAGCAATGTTCTGCTTTCTCTACCCTTTTCTTTTTGTCAGTTCACTTACCCAAGTCTTTATCCTCACATTCATACTTTCTTCCATTATAAATGTGTAACCACTTTACACCTATGCTCTTAGTGTCAGGTCTTATTCTTCACCTTAGTCCTTCTGTCGTGTTCAAACTTTTCTTCATAAATCGTTGTTAGGTTGGACTTGAAACATATTCTATTTACCTCTGAATTGGTATCACGTTTGTTTCTATTGCATTTCGACATTCCAATCATTCTACGTTATATGCCTCCTTTTCTCTCCGATGCGACTTAACAAAGGGAAAACTCATACTCCCGGACTTGAAGTCATGTAGGCTTCATCGTTGACGTGCATCACGTCTGCTTCATTATCACACTTCACACTTTGGCTTTCTCATGTGTTTCTTATTCTGCATAGCTCTTCCGAACCCCGATGCGAATTCTCAAAGGGAAAACTTATACCTCTGGATTTGAAATACTGCAGTATTTTTCTTTGAAACTACATCACATCAGGTACTCTTATCACATTTTTCACTTCGGTATTTTAACATGATTCTTGAGTGTTTATCCTCCTAAGCTTGTGATGTGTGATATGCGGGCCAGGTCCATGTCATCTCCACATCATCGTGCGACGTCACCTTGCCAAATCATTGCCACATCATCACCACATCACTTCCATGTCATCACCACCTCACTGCCACGTCATCATCACGTCACTACCACGCCATTGCCACCTCACTACCATGTCATCTTTCCACATCATCTCAAATCGTCCCATCACAATATCACAGTTTTAACCATATCGCTATTATGTCCCTAATTTTCTGCTTTAAAAAAAATGCAGTCAAAGGATCTAAGGGTCAAGTAGACCCCATAGAAAATAATTTTTTGGATATATTTTATTAATTTTAATTAATTAAATGAAAAAGGAATTAAAGGTGTAATTACTAGATAATGACTAGAGATCAAGAATCCAAATCCATGAGGATGGATAAGGATCATAAGACTTTCCCAGTTCTCCAAAAATCCTTGGAGAAAATAAATAAAATATAACAATTTAGATTTGAGATAAAAATCTAAAAAGCTACCCCAGTAAATATGAAGTTAATGGGAAGAGGTGGAATAAATATAGAAAGAGGAAAAGCTAGCTTTAAAGTACTTTTGTGGAAGAAACAAAAGGAAAGCCTAAGAAAAAAGGAAAACAGCATCCTGATTTAACTGGACCCATTTAATGAAACAAGCTTATGGGAAAGCAGGCTTAAATAAACATATTCAGGATAGAGAAGAGGTTTTATATTGCTGGAAAATTGATCTCTGCTCAGGGGGAGCTGTGCTCAAAGTTTGGGTGGAACCTATTCTACCTTAAGTGGTATGCACAAGTTAATCTGAGAGTGTAGGCATGCATTTGATTAAATATGTTCCAAAGTAGTTCTATACATTTAACAAAGTAGACTATAATAAATATACCGATCCTCTGTATGATTGTACAGACAAGAACCTAATAATTACCAACTCTCAAGATGTGTAAACATTTTTGATGGCTTAGATATGAGGTTAGGTGACTCTGAGAAAATTGTTATTGAATAATATTACTGTTCTAGTATTATTTAGTTAAGAAATTTCCAATTATGTATTATATATCGATAAATAAATTATGAAATGAATATGTACCATAGAGAAGAAGAAAAATATGTTCATGATTAATTAAAAAATTAATACTATAACGAAAGGACTACGCAATAATTTGAAACAACTTTCATTACAAGCAAAAAGATGATGTTCCATAAATTGCATGTTTCACAAAGTTCTAATTATTTAAGCCCATAGAGTTACATAGTTTAAATTAAATATGTGTATAACAAAATTTTACAATATGGGAACTTTGTCCCTTTATAATCAATTGGAAATATTCTATGGAATTGGTGCAGATATTTCATGTGAGGAAGCCCGAGTGGGTTACTCGAGCATCCTGGATAGAAATAGTCCATAATTTATGATCGAAGAGAAAAGATTAATAAGTGTATACAAATCCAATACTATGAGAAGGGTACTTGCACAAGACAAAAATATGAATTAGTTATGGTCAGGATTACAAAACCACTGGAAATAGTAATAAATTTCAATATAAAAAAAAGAATAAATAAATTACCATAAGAGTCGAGATAGGACGTTCCAACTGTAAATAAAAAATAAGGGGATTGATTATTGTAGAGAAGTAATTACTGTACATTCTAAATCAATAATAAATTATGCAAAATTGAAATATTAGAGTCAGAGAGTATTATTAATATAATTGTGACTTAAAGAGAATAGCTCCATTCCTATACAAGGTAAGAGATTTAAAAACATTTTAACTAGTCGAATGGAAGTTGAAACTAATTTCCCATGGAAATAAAACCATATATGTATTGTGAATGGTGAACCAAAAGCCATCGTAAAGAGAAACCGAAATTAAATTTGAAATTAAGGAAAGGTAGGCTTAACGAGTTGGGTCCTTAACTAGAAATTGAGATTCGATGTAGAGAGAGAAAGAAATTTGCGAACCAGAAAATCCAAGAATGTATTCTAACTCGAGACCCAACGAATTTAAGAATCAGTTAAAAGTACTCGATCTAGGGAAATGGTAATGAGAACCCACTTACTAAAAATACTATAAAAAAACCAGTCATGGTAACATAAATCAATGAGAAAGTGGAATAAGAGATTACTTGTAGTGCATAAGGTTCTTAGATGACAACCCAAGGGAGAGAATGAGGCTTCCCGATTGTTCATCTGTGTTTCAATAAACGCTGTTAGAGTATGACTATGTACAGGAGTTCCATACATAAATTAAATTGAATACAGACATATTTTTATGAAATGGTGAGAAGTATATTAAAACTAGAAAGGACATTCTAATATTGGATTAAACGCAGATATGAGATGTCTGAGAGAGGTTTCCATACCATATACAGTAACAGGAATGTCCAAATTAAAGTGTATTGGGAAATTGAACAGTGTAAACCACTAATTAAAGTTCTGTGAGCAAAAAACACAACTACAAGAATATAAACGAAAAGTGTAGATTGATAGTATGACTAGATACCGTCAAGGCCTCACCAATAGCTGTAGTCAAAATTTCAAATTTTCATATGTCTTCTACATTTACCATAATATTGCGTAAAAGAGGTCACATATATGTCACTGTAAATGGAATATAAAAGAGTATCCAAACGAGAGCTCCAGAGTTTGTAAATATATGTTAAAGCTTGCTTACCTGAAATCTGCACCGTGGAAGAACAACTCCATCATTTTCGTTCTAGCCAGAGACATAAAATATACTCGAGGAAATAAATAAAATTTTACAAACAGTGGACTAAAATAAAAATCAACGAAGACAAGTTTTAATGAAAACCACAACGAGTAGTACGTCTTACATTGACGATGGGTGAAGGTAGTCTCTACGTGTAAAATACCATCTTCTCCTTGGTCTACCGGAGCTGGTCTTGTCGATCAGTGAACACAAGAATAATAAAGAGTGAAGTGGGTTCACTGTAATGGAAATATTAGATGAAGCATAATGGAAGGAGTTCAATAAAGATGAGAAGTGAAAAATTAAGCCTAAGTCCGAAAACAAAATCCTTTATGGAACGTCAAAACCCTAACAGTGATTCAATCCTAACCATCCGTGTGTCTAAGATCTAGGGTGCAACAAATTTACCATGTACTCAAAGGTTTTGTCATTAACTAGATGGGCCATGTGACTTATTACTATGAATTAAATGTCAAGAGATCTTGAGGAAGATCATGTACAGATAGCTGGTGTATGTGTAGACGACGATGCCGCCAAATAAAGCCATAGAAATGATTAAGCATTGAAGTTCTAATAATGTCATTAGTTATGACTTCTTCATAGTGTGTAGTATGAATTAAAACCAATGAATTCAATAAATTATTAATTATTATGTGTTTTATATACATTGTGATCGCACAGATAATCCACTTAAAAGTCCATATTGGAAGAATTAATCAAATGAGTAGTATAAAGATATTACATATGGTTCTATTTAGTTGTGTAAGTTTCATGGGTAGATAATGTGTGGTGGAAAGAGAAATTCACATAGAGTTAAACTTTACTAATACCACTTTAATGAATGCCCTATATACATCAGGGAAGGGAATAAGGTAGATGGTAAGTAGTATATACTCATACTGCGCAGTGTGAATTTGTAGTAAGGTCCTAACCCATTACAAGGATTAATAACCTTTGGAAAGGAGCCATACTAAAATGGGTTACCAAATTATGAATATATATATGAATATATATATATATATATATATATGTATGTATCTAAAAATATATATGGGAAATAGCTTTTAAGAGAAGTTAAAAAGGATCATGAGATATATCTAATGGGTAAATTGGTGTAATCAAATGCAGAGAAAGAACCATATCAAATCCATAGTGAATGTACAGTTAAGAGTGTAAATTGTACCAAATTTGATGTACCATAGGTGTTATATAGCTACGAGTATAAAATATGACTTGACATATGTGGGGAAGTGTGTAAGGTTTAATGAAACCGCACAGATTTACATATAAACTCGATAAATGAACCATCTATGTTAAAGAGGGAGTAAATAAAAAGGTGAATACATAACCATGATATGAAATTCCATGTAATATACTATGGTATGTGATATGCATTTGATGTTGGTCACATTGAGAGGAAGTTCCATTCAACTTTGGATAATTAGGTTTACGGAATAGAGGTTTAATATGTAGATTTTATATGAGGGTGATAGTTAATACCCTTTATAAACGAACCATACTAAAGTGAGTTGGCTTATAAATAAAGATATATATGTGTTAGAATATATATATATATATATATATATATATATATATATATATATATATATATATATATATATATATATATATATATATAAATACGCATGCTAGCTTTTAAGGTAAAGTTAGAATAGTGTATATATGGTGGAGAGGGAATTATAATTAGAAAATGTCTAAGTTATTAGCATGGAATGGAAAATTGTGATTTATAGTTAAGAGCGGGAAAATTAACTATTGGTATACAAATTTCCATGTATAATAAACTTAGAATCTTATTGAGACTTTATAATTGGAGTGTTAGTTCCAATTATGATATGGATAAAGTTGAAAGAGGTAAATCTCCAGCAAAGTAAATTGTTGATGGTAGATGTACATCAAAAACTGAAAAAGAGTAATTTGTTCATAGAATGAAAATAGCGTTAGCACTATAAATAGAAAAAAAAATTGTCGAAATAGAGATGTTTCAAATGGTATCAGATCCCATGTTAAAACATTGGGCCATAATGTGTTCTCACACCAGAGAAAAAATTATGTTGTTGTAAACTGTTTATTAAATTAATTTTTCACTAATGTTTAATTTTATGTACAGTGAAACAGTGCAAAAACATACAGCTGCAAGTCATGGGTAAAGGGGATGAGTTGTATGTGGATCTTGGTGGTGAATATAATATATCAGAGACTAATGCACCATTGATGGCTATGCTACATCTTATGCAAAGAGAAATGATGCAACTGAAAAACCACTCAAAAGAGTCCGAGGAGGATGAAACCTTTAGATAACAATTTAGAAAGAACAAATAATTACAAGGTTAATTCCAAAAAATCAAGCCTCCCTCCTATGATGGACAAGAGGAGGAAGATACAAAAGTTTGGCTTCTAAACATGGTAAAGTATTTTCAAGTGTGAGTATGAAAGAAACTTGAAAGCCGCGTTGGCTATTTTCAATTTTCAATGTAAGGCTATCTTATAGTGGGAGGAAACCAAATGAGAAAACTGCCACTGAGAAAGATGAGAAAATTATAATAGATATCTGAATGACTGATAATAAGATGGAAAAGCCAAATATTTTCATGAGTTTAGGTTGGGATAACTTTCTATTGCTAAGTTGTTACCACACTCACCCAACCTACTTCGATAGGTGCCTTATATACTAAGAAGATAAGGCAAGGGTATGATGATTTAAAAAAAAACTCACTACCTACTAGTTATAAGGAGAAGGATGAGGAATTCATTCTCCTCAAATTCAGAAAACATTAATCAGAAATATACTAAGTGCATGATACATTTAACTCAACAGTATTAGGTAGAAAGGAGAATGATCAAAAGTGTGAATGGAAGGACTATGAATTGAGTAGAATCTCCTTCAAAATTCAAAGTATATACTTGAAGGATAAAAGTAATTATAATAAAATAAAAGGTGAGGATCTTGGAATAATTATAGCTCATTAAATGTCTCTAGAAACAGAAATTTACCAAGATATTTATAAACAATTGAAAATTGTAAAGCTTCTATCAGTTGAAATATAAAATTTGTTGTACGAAAAAGAGGTTAGAGACAATTGAAAAGAAATTTAAAGGTATGAATGATAAACAATCTATTCTGGTTTATGAACTTAGATGTAGTTTAGCAAAATAAAGAAAAATTCCAGCAAGATGGAATTGTGTAACGAAGTTACATATAAGTTACCCTAGCTTGTTGAAAGGGAAATAGGTATAAATGACATGAGCTAAAGCTAAATGTTTTACCTTTTGATTCCTGTGTAGTGTTGATAGGAATGGGCTATTTAGAAAAACCAAAAGACATACTAAATTGTTTAGAGAAACAAATACAGGGTAGTTGTGGTAAGGAAAACCCTATCAAAATATATGAACAACCCAACCCAATATCAGTGAGGCAAATTTCAATACTACAGTTGAAAATGACAGTAAGAAAATACTGAAAAATGTATGTTGTAGAACTAGGACAGCAAATGGAAAAAGGAACTAGTGGAAAAATTATTAGTCATATGAAACGGTAAGGAGTTGGTTCTAGATGAAACTCTTCATATACTCCCTACAAGGTAAGATTAATTTTTTTAAATGAAGTTAATACCATGAGAAACACCAGTCCCTAGAGCCCTGCAGGATGAGTACGCCCAAAATTGTAAGTGTTAAAACTGCAGTTATAAAAGTTGCTGAATAGAAACTATGTAAGACCAAGTATATCCCTACCGGGAGCACCAGTAATGTTGGTCAAAATGAAATTTTGAACCTTCAGAGTAGGTATAGAATACTAAAAACTTAATAAACTGATGGCCAAGAATGAATATTCTCTACTCAGGATAAATGATCAATGAGTTATCATAAATTGTGAATTAAAGAAGAACTATATAAAGAACAAGATACAGAATTTATGAATTAGAAGTTCTACATGATTGGGTTAATAATGTTTTTCTTCTTTATGTGTCAATTAAAATAGAACATAAAGAACTACTCAGAATTGTTTAAAATTCTACACAAATTTAGAGAACTTAAATGGCATGATAGGATTAACAAAAAGGAATTTTATAAAAATACAAATTTAGTGGTTAAGTCATGTAAATTCAGAAAAAGGATGAGTAGTGGACTGAGAAAAGACTTAAGTGAGCATAAATTGATCAATAATTCATGATGTTTCCACCATAAGAACAACCATGGATAGTGAAAAATAACAGAAGATATTAGTAGAGAGATTTCTAGTATTAGCCTATATTAGTTCTTCTCTTAAGAAGCAAGGAGAAAAAATGAATAGACCGGAAAAGTTGAAAATATCTTGAACAATTAATAAAATTAAAATAATAACTACTCCTCGTTCTAAGATTTTGACCCCATCCAAGAAATGTAAGTGATAATGGGGCTTGGGAAGAACGATTAGAAATAGTACAATCACTCAATTATAGCATATGATTCAACGAAAATTAAGAAAAATGAACAGATTTTCCATGAGTATGCCTTAGAGTAGCTGCTGAAAAATATGTTGCGTGAATTAGAGACATTATTCACAATATAAGAAGGGATTTAAATCTGTGAACACATCATTCTGAAGTATAAATTGTTCAACAACTTGAAAATTGTTAAGAAAACTAGGTGTTTGTCTTTCCTTAATGAGTTTGAAATAAACTTCAAACCCAAAAAAGGAAAAGAAAATAAGATTTTAGATGTTTTAAAGAGGAATGTCCCTAAAATTTTGAAGAATATCAGAGTAATGAAATCTATGGCTGAGAATAATTGAGTCAAACATAAATGAGTGCAGCAGTAAAGCAAGAAAATCCTCCAAGAAAAACTGCAATATACTGAGATATTGGTAGTTATTCCAAATCAAGAGGAATTGATAATTGCAAAAACAGATGGTACATTAACAATGTGACCTCAGTAAGAATTTTTTTTAGAAAAATATCATAGATGTCCTTAGATAGGACATACTTTTAACTAAACTTAAATTCAATATTTAAAGCAGGACATGTTTGACCTGATATGAGGAAAGAATAATGAAAATTATAGGTGGAAAAGGTTACTAAGAGATAATGAAACTTAAGTATCCAACCACATTTTTAAATATTATCACTAATTTAGAACGAAATTAGGAGGTTGTTTTGATAAAAATTAAAAATTGGTTGTCCTAGAACCAAATACTAATAATAATAGTCAAAGTACCCAAAATAGAAAAGTTAAACTAATATGAAGTTTCAATATGGATGATAATTGATAAAATTGATAAGGTAAAATTCAAGCGAACTAAAAAAAAAAAAAAATGTGCAATAGAAAAACCAGTATTAAGTTGAGCTTGAGCATGGTTTATCACCATCTGAATCGATTGAGAAAATAAATCAGCCATTAAGTGCATGGGGTACATGTATGAACTGGTAAAAGTGGACATAACCTTAATGTGGGACCATTGTATATGAAAAATTTGGTTTTATTGAAATTAATGAGCTTCTAATTCAGAGGTGTTTGTTTTGTGAATCTAAGTGTAAGAAGAATTGTACAACTCCGATAAAAGGATTCAAGGTGAGCAGATGTGAAGAGAAATGACCAAGAAATTCGAATGATACCATGGGTTCGTGAGGAGGAAGACTCGCCGAAATAAATGGAATGATAAGTAGTTATGCTAAAGTTGCACTATACTACTATGAACCTTGAAGGGTTTTGCTAACAAGTGACTTTATTGAAAACTATTAAAGTTCAGAATATTTTCATGATTAATTCTTATATATATATATATATATATATATATATATATATATATATATATATATATATATATATATGATACTACTCATATGAAGTGTTATGAATTGTGGATAGGGGGAAGCAGGGAAAAAAAACATTCTTCCAGATGTACTTCTTATACTGAAGTAGGAAGAAACCAAATTCCAAAGAATAGTAGTAAGAAGATTTAAGGTAAGAGAATGTACATGCACTCTGAAGAAACTGCTAGGAGAAAGAGGATAAGATGAAGGAGGAATCTTCATCTTGAGTTGAGAAATCAACATCATATTTGGTAACACCGAGGACAGTGTTCTGTTTTAGAGGGGGAATATGTAATGTCCCTAATTTTCTGCTTTAAAAAATAGGCAATCAAAGGCTCTAAGGGTCAAGTAGGCCCCAGAGAAAATAATTATTGTGAATATATTTTATTAATTTAAATTAATAAAATGAAAAAGGAATTAAAGCTGTAAAGAGTAGATAATTATTAGAGATCAAGAATCAAAATCCATGAAGATGGATAAAGATCATAAGACTTTTCCAGTTCTCGAAACAATCCTTGGAGAAAATAAATAAAATATAGTAATTTATATTGGAGATAAAAGTCTAAAAAGCTACCCCAGTAAAGAGGAAGTTACTGGGAAGAGGTAGAGTAAAGCTAGAAAGAGGAAAAGCTAGCTTTAAAGTATTTTTGTGGAAGAAACAAAAGGAAAACCTAGGCAAAAAGGAAAACGACATCTTGCTTTAACTAGATGTGGTTGAGGAAACAAGCTGATGGGAAAGAAGGCTTAAATAAACATATTTATGATATACAAGAGGTTTTCTATTGTTGGAAAATTGATCTCTGTTCGGGGGGAGTTGTGGAGAAAGAGCTCAAAGGTTGGGTGGAACCTAGTCTACCTTAAATGGTACGCACAAGTTAATCTAATTTAACTTAGAATTTTAGTGTTGCCATGTTTATTATATTTATTATGGTGAGGTAAGAGTGTAGGCATGAATTTGGTTAAATCTGTTCGAGAGTAGTTTTGTACATTTAACAAAGTAGACTATAATAAATATAGTGATCCTATGATTGTATAGACAAGAACCTGACGAGTACTAACTCTCAGAATTCATAAACCTTGTTGAAGGTTTAGATCTGAGGTTAGGTGACTCTCAAAAAATTTTTACTTAATAATATTATTGCTCTAGTATTATATAAATCAGTGATTTCTATTAGGAAAGTAATACAAAATGGAAATACGTATACATGAAAATAGTGTGTAAAGAGTATAGTTAAGAAATTTCCAATATTGTATTATATATGGATAAAATAAATTACAAAATGGATATGTATCATACAGTAAAGGAAAAATATGTTCATGACGAATTCAGAAATTAATATTGTAATGAAAGGACTACACAATAATTCCAAACAGCTTTCATTAGAAGCAGAATAATGATGTTCCACACATTACATGGTTCACAAAGTTCTTAATATTTATGTCCATAAAGTTATATAGTTAAACTAAATCTGTGTATAACAAAATTTTACAATTGTGGAACTTTGTACCTTTATAATAAACTAGAAATATTCTCCGGAATTGAGGGAGAGATTTCATGTTAGGAAGCTCGAGTGGGTTACCCGACCAACCTGGATAGAAACAGTCTATAATTTATGATCGAATAGAAAAGCTTAATAAATGTATACAAATATAGTAATATGAGAAGGGTACCTGCACAAGATAGAACTATGAATTAGTTCAGGTTAGCATTATAAAACCACTAGAAATAGTAATAAATTTCAATAGACAAAAACTGCTAAATAAATTACCTTAAGAACCGAGATAGCACATTCCAATTGCAAATAAAAAACAAGGGGATTGATTATTATAGAGAAGTAATTACTATACATTATAAATCAATAATCAATGAAGCAAAATTGAAATATCAGAGTCACAGTGTATTATTAGTATAATTGTGACTTAAAGAAAATAACTCCATTCCTATATAAGTTAAGAGATTTAAAAATGTTTTAACTAGTCGAACAGAAATTGAAAGTAAATTCCCATGGAAATAAAACCACATGCGTATGGTGAATGATGAACTAGAAACCATCGTAAAGAGAAAATGAAATGAAATTTGAAATTAAGGAAAGAAAGGCTTAATGAGTTCTGTCCTTAACTAGAAATTGAGATTCTATGTAGAGATAGAATGAAATATACGAACCAGAAAACCCAAGAATGTATTCTAACCCAAGAACCAATAAATTTAAGAATTAGTTAAGAGTACTCGGTCTAGGGAACCGGTAATGAAAACCCACTTACCAAAAATACTATGACAAAACCAGTCATGTAAGATAAATCAATGGTTTAAAGGAGATAAAGCAGAATAAGAGATTACGTGTAGTGCATAGGGTTTTTGGATGACAACCCAATGGAGAGAAGGAGGCTTCTCATTTGTTCATATGTGTTTCAATAAACACTATTAGAGCATGTCTGCATATAGGATTTCCATACATAAATTAAATTGAATACAAACATACTTTTATTAAATAGTGAGAAGTATATTAAAACAAGAAAGGACATTCCAATCCTGAATTAAACGCAGATAGGAAATGTGTGAGAGAGGGTTCCATAACATATACAGTAAGAGGAACCTCCAAATTTAAGTGTATTGGGAAAATCAACAGTGTAAACCACTAATGAAATTTTCATGAGCAAAAATCACAACTACAAGAATATAAAAGAAAAGTGTAGATTGGCAATATGACCATATAACGTCAAAGCCTGACCAATAGCTATAGTAAAACATTCAAAGTTCCCAAAGTCTTCTACAGTTACCATAATATTGTGTAAAAGAGGTCACATATAAGTGATTGTAACTAGAATGTAAATAAGTATTCAAACAAGAGCTCGAGAGTTCGTAAAGATGCATTAAACCCTGCTTACCCGAAATCTGTACCGTTGAAGAATGACTCCATCATTTTCATTCCGGCTAGAGACATAAAATTTACTTGAGGAAATAAATTAAATTTTACAAACAATGGACTAAAATCAAAATTAACGAAGACAGGTTTCAATGAAAACCATAGGGAGTGGGACGTCTGACATTGACAAAGATTGAAGGTAGTCTCTACGGGTAAAACACCATCTTCTCTTCAGCTTGTCGAATTTGGTCTTGTCGATCAGTGAAAAAAATAATAGCAGAGAGTGAAGTGGATTCACCACAATGGAAAGATGAGATGAAGCAGAACAAAAGGCGTTCCATAGAGATGAAAAGTGAAAAAATAAGCCTAAGTCCAAAAATGAAATCCTTTATGGAACGTCAAAACCCTAATAGTGATTCAATCCTAACCATCCACGTGTCCAAGATTTTGGGTAGAACGAATATCTTGTGTATTGAAAGGTTCTGTCATTACCCATATGGGCCATGTGACTTAGTACTATGAATTAAATGTCAATAGATCTCGAGGCAGGTCATTTATAGATAGCTGGGATATGTGTATACGGTGACGCTGCCCAATTTAAGCCATAGAAATGGTTAAGCCTCAAAGTTCCAACAATGTCATTATTTATGACTTCATCATAATATGTATCATGAAGTAAAACTAGTGAATGAAATAAAATACTAATTCCGATGTGTTGTATATGCGTTGTGATCGCACAGATAGTCCACGTAAAAGTCCATTTTGGAAGAATTAATTAAACGAGTAGTATAAATATATTACATATGGTTCTATTCAATTGTATAAGTTTCATGGGTATATAATGTGCGGTGAAAAGAGAAATTCACATAGGATTAAACTTTATTAGTACCACTTCAGTGAATGGCCTATATACATAGGAGAAGGGAATAAGGTAGATGGTGAGTAGTATATACTCATACTACACAATTTGAATTCATAGTAAGGGTCCTAACCTATTAAAAGGATTAATAACCTTTGGAAAGGAGCCATACTAAAATGGGCTACCAAATTATGAATGTATATATATATATATATATATATATATATATATATATATATATATATATATCTGTGTGTATGTATCTAAAAATATACATGGGAAATAACTTGTAAGAAAAGGAAAAAAGGATCCCGAGATATTTCGAATCGGTAAACTGGTGTAATAAAATGCGGAGAAGGAGCGATATCAAATCCATAGTGAATGTCCAACATTAAACATGTTACCATTAAGAGCCTAGATCATACCAAATCTGATGTATCATAGGTGTCGTATATCTACGAGTATAAAATATGACTTGACATATGTGGGGAAGTGTGTAAGGTTCAATGAAACTACACAGATTTAAATATAAACTCGATAAATGAACCATATACGTTAAAAATGGAGTAAAGAAAAAGGTGAAGATGTAACCATGATACGAAATTCAATTTAATGCATTATGGTATGTGATATGCATTTGATGTTGGTCACGTTGAGAGAGGAAGTTCCATTCAAATTTGGATAAGTAGATTTGCAGAATAGAGGTTTAAAATGTAGATTTTATATGATGGTGACAGTTTATACCCTTTATAAATGAACCATACAAATGTGGGTTGGATTATAAATAAAGATATATATGTGCCATAATATATATACAAATATGCATGCTAGTTTTTAAGGTAAAGTTAGAATAGTGTATGTATGGTGGAGAGGGAGTTATAATTATAAAATCTCTAAGTTATTAGCATGGAATGGAAAATTGTGATTTACAGTTCAGAGGGGGAAAACTAACTATTGGTATACAAATTTCCATGTAGAATAAACATAGAATCTTATTGAGACTTTATAATTGGAGTGTTAGTTCCAATTATGATATGGATAAAGTTGAAAGAGGTAAATTTAAAGCAAATTAAATTTTTGATGGTAGATGTACATAAGAAAGTGACAAACATTAATTTGTTGATAGGATGAAAATAGTGTTCGCACTATAAATAGAAACTTCTTTTTTGTCTAAATAGAGATGTTACAATCGCGATGTTTGTGATTTTTCGATTTCAAAAATCACTGTGAATACCTTATCGCATGTCGCAAGATTTAGCTCATAGAAATTCCTCTTATAATATGTGAGATGTTATTGCATCGCATCGCAAACCCTGCTTCTTATCGCATCGCAAATTAAAACAATTAACTTGTGATAACTTAACATATAAATATAAAAATCGCTGATAGAGATGTGTGCTAACAATATTATGGCCAAATGCGATATAATATGGATCGTTCGTTCTCCTACTTTATGTTCACAATATGGTATTGATTGTAAATCTCCGCTTCACTCTGTGATTTGATCTTAACCATCCATCTCTCAACCTTCAACCTAGTTTTCCGACTTGACCCACACATTCATGACTTTCTCCATTTGTTGAACGCGTTCATTACTTGTCTTAGCACACTAACGATTCCACCCACCTGTGCATGACTCGACCTAGCACATTCACAACTTGATTCAATACGTTCACAAATTGATCCAAGCTTGTTGCCTTTGCTGACTTTTATCCTTTTTTTCCTTTGCTCATTGATAAAGATTCTAATGTTTCTCCTTGCATTTTTACTCCTCCTCCGTACTCCTTTTAATAATGATAATTCAAGTATTGATCCATGTATCTTTGCTTCTCATTTGTGTTTTTCCTTTTCCTCTAATGTTGCTCCTCTGCCTCTCTTTTATGCTTCTCCACTTAACTTTTGCCTTCTTTGCCTTATTTCTCCTTTATATTCCAGTTGATCCTGATCTGCTCCTTTATTCTCAATGATAATTCTGGTAGTGCTCCTATCTACTCCTTTTCCATCAATGACAATATTTCCAAAAAATATAAATAGTGAAATTCTTGAATAATCATCTAAATTTTATTAATAACAGAGACAAATGTTGATCAAAATTAATCAGGTTATTAGTGAAATTTTAAGACAGAAATTATAAATATGTGAAAATATCATAATGAAACGAAAATTAATAAAGTCAAATGAAAACAAATTAGCATATTGAGTATAAATAGAAAAAATAAAATAAAATTGGGTAAGTGGAGTTGTTACAAATGGTATCAGAGCCCATGTTGAAAACGCTGGACCTATGTGTCCCCACACACAAGAAAAAAAAAACCCAAATTATGTTGCTATAAATTGATTACAGTTTTGAAAAAAAAAATTGTTACACTAATTCATTTTATTTGTACATTTATTTAGTGCATAAAGTTATAGTTGTTATTATGAGTAATGGAGGAGGGATGTACATGAATCTGGGCGGGGAAGGAAATCCACCAGATCAAAATTATCAGTTTCTGGATATGGCAAAGGAAATGCAACGAGAATTGATTTAGTTGAGAAACAGTAATGAACGATCATTGTAAGCCAGCGACGAGAAAGAGATGTTGATCAAGGAATTAACCTCAAGGTCTAGTCATGAAACTGAAGACCTTGTAATAAAGAGAAAATAATTTAAATCCAACTCAGAAGGATCTGTGACAATGAAGCAACTAGAAAACAATCCAGAAAGAAAAAGGAATTGCAAGGAGAATTCCGAAAAATTAAACCTACCACTTATGATGGTGAAAAGGAGGAGGATGTAGAATTTTTACTTCTGAACATTGTAAAATAATTTCAATTTTATGAATATGGAGGTAACCTGAAAGCCATATTGGCTATTTACCAACTATAGGGTAAAGCTACCTTGTGGTGGGAAGAAACCAAAATGGTACATGTACTCGATGATAAAACTGTTACTTGGGAAGACTTTCAAACCAAATTCAAGTCTATATATATGAATGAGAGATATTGTGATGACAAAGACGAAGAATTTCTTGAGATGAGATTGGGACAACTCAGTATTGATGAGTTTGTTACCAAATTCACTAACTTGCTTTGTTATGTGCCTTATATCAAAGAGGAAAATGTCAAAGTATGTACAACGTTTTTTTAACTACCTACCTACTATCTATAAGGAGACAATAGAATTTTATAATCTTAAGACAATGGATGAATTTGTTTGCAAATAAATACTTTGTTATCAATAGTTCAAAGCATAAATTATCAACTAAAAAAATGGCAAAACAAAGAAAAAGGGAAAGGTGACTCTAGTGGAAAAAGAGTCAAACTAGCATACTTGAAAATTTTTGGGAAAAAAAATCAATGGAAGAAGTTTAAAAAAATGGCAGAAAATCAACTAGAAAAATCAAAAACTGGGTCTAAGGAGATGGATTCAAACAACAAAAATGAAGGGGATGTGAAAATGAAGGAACCATTAAAGTGTCGGGGTTGTGGAGAACCTCACCTATTACGTGACTGCCCTCATATAATAGTTCAGAACATTCAAGTGTTATGAGAGGTGACTATTGTAAATGACATTGCTATAAAAATTCAAAGGATCAGTGATGAACTTGAGGATCATGAAGTTGAACACGAATCAACCATGATGGAAATTGACGATATGATTGTTGAACAACTTGTTTCTGTTTTGATAGATCTAGGAGAAAATTTAAAGTATAGAAGTCCTTAGACGATAGAAAAGTGAAAACTAAAATCAGAAAAATTTTAGCAAGCATGGTTAGTTTAGTTAGCTACTGGGACAAAAAGAAAAATTACGCATAAACTTCCAAAAATTGTTGGAAATTTAAACATCTATGAAATTGAACTGAAGTTAAATATTTTTCCTCTAGGCTCATATGATGTGTTAGTGGGAATGGACTAGTTAGAAAAGCAGAAAGCAATAGTTAATTTATTAGATAAAATAGTTCACTATATATATGGTGAGGAAAAAGCAGTGATAGTGAAAGGAAAACCAAGACCCATATCAATTAGGCAGATTTCTGCACTATAGATAAAAAAGACAACAGGAAAAGAATGTCAAGTATATGTTGTACAAGTGGAGGAATTGGGACAAAAACTGAAAAATAATTTGTAAAAAATTTACCATTAATTAGAGAGTTCAAATATGTATTTCCAAAGGAAATCCCTCATCCACCCCCTAAAAGAAAATTTGACTTCTCAATTGAATTGGTACCAAGAGCTACACCTATTTCTAGAGCACCACACAGAATGACTACTCCTGAATTGTTAGAATTAAAATTACAATTAAAAGAGTTATTAGACAAAGGATACATCAGAACAAGTGTCTCTCCTTGTGGAATATTAGTACTGTTTATTAAAAAGAAAAATAGCACATTCAGGATGTGAACAAACTACAGACAACTAAATAAATTGACCATAAAGAACATATATCCTCTGCTTAGGATAGATGTCTTATTTGACCAAGTGAGTGGAGCCACTATCTTCTCAAAGATTGATTTAAGAATATGATATCATCAACTCAGAATCAAATATGAGGAAATCAATAAAACAACATTCAAGACTAGATATGGACACTATGAATTTGTAGTTCTACCTTTTTGACTCACTAATGCACTTGCTACATTCAGGTGTCTAATGAATGGTGTGTTACACAAGTCTCTAGACAAATTTGTTCTAGTTTTCATTGATGACATTCTAGAATATTCCAAAAATGAGGAAGAACACAAAGAAAATCTCATAATTGTCCTAAAAGTGCTTAGAGAACGTAAGTTATATGCAAAACTTAGTAAGTGTGAATTTTACAATGAAAAAATTCAGTAGACCTACAGAAAATACATGCTATCATGTATTGACATGTACCTACTAATGCCCCAGCCATAAGATCCTTCATGGGTATTGTTGGATACTATTGAAGGTTTATAGAAGGGCTCTCAGCCTTAGCCTATCCCATTACTTCTTTACATAAAAAGGGAGTAAAGTTTGAGTGAACAACAAAGTATCAACATAGTTTTGAACAATTAAAACTTAAACTAAAAATTGCCCCTATTTTGAAGATTTTTAATAACAATTTCCCCTATTTTGAATATTGGTGATCCAAACAAAGAATTTGTGGTATGTACAAATGCATGTGTAGAAGGATTAAGAAGAGTATGGTTACACGAAAACTTATTCATAGCATATGAGTCGATAAAATTGAAGAAACATGAACATAATTATATTATATATGACTTAGAATTAGTTTTTGTGATACATGCATTGAAGATCTGGAGACATTATCTGTTAGGGAAGAAGTTCGTACTCATGACATATCACATAATTCTAAAATATTTCTTCATAGAAGCTGATTTAAATGCTAGACAAGCTAGATGGTTGTCTTTCCTTTTTGAGTTAGATTGCATATGATTTGAGTAGGAATTGATATCAAATTTTGAATAGTGCTGGAAGTAGTGTAAAATTTGACATAAAAGAATTGATACAAGAAGCGGTGAGGCAAGATACAAATTATGAGAAACTACAAGAAAAGTTGCAGAAAAATTAAATGTTGGGATACACTCGAAATCATAAGGGGTTGATTTACTATAAAAAAATATTTTATATTCCAAATGTGACATCATTAAAACATGAAATTTTAGATGAGTATCATAAAAGACCGTATGTAGGACATCCTGGTTATCAAAAATTGATGTCAACATCGAGAAAGAACATGTTTTGGCCAGGTATGAATAAATATGTGGTTGATTATCTAGCTAGATGTATAGAATGTCAATAGGTAAAAGTGGAACATCAACATGCAGTAGGATTCCTGAATACTTTACCTATTCGAGAATGGAAATTGGAATTTTTTTCAATAGATCTCATCATAGGATTGCCTAGAACTAAATATCACCATGAATCTTTAATGGCGGTGGTAGAGACTTTGATTAAAGTTGCACAATTTCTACCAGTGCAATCTACTTTTGGTAGAACTCAAGTAGAAAATGTATTCATGAAAGAAATAGTAAAGCTACATGGCGTTCCTAAAATTATTATATCAAAAAGAGATGCAGAGTTTACTTCAGCCTTTTGGAAGACTTTTTTTGGGGGAATGGGTTCCAAATTGAACTTTAGTATAGCATACCATCCTCAAACATATGGAAAAAATGAAAGGACTAATCAGATTTTAGAAGACATGCTATACATGTGTGTTATGGACAGACATAAAATATGGGAAGGTTTTCTGCATCTAGTAGAATTTTCATATAATAATAGCTATCATGCTTTAATAAAAATGAGTCCTTTTGAAGCATTGTATGGCAGAAAGTGCCACACTCCGCTTATCCAGAGTCAGCTAGAAGATAAGTTAATTCTTGGACTTGATGCATTGCAATAAAAGAAAATAATTGTGAAGAAAATTCAACAAAATATTAAAACAACTCTAGACAGACAAAAGAGCTATGCAGGAAAAAAGAGAATTCATAGAGAATTCGAAGTGGGAGACCATGCTTATTTGAGGATTAAGCGTAAAAAAAGTACCATATATATGGGTAGTTGTGCTAAGTTATCACCTTATATACATGTAGTTGTGCTAAATTGGAAAAATATGCCTCCATGAAACCAAGAAATCTCTCTACCAACACCCATGGGGATTTGTTCAATGAACCTCTAACATATCATGGTTGTTCATGGCATACTAAAAAATACCCTTAATATGACTACATATTGTAAAATACCTCTAAAATTAACATCTTGAACCCCTTAACAATATGAACCCAATACACATTCCAATTTCAAAATATCTCACTTTCAATAGATGTTATAGGTATCTACTTTTTCATTAAAAAATTTTATATACCCCTTTATGCCCTATTATATGCTCAATATATTACGTCATTTCCCACTCAATATATATCCCCAAATATGAATCCACGTGATATGGTATTTATCCCCTAGTGAGTCCCCCATGCTAACACCATGGTATTCCTTCACTGAATATACTCCCCCTAAACATGTACTAGGGATTGCAATAGGCTCGAAACATATTTGTATTTTTTTTGTTCAAAACTTCCTCCTACTATCATTTCCTCCTTTCAATATGGATGAGGCCACTCCTCATGGCCCAAAAGCTCGATAATGCATCATTTCAAGTTATGAACAATGATTTACATGTTTTTATAATGAGAATACATGGGTGTATCAATGAAACCAAAATCCCATTTATGGTTGAAATAGCTCTCATGATGGCACTCTTCAATGCATGCATATTAGTAACCAATGGAGATCAACAATTATGCCAAGACATGTGACTCTCTTTCCTATGTGTGCATATACGAATCAGCCATCACCCAACTAACAAATAAAATAAAGTGTAGTGCTACTAAAATGCATATAATAGTGCTCTACAAGGCTAATATAAATGCAAAAATATAAATGTCAATACCAAGTGATTATTTCTTGTATGCAAGAATAGACCACTCAACCAATTCACTGAATGATGAAAAATATATGTAATACAAATGCATGGCTTCTATATCAATGAAGTAATATTATGCAACAATGAATCCAACATTCCATATGTTGCTTCCATAATACTCCAAATTCTCTCTCCTAGGCATGACAAAGACCCATAATTCTCTGCAAAACATACCCAATGATGAAATCAACAACGTAAAGAGTTGAATCTTGTACTGAACCATGATTTACATTGTTGATTTAAATCTCTCATTACGATGCCAAAAATCTCTTGCTCCCAACCATGATTAATGCAGGGGGTTTCTCAACCAAGAAACAAATAATATTAGAAAATTGATCAAATTCCTTTTCACTCAAGAATACAACATGAGAATCAAATACAAAATAATGATTGGAAACAACATAAAAATGACAAGTAACCTTTGAATCCCTAAGGCATTGATAGCTTCCCCTGAGCTAAGTATACCTCTAATAGGCATGTCAATCCTATAAATATGATCATGCATGTAGGTTATGGATCATATTATGCTTCTATTTCTACTCACACTACAAGGAAAATACCCTCTAGAGGAGGTTATGATGGAGGTTTTTAGTGTTATAAATTGGCCAAAATTATGAAAAAAACATTTTCTACAACCTCCGTTTTTGGTAATGGGGGTTTTAGCAGAGCTTCTAATAGAATTTCGACACAACTAAAAATAAATGGGCAGTCGGAAGTTATTATGGATATTTTTCTCATCGGTGTGCTAATCAAGTGTCAATGCACCGGTGTGTTTTATAATGAATGCACAGGTACTATAAAACTACTAAGCACCAGGACAGAAAAAAAATTTTGGATGCCTTGGGGCTTTTTGCAACGTCTTGGTGCGTGTCAGCCAGACAGTCGCCCCGGGGCAGTCGATGGTGGATGCATCGGGCCGTTAAGGTATAAAACCGCACCGAGTGCACTGTAGGTGATACTACGCACTGGGACATTCTAATTTTTATTGGCATTTGTGGAGTGCCCATGGGTCGTATAAACGCACCGGTGCGTAGTATTATAAAAATGCACCGAAGCGCAATATCACACAAATACACCAAGCATTCTAATTGGAATTTGTATTTGTGTGATTCCCATAGGTCATAGAAACACACCAGTGAGCAGTCTCATATTAACACATCTGTGCGCAGTATCACACAAACGCATAGAGAATTCTAATTGGTATTGGTATTTTTGTGGTGCCCATTGGTTGAAATGCACCAGTGCATAGTTAGTAACATGTACCGGTGTTAATTTTGTATTTTTTAGAAACATTGACCTATGATAGTGCAATTGTTGTGAGTTTTTTAAATTCATTATTCACCAAATGTCGACACATATCTTATAACAATATTCATATCAATTAAATTTCTATTAGTGCATTTTAAGGTGATGTTTGGATTAATTTATTATATCATATAATCATATTTCACATCTCTTCATTATAATATTTAATGATACATATATTTAATCAGTGGTGTTACATTTCATAGTGACAATTGAGAACACAATAGAATAAATTAAAGCATATATATATATATATATATATATATATATATAGCACTCTTTGTCATATCAAATGGGATAGTTATTGGTATCCCTATATCTTTCAATTGGGACACTATGTGCATTACATTAAACAAAAAGTTTGATTTCACAGACAAATATTTCAAAAAATACAACACCTTTCTTTGATATCCAAACATATTGACCATCATTCTTCACTTGAAAAGTTGTCACTGCTCGAGCTATGTCCATGACTCGGGTTATTTTGAGGAATTTTTTGTTCACGGTGTTGATTGTTTTCTTCTTCTTCACCTTCCATCTACAAACATAAAAATAAACTGTAATGAGTGTATATACATTTGTTAGAATAATGAAAAATGAAATGTTGAATAATATACATCAATGTGAATTGAAAAAAATAGCATACCATAGCAAGAATTGACTCATGAACTATGTACATTCTTTTAAAACCAACTTTCATGCCATCTTTCAACATTTCATTTGTTGGTGCAGTTCCATACATTGTTTCCTGCAAGTTTTATACCCCATAAAAAATCATATATATAATAAAAAATAGTTTTTTGTTTTGTTAATTATAGATGGAGCTAAGTAAAACAAGATCAATAAATGCTTAAAAATTCCGCAATTAATTTCTGATATGCCAACATATACTAACAACCCATATTTAACCCAATTTCAATCAATTCATCTAATGGTTCTTATTTTTATGTTAGCACCTGTTTGAATACAATAAATGATGATTGTTGTAAAACCACTTAAAATATACAAAAATGGAATCTAGTTAAGTTGTTATAAGGAAGTAACAATTACTCACAAACTTAGATATCAACCATTTTCTTCCTTGTCGTCCTGTTTTATGTGTTGAATGGGTTCCATTTTCTTTTCTTTTCAGTAAGAAAATACTTGAAAATTAATATTTAATGCTAAATAGTTTATTTATTGTACCTAATTGAAATTTTCAATGATTACATATTACATTTGAGGCACATTGTTCTTGAGATGGCTCCTCGTGCGATGAAATTATGTCCATTTCTTTCACCATATCCTTGTACACCTTTTTGGACATTCCTATTGGCATATTTCGGATATCAACTCTTTCAGCCTTTGATATTTTCATAATATTCTTGAAAATATAACATGACAATAAACTATTTAATTTTTATACTGATACATGAAAAATAACTATAACAAACATGATATTTATAAATGATTACATTTTAGTAATATATACATATAATTATAAAAAAAAAATTAAAGAAATATTACATTTTCATTCATTCTTTTTTGTTGCTGTATGTTTTTTCTATTAAAATTCTCACATGTCTCATTGACCAATTCTCTAGAAACTCATCCTATAATTTAGATAAAATTTGGTTCTTGCAATCATTATATATATTTTTGATTTGTAAGTGGAAATAATGTCTATACACTCATTCCACTAGATCCCTCAAAGTTTCGTAAAAGCTTTTCCCCCTTTTGTTAACCTCCAGCACCACTCCAGATGAGCTAAGGAGCAATTCCTTTTCATTTGCATGTTCTATTTTTTCTCTTTTCTTAGAACAACATTCCTTTTCTGAGTTGTTGGTACCTGTAGAACAGTAAAAATATGTCAATTAATAGATTATTTGAAACATGTTATCTCATATTTTTAACTATATTATTAATAAAAATTAAAAAGAGTAACTCATATTGGATCTATAGTACTTTTTCATTTACCTGATTCATCCTTCTACAATTTTTCCATCAAGATTTTATGCTCTTTCAGTCCTAGATCATAAATAACCTTATCGAGCTTCATCATTTTGTGGCTCTGCATGATACACAGTAAACAATACATATTAGTTAAACTTACATATAGTTCAAACATAATATTTTTTGTAAATATTTTACAAAGAACTTGCCTTTTTTTATTTTCTCGATGTGCTATCAGTATTTTTGTTGCTTGATCTCTTATCAACCATTTATTACCAATATGAAACATGTAGCATACCATTCATTAATATATTTTATAAATAAATCACAAAATTTTCAGGTAAAAAAAAAATCAAGAAGACGGTGCGCATTTCAAGTAGTATGCATCGATGTATGTGCGGCGTGTTATTATAAACGCATCGCCAAATCAGTAGAAACATTGTGCACTGATCTCTTTTAACAAGGAGAAACAATTAATTATATGTTAACCAGCACACCAATTAACACAGAAAAATTAATAAAAATCCTCTAGTGTTAGCTTTTGTAGCATATGATGTCATGGAGCAGGTATTGCATCATGTTCTTATAAACACACTGAGAAAATAGGGGACCACCATACAGTGCTCTCTATCAACAAGGAGACCCTGTGCGTTATATGTTAACCAGTTCACTGATTAATATAGACATAAAATAAAAAATTGTTTATGTGAAATAGTACGTGCACATTGCACTATAATGAAATAGCTCACCAGTGCACTATTTTACACACAATGGACAAATTAAAAAAAAAAAAAATTTAAATTATTTTTATCAAGCAGTACATGTGTGATGCTCTATGATAAAATAGCGCATTGGTGCACTATTTAAAAAAATTCCTTCCTTTTTTAAATTCACGTAATGGCCGACATGGATTAGATCTGACTCTGAAAGTCATCTAGTGGGTTAGATGTCATAAGCCTATATATATAGCAACACAAACCCTATAAATCTAAAATGAAAAGCCCTAATTTTGAAGTCACAGAAACAAGAAGAAGTAAGGGAAGAAACAAAAATAATCAAGGGTTTATCGTAACCATGGTTTTTTTTTTCTGAAAATGAACAGTAAAATTTAATTTTCTTACTTACCATGTATTAACATGTATTAAATCAAGTAGAAAATGTAAATAAAATGATTATTACTATAAATTTTAATCACCATATGGTTTGAAATTCTATGATACATGGTTTGAATCACGAGAGGTCTGGAATTCTGATTGTCTAAATAGTTATGTTCAGAATTATTTCGCTACTCCAAAGTGCTATCATGCTCTCTCGCTCTAGGTATGCCTCTCGTGTAAATCTCACCTTGAATTTTTTTGTAGGAATAATGAAATAATGAATTTTTTTTACTATTTAAATAATTGTTTTATGAAATTAGATTTTCGAAAATAATTTTCCGCCCATTTTTCAATTTACAGCCTTTTTTTACTTAAAAAAAATAAACTTGTGCTTTTCTTATTTACGGTTATTTGGCACTGGTGTGTCGATTAATAACATAGCACCGGTGTGCAGTAACTAAAAGGCATTGGTGCGGTTAGCAATACAATAGCACCGATAACAATAAGTCCATTTTTAAGGCACCGAAATTACTATTAGGTGTGTACACCAAAATTTATGTTGATTTTGCTCAAACACAGGGAGAAACTTTCATAATTATATCAAATGGCCAATTCTTCAAAATCCAGCTCATTCCATAATATTTCTCAAAGTCCATCACAAAGTTTTCCCTACCCATCTCGAGATGTAATATTTACTTCATATTTTATTTATGCTTTCATTATCTAATTGAATTTATGTTTTTTATCCATGTCAATCAGCTTAATAAAGTTAATGCATACAAAATTTCAGGTTCATGCAAATTCAAAATCGAGTTCAAATGCACAAAATATTTAAACAACTCTAAAAAGTTGGAAGCTCTTATCAGGAGCAGCATACCGCAAGGCGTATTTGGTAGATGAAAATGGACAGTCCCTTCACCCTACCAATTGTAACATTGCATCTTGTAGCCACAATCCTGGGGCAATGATGGTAATAATAATTTTTTTGTATATTAATGTAATTATTTCAATGTTAAACCAATTAATCATGCATTGTCAACGTGCTTACTAATTTATATCATAGATTTCGTACTAATCATGTTTAAATATATTTTTTGGAATTATTAGGATTCTAGTGATAATGAGCGACCTACCTACCATCTTCCGTTGCATCCCACGACAATGTCAAACCCAGAAAAGGCTAAATTAAGAGAAAAAATCGAAGAGGAATGATACCAAGAATGGTTGAATCAAACACTTATTCAATTCCCACTACGTCCAGATTCACCAATTAGGAATGACTACAACAATAGTAGTTCTTCACATGTTGGAAATGGAGGAAATCAAATAAATGTTGGTATGGATGATTACTTAAGGGATACGACTGCCATGGAGACAATCTTGTTATACGCATTTCAGAATGATGATCAGCTAGGGAGTGATACTCATATCGTTGATACCTTTTTCGAAAGCCTTAAATTTTCTTCCACCACCCCTCTCTTTGGACCTGGCGGTCAATAAAATTCTACATAGTTCGGGACAACAATGTTACTGTACAACTTGAAGGAAAAGTTTGGCTTGTCGAATGCATGTTTCTCGGAAATTTTGGGGTAAGGGTAGAAATGTGAAGCTGGGTTACACTTTTGTGAGAATCGGGGGTCGAAATTTTTTTTCGGCAATAGTTCAGCCGAACATTTTATAAATTTTGGCCAAACTATGTAATAGTTCAGCCGAACTTTCTTAGAAAGTTTGGTAGAACTTGTGATTCCGTTTAGATTGACGGCACACTGACGGCGCGGGAAAACTGAATTTTTGCCGGTGATTGGAAAACCGGCAACAAAAGTTCGGCCGAACTTCTTAAAAAAATTTTCCCGAACCGTGAGTTCGGCTGAACTAGTTTCTATAAATAAATCGCCCATGAAGTTGGTCTGTTTATGGGTTTCATTATTCGCATGTTTTTTGTCACTATCGCTGCTGCTCTGTTCATGTTGTTACTGCTCCTTTCCACGGTGTTGCTCCTCCCATCCATGCTATTTCTCCTTTCGTCAGGTACGTTCGAATCCTTTCATCATGTATGTTGTAACTTGTATGACTCCTTTCATCAGGTGTTTGTTTTCAGTGCCTGTCAATTTACATTTTTATTGAATTTATGAGTGTCAATTTGTTCTGTGCTCCGTATTAAAAAAATTTATAAGAGCTCTTGTAGTTTGGCATATAGAGATGTGACTGTCAATTTACGTTTTCAGTGAATTTATGACTGTCAAGCAAATTTTGTGTTGTGTATTAAAAAAAATTACAAGAGTTCTTGCAAGTTGCAGTTTGGCATTTGTGTCTCATGCTCATCGTTACGGTGCTTTCTGTTTTACATTTTGTGTCTCATTCTCATCATTACAGTCCCTAGAAAAGTGTTAAATTGTAGCAACTTCATCCATCAATCAAAACTTGCATATTACGCTTACTCAGGAGCTGACGATGGTATTGCAAAGTCAGCTCAGACAAAATTAAAAACCAATTTTAACAGTCGTAATCAAATTATCTTTTCCATGGCCTAATTACTTTGTTTGGTATTATTATTTCGCTTGGGGTGTACACGTATCATTTGCAGAAATAGCTTAGGTCATTAGCAGCGAAGCGATGTAAGATGCCATCCATATCGATGAATATATGCTTTGGGCGGAAACGTGATATGAACATATATAATTTGTATGCTATATGTACATTGATTGAATGTACAATTCATCCCTTCTTTACAGATTTTTGACGTCAGCCATTTATCGTTGCTCCACTTTTTCACATTCATGAATGAAAAGACTTTTATAGTGGATAGCGGATCTTCTCCCATGTTATTTGGAGCACTTGTTGAGCCATTCAACTCTTTTGCAAAAATTGCAAAAAGAGTGTGCAATTAGGTACCTTACTTTGTTGGATTAGATCATCTTCTTTCCTTTTCTTTTTTTTCTATCTATGATGCTTGCCTCTAGCTTCCCCACATAACTCTTAGCTTCAGCATGCTCATTACCCTCTTCTATACCATTTTCTTGACACCATGGAGGGATTTGAATTCTCTCCATGAAAACTTGGACATCTGCCTCTCCTTAATCAAATTATAAAAGTCTTGTTTCATGGCTATAATATGTTTCCAAATCTACATCTTGGTTGTGGGTTTTATGATTTACATGTTTCTGGAAAAATTAGTGTTGTTATCACCTTCAGTGAACTAGATGGCTCTACTTTGAAGTCTTCATTGAACTATTTCCTTTTCTAATAGTGCTTGCTTTCTCCCCTCCAAAATTTTCAAAGACTGCAAGTCTTTTTCAGTAAAAAATGCATTTACATTATTGTCAAAAAGCCTACAAATGGCCTCTTCTACTTCTAAAAGATCCTTTTTATCTTCTGTTGCCTTCTTTTTAGACTAGTTAGCAGCCACTTTCTTAACTCTTTTGATATTGTCCACAAAGTGTTTCATTAAAATCCCCCCAAAGCTTCATCATATTTTACCCAAATGTTTGTAATTAAGAATCCATGCATATCAATAAAGGTATAATACTTTGGTTCATGTATTTTCCATTATGTTTGTTATTCTATTTCCTTTTGTGATATATATGAGTAATATTTGTAAGTTGTAACTTTTGATTTGAATATTTCTATTTGGCACACCACAAATAGGAATTTAAACTATTAAATTAAGTAAAATAGATTTAATTTAATTTTAGATTTATCAAGAGGTGTTAATATGGATTTAAGTTACTATAAATGAAATTTATAAAAATTGTAACACCCCCAATTTATGTGTTTGAATTTCAAAGCTAGATATTTGAACTTTAATCCTAAGGGGAGTGGACCCCAAAGGACAAGTATTTTGTGAATGTAATTAAATATTTAATTTGAGGAAATGAATAAAATGATTTTGTGCAGATTGACCAAAATGATATTTATGAGATCACTTGCTAAATCCATGAGGATGGATAAGGAAAATACTTTCCCCAAAATCTTTCAAAAATCCTTGAAAGAAATTATTTCTAATTTAGATTTGTGAGGAAAAATCTAAATTCCCCAATGATGAGGAAATAGTTGGGAAGAGGTAAAAAAAACTGGAAAAAGCTGAGGAAAAACATAAAACAGCTTTAAAGAATCCCTAAAATGGGAATCCTAGGCAAACAGGAAGAAAAGCATCCTGATATTCTGGACGCAGAATCAGAAATAGGCTTTGGGGAATAACAGCTTAAATAAGCTGCTCTTATACAGATTAGAGGTTGATCTGTACTAAGGGGGATCTCAGCTCGGGGGTGAATTCTGGAGATAAACGAATTCTAAGGTTGGGTGGATTGGTCATCTAATTAAGTGGTATGCACAGTTCAGTTTTAATCTTATGTTATGAGGCGTAGGTGTAAATTTTATGTTGCATGGAATTTGAAAGTATTGTATATGCATGCTGGGTGTGACACTATTCCATACATTTAACAGAAACCTCAGCAGATTTAGCCTTCAATTTCTATGCAGTTGTAGGAAACACATAGATGGGAAAGAATTCATCAGAATCTCTAAACCATAACTGGTTTAAATCTGAGAATACATATTTCCCAAGGGAAATTTAATGGTTTAACTTTAATCTGCTTCTGGTTTGGTAGTAAATTCTAGTATGTATACCTAGTGAAAAGTAGCATGAGATGCCTGTACCCATGTCTAAAATAGAATCAGATGAATTGTAAGTTGGGTTAGAAATAAATTGGCTGAACCTTACATGAGGTAATAGAGTAAATATGTCAACCATGCACAACCGAAGTAGAATAGAAACACATTCCGGTATGTAATAATTCATCTTTATAGACTAAGAAGGTAAAGAACAGTTAGAGCTCGAAGCCCTCAGTAAGTAATCTATATATATATATATATATATATATATATATATATATATATATATTAAGTCAATCAAAATGTCAGGGGAAATATCCATATATGTGCACACAGTAAATTAAAAATGAGACGAGTATCTAAGATTATTATAAGAGAATTATCAGACCACACTTATAGTTATCACGACCAAAATTGGTCAATTATAACATTATATCTATCTCGGTAGTAGAAGAAAGATAAATTGCAGACCATTAAATTACTGTGTATATAAATGCACTACCAGGACATGCAATAAATTTCTACAGAGTTGTCCATAAATGAATGAGAATCAGGTCACTGTGGAAGGAATAAGTTAGTCCTGGTTGATATATAACAATATAGCTTCTCAATTACAGGCATAGAAATACTGTACAATTTTGTTTATATACAAAATATATTACTTGGATTATCCAAACCATCCATTAAAATTATTTGTGAACCCGGACTGAGGAGTCTGCTTAATAGACTGATGAAAGAAACTGGGAAATTTATGTCATAAGAATAAACAATAGAATACATTTAGTTATATTAAATTAACTACAACAGAAGCTATATTCTCCCAGAAAAGAAAACTCTCTATATCGGTAAAATTTAGCAGACGATACTATACTAGAAGAAGAGTTCTAGTCAATAAATATTTCTGAAAAAAAATTGGAACACGACCCATACGGATTATAAGTAACGAGGAACTAAAACTGCTATACATAACGCCTTCATCGAAATTCACACAGAAGAACTGATAGAGAACTGGGTTATATATATCTATATATATAAATCCATATGACAGTGAATTCGGTTCCAAAATTGAAAACCAAAACTTCCCTCCCTTCTGAGGGGAAGTCAAGCAAAGTTGTTGCACAAAAATTATTGCAAATTTATCACCCTGATATCCAAAATTCTCTGAAAGGAGATAAGGAATTAAAGAGGGTAAACTAAATTATCGTTCCCTCTTATGAATTTTCACGAGGCACCAACCTGTGAGTACGAGGGAAGCAAGGTTAATAGTCGAGCTGAACGCATAAAACCAAATTTGTTAGCAGAGAATGCGATATTTGTCATATACCTGCAACAAATAAGAGAGAGAATACGTGACAGAAAATAAACAAAAACCAGAGTAGTCATTACAACATGAATGGAAGGTTAAACCACAAAAACGAAAACAAGCACTTATAGCGTACCTGCCAATTTATTCAGGGAGCTTGGGCAATGGAGATACTGGAACAAAAAAATACACCCAGACTATTAACACTTGAGTAAAGTCGAAAATTCGAAAGGCAGGAGAGATAGCCATGAAAATGTTGTGTCACCGAAAATCAATGCGATGGAAATACCTTCTCAGAAGAAAATTGCAGCGTCTCTAAATCACGTTGATGGAGTCAAATATGTGTGTACGCCCAGGTCACCATCGCTAATTGTAAATCGCCAAAGCGAGAGCGAGCATGACACCAAGGCAAACTCAATTTTTATATAAACCCTCCGATAAGCACTGTAATTGAAGCAAAAATAAAGGGGAACTATAAAAGCTGGTTGACTAGTTTCAATATATCCTATCATTAAACTCCAAATCTGAACTTTTGTAAATATTGATACCTTTAAATCATAGAGAAAGGACGATTGGAAAGTTGAACTGGATGAAAGATATCCATGAAAGTCGTTACCTGAGTTGAAGGGTGCGATGTCATAGTCCTCACATAGCGCCATGAGGTGTGAGTAGTGACACATATGAACGATCCTTTGTAGTAGTAGGAGAACAAAATGATAAAACAAACTTCAGAGCAACTATGTCGAAAACCCTTAATACGATAGGTGAAAAGGAAGTCATACATTGAAAGAAAAAATTATATATGCCTTTGAAACCCTAATCCCAGGCCATCTCCATCATACACGTGGCTGGAGATGCCCAATTCCGAGCACTCGAAGGTAGGGAGTCTCGGAAATCCACAGTAAATCCAGAAAGGTTCAATTTTAATGTTCAATTTTAATGCCCACATACCATCCAACTTGACTTGGTACGAGCAATAAAGGGCGAAGTACTCCATATCACGTTGCCAGATTTGGCCAGTAGGATAGAACAAGAGCAAAGAAAACCGAAATTGACAAATAAACCCTAGCATATTAACAAGTGCCGAAGTGTGAAATCGAGCCCATAAAGGCAGGGTACGAATTTCTCAAATCAAATTAAATGGCATCGAAACTAGAAGTGAGGTGGTAGCACGTAGGGTTGGTTAAGTTGATGGTGCACAAAAGTATAAGTGTCGAGTGCAACCATAGAGTTCAGCTAGAATGAGATGGTAGGGATGCAAAGTCTGAAGAGAAAAACTCCTTACTAAACGTAGTGATGTTGTTGAAAACCATACAGTGGTATTACACATACCAAGTTGGACGGTGCCCTATTATATTAGGGAGAGGTACAATAAGGGTGTTAGTATATAAACTTAAAGCTAGGTATGTATGTGTTATACATATATACATATTGAAGTTCTAAGGACTCAAACGACTAATATATACCTAAGAGTAGATAACCCTATATATTGATATGATTTATCATAAAATGGGGGGGGTTGATTGTAACCCTAAGTATATAAGTAATATTGCGAGTGTGAAAATTAAAATAAAAAGAGTAGTATAGGGATGTAACTAAACTTGCATTTGAAATGGAAGCGAGTATATATATTGACTCGGGTATAGTTAGTATATGGAATTAAATGTGTAATTAAAAAAAAGAAAGAAAGAGAATTAACCAGATAGAAATCAAGGTGTGATGGTATAACAATTCTGTTGGAATTATTCTTATAGAATACTAAGAAAAAAAAAATTGTGTGGGAAGGTGAAGAGGAGGTGTGAAAAATGGTATCAGAGCCCAAGTTATAAAACTGGGCTGGGGACATTGTGCTCACTGTGGCTGTGTGTTCCCTGTATAAATTGATTTTTGTGGAAAAAAAATAAAAATTATATATATTTTTATTTTCACTGATCTGTTTTCTGTAGTGTACAGTGGTGCTGGAATGGAAGAAGGTGATGAAATTTATATTGATCTGTGTGATGAAGATAATGCACCAAATCCCAATGCGCCCATGATGGCTATGTTGCGGAGGTTGCAGCAAGAATTGGCTGAGATAAAAAGCCAGAATAACAGATTGTCATTAGCTAGTGAGGAGCAGGAAAAGCTCATCAGAGAATTAACTTCACGGAACAGCCAAGAAGGCAAAGGTTCCGGAAAGAGGACGACAGATGAGTATGAGGATGATGATGCTGTTAGGTATCAGTATAAGCAGAAAAAGGAATTACAAGGGGAATTCCGAAAGATCAAACCTCCCTCGTATGATGGGGAGAAGGAGGAAGATGCTGAAGCCTGGTTGTTGAACATGATTAAGTACTTCCATGTCTATGAATATGAAAGCAATCTGAAGGCCAGATTAGCTATGTACCAGCTACAAGGTAAGGCTACCTTGTGGTGGGAGGAGACAAAAATGGTGCATGCCATTGATGAAAAGACAGTCACCTGGGAAGATTTCTAGGTTAAGTTCAAAAAATGATATCTGAATGAACGTTACTATGATGATAAAGCCAAGGAATTCCATGAACTTAGACTGGGATAGCTCACTATTGATGAGTTTGTTACTAAGTTTACAAATCTGTTGAGATATGTACCCTACATAAGGGAAGAAAAGGCAAAGGTACAAAGGTTTCTGAATTGTTTTCCTGTTGTATACAAAGAGAAGATCGAGTTTGATAACCCAAAAACAATGGACGAAGTTGTTAGAAAAGCTATATTGTGCTACCAACAGTTCAAAAGAAAAAATGAACATGGGAAAAGCTGGGTCATTAAGAGTGAATTCAAAGGGAAGAAACAAAAACCCGCTTATTTGAAGAATTTTGGCAGAGATCATCAGCGGAAAAGATTTAATAAACCCAAAGAAAGTCAAATTTCTCAATCCCAAGTGGCCTCAAAACAAATAGATGGAGAGAATAAGAAAGAGGGCACAGTGAAAATGAGAGAACCCCTAAAATGTTGGGGGTGTGGAGAATCCCATATGTTGAGAGATTGTCCCCATCGAAACATTCAGATGATTATGAGAGATCGAGAAGCCACTACATTAAATGACATAGCCAGAAATATACCAACTATCAGTGCAGCCTTGGAAAATCGACAAGCAGAACATCAAGCTACCATGGTTGAAATGGAGCGTAAGATTTCTGACCAATCTGTTACAGTTTTGATTGATCCGGGTGCTTCTTTGAGTTACATTAGTCCAAAAATTGTAGAAAAATGTAATCTTAAACCTGAAAAATTTCAGCAGTCATGGTTGGTTAAGCTGGCCACTGGAACCAAGAGGAAGGTAACACATAAATTGCCCCGAACAGCAATTAAATTAAATGATTTTCAAACAGAAGTAAATTTGAACATCCTGCCCTTAGGTTCATATGACTTGCTGATAGGAATGGACTGGCTAGAAAAGAATAAAGCCCTGATGAACTGCTACGATAAGACCCTACATTGTGTGGATGAGGAACAGAAACCTTTTATTCTCAAACGGAAACCAAAACCCATTTTGGTAAGACAAATATCAGCACTGCAATTAAAACGAACAGCTAGAAAGGGATACCAAGTTTATGCAGTACATGTGGAAGAAATAGAACAGAAAACTGAAGAAAATATGCTGGAGGCATTGCCAGTAGTAAGGGAATTTAAATAAGTTTTTCTAGATGAAATCCCTCATCTTCTCCCCAAAAGAGAGATTGACTTCTCAATCGAGTTGGTGCCGGAAGCAATACCTGTTTCCCGAGCTCCTTATTGAATGAGTCCCCCTGAACTCATAGAACTAAAAATGCAATTGCAAGAATTGTTAGATAAAGGTTATATCAGACCAAGTGTGTCTCCTTGGGGAGCACCAGTGCTGTTCGTGAAAAAGAAAGATGGAACTTTTAGGATGTGCATTGATTATCATCAACTGAACAAGTTGACCATTAAAAATAGATACCCCTTACCCAGAATTGATGATCTTTTTGACCAAGTGAGAGGGGCTTCAGTTTTTTCAAAAATTGATTTAAGGACTGGTTATCACCAGCTCAGAATTAAGAAGAAGACATCAGCAAAACAACCTTTCGAACTAGGTATGGTTACTACGAATTTGTAGTCCTACCTTTTGGTTTTACAAATGCCCCTGCCACTTTTATGTGCTTAATGAATAGTGTGTTAAACAAGTACTTGGACAAATTTGTACTTGTGTTCATAGATGACATTTTATTTTACTCAAAAAGTGAGGAGGAACATAAAGAGCACTTGAGGATAGTATTGCAAACTTTGAAAGAAAACCAGTTATATGCCAAGTTCAGTAAATGTGAATTTTATAAATACAAGATTCAATAGTTGGGGCATATTATTTCTGAACAAGGCCTTGCTGTTGACCCTAAAAAGATAAATGCTATAAAACAATGGCCTGTACCAACTGATGTTTCAACAGTGAGATCATTCATGGGGATTGCAGGCTATTATCACAGATTTGTGGAGAGATTTTTTGCCATAGCACATTTCATAACGTCATTACAAAGGAAGGGTGTCAAATTTGAGTGGACTGAAAAATGCCAAAATAGTTTTGACCAAATAAACTAAAACTTACTACAACCCCTATACTGAAGATTGCAGATCCTGATAAGGAATTTGTGGTATGTATTGATGCTTGTAGAGAGGGGTTGGGAGGAGTTCTTTTGCAGGAAAATTTAGTTATTACATATGAATCTAGGAAACTAAAGATACATGAATAGAACTATAGTGCCTATGATTTAGAATTAGCAGCTGTTATCCATGTTTTGAAAATGTGGCGACACTATCTCCTTGGAAAAAAAATTACATTGATGACTGATCATATTAGTCTCAAATATTTCTTTTCCCAAACTGATTTGAATGCTAGACAAGCCATATCGATGTATTTCCTAAGTGAATTTGACATGGACATAAAACCTATCAAGGGGAAAGAAAATAAGATTGCTGATGCATTGAGCAGAAATGCTTGTCAAATTATAGGCAGCAGTGGAAGTAGTGCCCAGTTTGATTTAGAAGAGTTAGTGAAATAGGTAGCAGACCAGGATCCCAATTATGAAAACATACAAGTGAAAATCCTAAGGAAGGAGATGGTTGATTTCACTCAAAACCAGAAAGGACTGATCTGTTATAAAAACAGATTTTATATTCCCAATGTAGAGTCCTTGAAAAGAGAGATTTTAGATGAATATCACAAACAGCCATATGCAAGACATCCAGGATATTAGAAAATGTTAACAACTTTGAAAAAGAAGTTGTTTTGGCCAGGAATGAAGAGAGATGTAGCAGAATATTTAACTAGATGCCTGGAATGTCAACTAGTCAAAGTTGAGCATCAGCATCCTGCTGGTCTTTTTAACCCTTTTCTGATTGCAGAATGGAAATGGGACACAGTTTCCATGGATTTCATAATAGGATTACCCAAAACCAAATACCAACATGATTCAATGATGTTGGTAGTAGACACTTTAAGAAAAGCTCCACATTTTATACCAGTGAAATCTAGCTTCGGGACAACTCAAGTAGCGAATGAGTTCCTGAAGGAGGTAGTAAGGCTCCATGGGGTTCCAAAGGTGATTGTTTCTGACTGAGATGCTAAGTTTACATCAGCCTTTTGGAAAGGTATATTTGGTGGCATGGGCACTAAGCTGAATTTTAGTACTGCCTATCACCCTCAAACCGACAGGCAGACCGAGAGAACAAATTAGATTTTGGAGGATATGTTGAGAATGTATGTGATGGATAGGCCATCAAAGTGGGAAGATTATATGCATTTAGCTGAATTTTCCTATAATAATAGCTACCAATCCTCTATGAAAATGAGTCCATTTGAGGCACTCTATGGAAGGAAATGTCGTACTCCTTTGAGCTGGAGCCAGCCAGAAGATAAACTAATGTTGGGACCAGATGCCTTACAAGAGACGGAAAGAATTGTTAAACAGATACAAAGAAACATTAATACAACACAAGGTCGTCAGAAAAACTATGCTGATAAGAAGAGAGTACACCGAGAATGTAAAGTGGGAGAGCATGTGTACTTGCGTATTAAACCCAAAAAGAGCACCCTTTATGCTGGAAGTTGTGCAAAATTGGCTCCGAGATACTCTGGTGCTTTTGAAATATTAGAAAGGGTGGGACCAGTGGCATATAAGCTGGCCTTACCACCCCATGTTAGAGTTCATGATGTGTTTCATGTTTCGTTATTAAAAAGATATGTACATGATGCTTCTCACATAGTTGATTGGAATGTTGTATAGGTGGAACCAGAAGGGGAGTTCCTTCCAGAACTGCTTCAAATCTTGGAGCGGGAAGAAATTGACTTGAGGAACCGAACGGTAGCAAGAGTAAAGGTGTAGTGGAAGCACTTTACTGCTGAAGAAGCTACCCGGGAAAGAGAAGATGGAATGATGGAAAGATATCCATTTTTTTTTTTAAATGAACTCTAGTAGTTGAATAACAACACCGAGGACGATGTTTATTTTCACAGGGGGAATATGTAACACCCCCAATTTATGTGTTTGAATTTCAAAGCTAGACATTTGAATTTTAATCCTAAGGGGAGTGGACCCCAAAGGACAAGTATTTTTTGAATGTAATTAAATATTTAATTTGAGGAAATGAATAAAATGATTTTATGCAGATTGACCAAAATGAGATTTATGAGATCACTTGCTAAATCCATGAGGATGGATAAGGCAAATACTTTCCCCACAATCTTTCAAAAATCCTTGAAAGAAATTATTTCTAATTTAGATTTGTGAGGAAAAATCTAAATTCCCCAATGATGAGGAAATAGTTGGGAAGAGGTAAAAAACGCTGGAAAAAAATGAGGAAAAGCATAAAACAGCTTTAAAGAATCCCTAAAATGGGAAGCCTAGGCAAACAGGAAGAAAAGCATCCTGATATTCTGGACATAGAATTAGAAACAGGCTTTGGGGAATAATAGCTTAAATAAGCTGCTCTTATACAAATTAGAGGTTGATCTGTAGAAAGGGGGGTCTCAGCTCGAGGGTGAATTCTGGAGATAAACGAATTCTAAGGTTGGGTGGATTGGTCATCTAATTAAGTGGTATGCACAGTTCAATTTTAATCTTATGTTATGAGGCGTAGGTGTAAATTTTATGTTTCATGGAATGTGAAAGTATTGTATATGCATGCTGGGTGTGACACTCTTCCATACATTTAACATAAACCTCAGCAGATTTAGCCTTCAATTTCTATACAGTTGTAGGAAACACATAGATGGGAAAGAATTCATCAGAGTCTCTAAACCATAATTGGTTTAAATCTGAGAATACATATTTCCCAAGGGAAATTTAATGGTTTAACTTTAATCTGCTTCTGGTTTGGTAGTAAATTCTAGTATGTATACCTAGTGAAAAGTAGCATGAGATGCCTGTACCCATGTATAAAATAGAATCAGATGAATTGTAAGTTGGGCTAGAAATAAATTGGCTGAACCTGACATGAGGTAATAGAGTAAATATGTCAACCATGCACAACAGAAGTAGAATAGAAACACATTCTTGTATGTAATAAATCATGTTTATAGACTAAGAAGGTAAAGAACAGTTAGAGCTGGAAGCCCTCAGTAAGTAAGCTATAAAAAAAAAAAAATATTAAGCCAGTCAAAATTTCAGGGGAAATATCCATATATGTGCACACAGTAAATTAAAAATGAGACGAGTATCTAAGATTACTATAAGAGAATTCTCAGACCACACTTATAGTTATCACGACCAAAATTGGTGAATTATATCATTATATCTATCTCGGTAGTAGAAGAAGGATAAATTGCAGACCATTAAATTACTGTGTATATAAATGCACTACCAGGACATGCAATAACTTTCTACAGAGTTGTCCATAAATGAATGAGAATCAAGTCACTATGGAAGGAATAAGTTAGTCGTGGTTGATATATAACAATATAGCTTCTCAATTACAGGCATAGAAATACTCTACAATTTTTTTTATATACAAAATATATTACTTGGATTATCCAAACCATCCATTAAAATTAATTTGTGAACCCGGATTGAGGAGTCTGCTTAATATACTGATGAAGAAACTGGGAAATTTATGTCATAAGAATAAACAATAGAATACATTCAGTTATATTAAATTAACTACAACAAAATTTGTATTCTCCCGGAAAAAAAAACTCTCTATATCGGTAAAATTTAGCAGACGATACTATACTGGAAGAAGAGTTCTAGTCAATAAATATTCCTGAAAATTTTTTTGAACACGACCCATATGGATTATAAGTGACAAGGAACTAAAACTACTATACATCACGCCTCCATCGAAATTCACACAGAAGAACCGATAGAGAACTGGGTTATATATATATATATATATATATATATATAAATCCATATGAGAGTGAATTCGGTTCCAAAATTGAAAACAAAAAATTCCCTCCCTTCTAAGGGGAAGTCAATCAAAGTTATTGCACAAAAATTATTACAAATTTATCACCCTGATATCCAAAATTCTTCGATAGCAGATAAGGAATTAAAGAGGGTAAACTAAATTATCGTTCCCTCTGATGAATTTGCACGAGGCACCAACCTGTGAGTACGAGGGAAGCAAGGTTAATAGTCGAGCTGAACGCATAAAACCAATTTTTTTAGCAGAGAATGTGATATTTGTCATATACCTGCAACGAATAAGAGAGAGAATACGTGAGGGAAAATAAACAAAAACTAGAGTAGTCGTCACAACATGAACGGAAGGTTAAACCACAAAGACGAAAACAAGCACTTACAGCTTACCTACCAATGTATTCAGAGAGCTTGGGCAATGGAGATAGTGGAAAAAACAAATATGCCCAGACTATTAACACTTAAGTAAAGTTGAAAATTCGAAAGGCAGGAGAGATAGCCATGAAAATGTTGTGTCACCGGAAATCAATGGGATAGAAATACCTTCTCGAAAGAACATTGCAGCGTCTCTAAATCACGTTGATGGAGTCAAATACGCGTGTACACCCAGGTCACCTTCGCTAACTGTAAATCGCCAAAGCGAGAGTGAACATGACACCAAGGCAAACTAAATTTTCATATAAACCCTCCGATAAGCACTGTAATTGAAGCGAAAATAAAGGGGAACTATAAAATCTGGTTGACTAGTTTCAATCTATCCTATCGTTAAACTCCAACTCTAAACTTTTGTAAATATTGATACCTTTAAATCACAGAGAAAGGAGGATTGGAAAGTCGAACTAGATGAAAGATATCCATGAAAGTCGTTACCTGAGTTGAAGGGTGCGATGTCATAGTCCTCACATAGCTCGCTGAGGTGTGAGTAGCAACATATATGAACGATCCTCTGTAGTAGTAGGAGAAAAAAATGGTAAAACGAACTTCGGAGCAACTCTGTGGAAAACCCTTAATACGATAGGCGAAAAGGAAGTCATACATTGAACGCAAAAATTATATATGCCTTTGAAACCCTAATCCCAGGCCATCTCCATCGTACACGTGGCTGGAGATGCCCAATTCTGAGCACTGGAAGGTAGGGAATCTCGGAAATCCACAGGAAATCCAGAAAGGTTCAATTTTAATGCCCACATACCATCCAACTTGACTTGGTACGAGCAATAAAGGGCAAAGTACTCCATATCACGTTGGCTGATTTGTCCAGCAGGATAGAACAAGAGCAAAGCAAACTGAAATTGACAACTAAACCCTAGCGTATTAACAAGTGCCGAAGTGTGAAATCGAGCCCATAAAGGCAGGGTACGAATTTCTCAAATCAAATTAAATGGCATCGAAACTAGAAATGAGGCGGTAGCACGTAGGGTTGGTTAAGTTGATGGTGCACAAAAGTATAAGTGTCGAGTGCAACCATAGAGTTCAGCTAGAACGAGATGGTAGGGATGCAAAGTCCGAAGAGAAAAGCTCCTTACTAAACGTAGTGATGTTGTTGAAAACCATACAGTGGTATTACACATACCAAGTTAGACGGTACCCTATTATATTAAGGAGAGGTACAATAAGGGTGTTAGTATATAAACTTAAAGCTAGGTATGTATGTGTTATACATATATACATATTGAAGTTCTAAGGAGTCAAACGACTAATATATACCTAAGAGTAGATAACCCTATATATTGATATGATTTATCATAAAATGGGGGGGGTGATTGTAACCCTAAGTATATAAGTAATATTCCGAGTGTGAAAATTAAAATAAAAAGAGTAGTACAGGGATGTAACAAAACTTGCATTCGAAATGGAAGCAAGTATATATATTGACTTGGGTATAGTTAGTATATGGAATTAAATGTGTAATTAAAAAAGAAAAGAAAAGAGAATTAACCAGATAGAAATCAAAGTGTGATGGTATAGCAATTCTATTGGAATTATTCTTATAGAATACTGAGAAAAAAAAATGTGTGGGAAGGTGAAGGGGAGGTGTGACAAAAATTTTCTCCAAGTTCTAATTGTTTAAAATATGATTGTTTCAGCAACTCTTTCTTTGGGATAGAAGGAGGCACAAAGATTTTTTTCTTGTATATTTGAAGCTCTCCATTATTATAGAAAAGGATTTTTTGCTTGTATATTTTTATGCTCTTTGTCATAGTAATGTCATAGTGTATGAAGTTTTAAATTGTTTTTATTATTTTTATTATATGTTGGATGTGATTTTGATTGAAAATGTTTCTTTTTTATTTATTAATTAAAAAAAATTATTAGAAAAATTATTTCTTTAAGCCATAGAATTTATAATCAAAATTAGAAAATGTATTTTTATCTAAACTATTTATGAAAAGTTTAATATTGTTTGATCTTCTCTACCATGTCCTTTTTACATATATCTAGAATAATATTATTTGTAGTTTCCGGTTTTTTGTAACATTTTACTACCATAATCAAAATCTATAGAAATAATAATCGAACATTATAATATCTTGAAATGGAGCTAGCCAACTCAAATATAGTATTGCAAATCCCTGGCTAAGTTAGATGAGGAGGCTATGTATTACTTAGTATTGTATCCATATTAGGGTTGCAAGTTCTATGGGTTCAAAAGAACACTTGCAAACAATTTGTTTTCCATATGACCTCTCTTTTTCTCTTTTAAATTTCATTCTTTTAGCCATTATGGATTTGAGAAAAATACATCCTGACAGGCCAATAAAAAGCCTTAACAATGAATTAAACATGAACAACTATTAAATATGGGTAACCAAGCAACATCAAAACAAACAACTAAATCACCAAAGCTAGTAGTGATAAATAATAAACATTCTAGGATACTTCAAAATTCCATGTAAATAATTTTTTACCTAAAATCACTAGATGGTAAGGCCCACAGCAACAACTGCAAAAGCAATGCAATATAACCAATCAAACTACATCAACAAAACATATGGTCATGAATGAGCTTTTGGACTGTTTGGATATAAATGTACACCGTGGAAATGTATCTTATATAAAACTTTAATCCATGTGCTTAACCTTAACATTGACACAAATGGAATACAATTTTACTCATTGCTTTATGATAGAAAAATATGCGGATGAGTATTGCCCACATATCCGAAGTCAAAAGGGATAGATTAAAAAGGGATGCTCCGGTCATCTATAAAAGATAAATTAAAGAAGCATGACATATTAGTAATGAAAATTAGATCTGCGTACCAATTATGTTCATATAACAAAACAAATAGATGATTCAATACAAATGTCACATAGAAGTCATATTTATCTTATGGGCCTTCAACTTAAATTATATATCTAGCATTACATTAAGCTATAGGAGATAAATGAAAGAAGCATTTGAATGTAAATTAAACATGTGTAATAATTATGTCCTTTAGTTCAATAAATAGATAATAATTTGCAAATGCCATATCTAAGCTATATTTCATCTAAGTAGCTTTCAATTTGCAAATAAATTCATGAAACATCAAAATACATGCAAGGCCTTAATTGGATAAGAAATCTAACCATCCGTTACCAAACCATTTCAATGGCGCTTCTTTTAGTTTCACTTCATCATCATGTGAACCATCTTGACCCTCATCGATTATGGAATCATCTTTTCCATTCTTTTCATTATCTCTTTCCATCTTTTTCAAATGTTGTGGACGACTTGTTGGATACAAAGTCCAACACTTGTCTACAAGGTGACCTTTCTTATGGTAATGAGTAATAAACAATTGCATCTTATTTTCAACATCATTTTCCTTGTCCAATGGGCCTTTGACTTTTTGCCTCATTTATTTAGAAAGTTTCATGTGCATGGATATCTTCTTCCAACATCTATAAACATTATGATTATTCAAAACACAAAAGGAACATGTGCAAGTTCTTTTCCAAATCTTGTGTGAATATTTACCCTGTTTATCATAATCAAAAGCAATTTGATTAAAGGCAAATTTATACCTTGAACATTCACTATTGTTGCCTTCTTGAGGAGGTGAATTTGATGAGGTAGTGGCTCTCCCCTGAATACTAGCAATGAATTCAATGACTCTAGAGCTTTCAACATCCTCTTCTTTTAAATTCGCATTAGCTGCATGATTATTAACATCTTCTTGCAAAGTGGGTGTCAAAATTTTGCATTCATCATGAACATAAACTTCACAAGCTTGAGGTAATGAACACGAAATAAAATTCCTTCCTGGAATAGCTTCATGTGCCTCCTTGGCTTTGGATCATTCTCCATCATGTTTTTCTTAACCAAGACCCAAATAATTAGGCCCTTCCTCAACAACATTTGGCTCAACTATTCCTTGTACTCAACTATGCCTTGTACATGTTTTCCTTTAACCCTTTACTTTCATAGCCCATTTTCGTCAAAAATTTGGGCCTTATTCCTCTAGTGTGTCTCTCAAAAGCACGTACACATTCATTTTGAGAGGAAATTGAAGATACAAACCAATATCTAATTCTTATAACTAACCTTCACTGAAATGAGCTAAATTGTACCTTGATACCAACTTGATCTAAATATGGACAAACTAGTTTTCTTGGGCTATCTCCCTCATCAGTTAAATAAAAATGTGTTTAGGATCGTCTAAAGTTAGTCAATTTGGAAGGGGTTTATGTGTCAAGATTTAAGTGTATTTTTTGAGAAATTTATGAGTTAATTAGCTTTTAAAAACTCATGTGTACAACAGATAAAATGCAAAATTTTTATTTTGGAAATTTTTTTCCCTCAATCCAGATTCCGATCATTGGACATGTAAGAGGAAGAAAGAGGGAATTCACTTTTCAAATTCCAGACCTTGTCTAAACCAAAATAAACTAGAGGTTCAGTTTTCAAATACATTGAATTATTTGGAAAATTTCTAGCTACCAAAAGTCCATATGCCAATCTACCTCCCAAGAAATCCATTTATTACACCACTTGTTAGTATTTTGTCTTCCTATATTCTTTATCAACCTCTTCTAGTGATTCTTGAAATGTGGATACTTAAATCCTTCCTAAAAATTTGAGCTCTAAAATGAGAATACATACAAGGTCATTTTAAGTCATTCCTCTATCCAATTATAAAAGCCAAGTGAATATTTCTACATATTGATTTATGTCCCATAAACTGTACAATATAGGTCAATTTTTTCTTTTAACTTATTTAAATATTGTTCTAGCACACAATTGTTCAATGGTATGATGAAATTTCATTGATGAAGGCATGATTATGCAAATCCATGTTGCATATTTCCATTAACAATGTTTACTTACATGTAAAACAATGTTGTCTTTGCTTTTATGTTATTTTGAGTTTGCTTTTAGTGCTGAAATTGGAATATATGACATTAATTTATGACTTGCAATTATAGTTGTTGAGATACTATTCTTTTTCTCTACTATATTGTTATTTCTAGTCCTCTGGGAGCTTTCTTCATATATATATATAAACCAATTGAAGGGATTCGTAATTCTATATTTTACCATATTACTTGCTGGTTCCATGTAGATTTAATTGACATATATAATAGGTGGTTTCTGTTTTTGGGATGTCTGTAAAGTTTTTGGCACATCATATTGAATTTCTATAATTTTTGTAGCTCCCTAACATTCAAATAGAACCTTCATTGAAAAATGTGAGGGGGGTTTCAAATTCACATTGGATAACACCCTCCTCTGGGATAAAAAAGTTTAACGAACACAATAATAGAGAAAAAATTAGTGACGTCACCAAAATATGTAGCCTCTTGAAGGTATCATATCCTCTCATCAAGGTCTAGCATGGTCCTTAATTTCATAGCCTTATTTTGCCTAAAATGAATGCAAATTTCCTTGCAATTTGGCTTGCAAAATTCATAATTCATGCTCATGGAACATGATTGTGTTGCAATTGTGATAACATCTACTGTATGCAGAAGATTTAATAAAAAATGATCGAAAATGACATTTTTGCTTTGTTTTTTTCAAGATATAAGGAAAGTTACATGAAGTAGCTTCCAGCCTGATATGACCATCATGTCAAAACTCATCTCAGGATATTGTCCAAGTAAGAGCCACTCAAGCAAGAAATCTAGTATGTACACGACTCTCTAATTTCAATTAGAAGCAATGACAGTTCTAAGTATGGTGCAAACATTGCTCCAGATCCTCAACAGGGCATGTTTGATGAAAATAATTTGGGGAGTGAGAGAGGGAGATGGTAGGAGAAAAAATTCAAGGAATCCATGAGAAATTGAAAAATATATAACTAATAAGGTGAAGACACTTTGTAACCTAAGAGAGAAACCTAATAGGAAATGGGTGAAGTTGGTATTACACACCCAATTGGATAACCTCTAGGAGAAAACATTTCTCCCACTTTATTTATTGGCATAACCTAGTAAGTGTTATTCACTAGCATGTATTTTGTAAAGGCCTTGACCTAGTTCCCATTCAACTCCATCGACCAGGTTGTAGACGATTCCAAGCCTAATTTCATGAAAGGTAAGTTGGGGATGATCACATTGATCTGCTTGATGACATGTCTATGAAGATTAACTACCTTGAACTATTTTTTTGCATAGGGAAAGAGACACATTCCCATGTTTGAGCATGAAAACGTTCTTTGATGTTGTTAATGCCTCTAGTGTTTACTTCTACAAGTTCTATAGGAAAAGTCTATAAAGGGCCAGGTAGCCTCTGGATCTCATATTTTATGAAAGGTGACATATCTAGTAAATTCCCCTACAGTCAATCTCTGGAATGGATCTAAATAGAAGTTCTTCATTTTAATATCCATAAAACACAACAATTGTAAGGTAAACTATGTGCCTATGTCATTTCTCCCACAAACTAAAGTGTATATAAGTGGTAAATTTTATACCAAGTGTGCTCCCACCATGTAAAGTGAAATTTGGTGAACTTATCATTTTTATAATTTCTTTTTCGATTAAATTGAGTTTCACACATCAATTATTGCTTTGAAAGTTGTGTTCTACATAATTTGTGTACACTAAATTACAAATCAATTTTTTGACTTATCTATTTTGTGTAAATGTCGACCAATAGATATATATATCATGGAGGATGAATGATGAAGATCCGCCGAATCCCATATGGAGGTTCAGGGATCGGGGGATGTTCACGGTATTTAAATATAATCTTAAATCTCCATACATGTGTGTACATATGGAATTGATTTTTTATTAACTTTGTGAGTTAAATTAGTTGTTAATAAGTTTCATTTTTTAATTTTTAGGAGGTAAGAGGAGAAGGGTTTCTACTCCATCCATGGAGCATGCCCATGGTTCAACTAGTCATGTTATGGTTCACGCAATTTAATCAATGAATATATGTATATGTATTTATATGTACATATGAATGTATTTTTCAATTGACTATAAATTCATATTTGTTTATGCAGCTTCTCCCTCATCTAGAGAGGTTGGTAGTGGTTAAAATCGACCTAGAGGGCCATCAATGAGTGGTAGAAGGTTGCTTGAAGGGGCTGATATTTATTCCCCCAAAGGCCAATCAACGACTGCTAGTTCCCAGCAGGGTCATTTTGGGTTTGGTTCTCAGCAAGGTCATTCTGGGTCTGGTTCTCAGTAGGTTCATGTTAAAGAAGATGCTAACCAATAACGTCAAGGTTGCCATGAATTTAAATATTTTTTTATTAAATTTGTACAATTTTTTTTACATGTATTTTTTCTAATATACGAAATTATATATATATTGATACAGAGGCCGAAAATGTTCCAACTAGTGGTCAAAATAGATGCATGGCAACCCACTACATTCAAGAAGAAGGTTTTCAACCCAGCACAACTTATCTGGCCGAGATTACTGATATACCATGGGAGATCAACATGGCACAATGCACCTTACAAAGGTGTGAAAGACTTCATGCAAAATTGCAAGGAGATCTCGTGGCTTTGTCTCTACCTGTTGAGGGTCGACAAAGCCTTGAAATAGTTACACATTCATTGGGTGAAATTGTAAATGTGTAAAGAAATCTTGGGCCAACCACTGATACATTTGTAGAAATGATGAGAAATATAAAAGAAACAGTAATGGGTCCAGATAAATGGGAGGACGTAAAACAAAAAGTTACAAAAGAAGTGGCCAAGTCAATGTTTAATTACAAGGAAGGGCCAAAAAGAAAATTTTTGAAGATGCAGTATTTCAAGCACCTAGACATAGCTCATTATTTGTATGATAGACACCTTGTGGCCTATGGAAGGCTTCCATGGAACGATGAGGTTCCTGTTTATTTTTCACAAATTTTTTATGCATAATTTTTTTTGGGTATGAAACCCAACTACAATGACCTTCCATCAAAATTTTTTGGCTCGGGGAAAGGTTGATTATATGACCGTAAGGGCACTAAGCGAGATGTGGAATTGCCTTGCCCTGAGCCTCCATTGGTGAGTCGACCGTTTCGAGTCAAAACTCTGCGATCAAAAATGGATGCGACTTCTCAAATAAGTCGAGAAGCAAGGGATGTTATGATCGACAATGTTCATAGCGGATTGGGTGAAGTCGATCTTTGTTTAAATCGACAAAGATCACGTGAAAATGCACGTGCCAATTTTGTGTACTATACATATGATGAGATTGACAACATGAATGTTGAAGATCTCCGAACATATGCAAAAAATTGTAGCAATGGTTTGAAAGACCTAATTTTTCATGAGGAAGAGGGCACCAGAATGGTATGTGTTAGTGACCTTAGGGTTTGAAATTATTTTTACATATACATGTGTACAATTTGTAATAAATACATGTGTATGTACATGTATACATTTATTTGTATGTGTACATTAATCTAACAATAATTTATGATTATATGTTAAAACACCATTTGCAGTTCTCACACATGATGCATGATGAAAATGTTAATATCACGTTCGGGACCTCTGGTTCAAACAATGAAGATGGGTCTGACCATCAAGATATGTTGGAAAATGTTAGTGTTTTTTAAGTGACTTTAAAATAAATAATTGTGCACACATGTACATGTATGTATATATATAATTTGATAAAAAAAATTAACAGATACCGATTCCGTCCGATGTTTTTGGGATGGCGGTACCTTCTTCTTCCTTGGGAGATGTACCTTCTACTTCCTTGGGAGATGAGCCACAAGTATGGACAATTTTTCACAAGTTTAAAATTTATGTTTAAAAGTTATATATATATATATATATATATATATTCTACCTCAAAAAGTTTCATTAAAATTTGAGATATATATATATATATATATATAGAGAGAGAGAGAGAGAGAGAGAGATCTATATTTTGAGTTATTTAAAAATTTTTGAATTTAGGTTCCTATAGAAGATTTCTTTAATCCGCGGACTCTAGCGACGGAGATAGGAACATCCACAACATTTGAACAAGTTGTCTTTAGTTCCTTTTTTTAATATTATTGAAAATAAGTTTATATATGTACACGTGCATTTTCATTTGAAAGTTTTTAATTTATATAAATTATTTATGTATATATATATATATTTATATTTAACTATACATGTATATTGTACAGGTTACCACTGCAGATGTTTCTATGGCAGAACCTCTTCATCAAATGGAGAGGGAACCTTATGAGGTATTGCATGATTTTTTTGTTATAATTTTTTTTTTACATGAATTTCTAGATATATATATTCTCATTCATTTTTAAAACATCAAATTTTAATGTTCAAGTACATGTGCATTGTGTATGTAGGTTTCCCATGATGTTTCACATGATAGGGCGCGGATTGAGACCCTGATAGGAAAGACATTAGATCCGTCTTTATTTGATGGACATGATTTGTAGATCTTTGATTTCAAGATTTAGATGGTCTTAAAATTTGTTAAACTTGATACAGTTTGATACTTGTAAGATCTACAATTTTTGGAAATATTTTATTACATTGTTAATATAATTTTTTTTATTTAATTTTTGGATGGTTTTAGTACTTTTGGCATGTGAATGTGAAGTAATGTTGTCATCTATAAATTAATGTTTTCATCTGAACTACATTTGGCATGTTATGTAATGACATGTTTTATAATTTGTTTTGTTTTTAAAATTTAAGTTTTAGATGCTTGGAGTACATTTGGCATGTGAAGTAATGTTGTGATCTATATTTTTTTGTTAAATTAAAAGTTAAAAGTTTTGGATGGTTTCAATCTACATTTGGAATGTGATATTTAATGTTAAATATTTTTATTGGATAGTTGAATTATAATTGACATGACATGTGAAGTTTTTAAAACTCAAGTTTTGGATGGTTTCAATTTACATTTTGTATGTGATATTTAATGAACTTTAAATGCTTAATGTTTTAATGTTGCACGATATATAATCAAAAAGTTTTTAAAACTTAAAGTTTTGGATGGTTTCAATCTACATTTGGCAAATGCGGTATATAATGCTAAATGTTTCTATTGGATCTAGTTGAACTATAATTGGCATGGCATGTGAAGTAACGATATATATAATCAAAAAAAAAAATTAAACTAAAGTTTTGAATGGTTTCAATCTACATTTCGCATTTTATGTTTAATTTTTTAATGTTACACGATATATTATCAAAAAAATTTAAAATTTTAAAGTTTTGGATGGTTTCAATCTACATTTGGCACATGTGGTATATAATGTTAAATGTTTCTATTGGATAGTTGTTCACTATAATTGGCATGGCATGTCAAGTAATGTTTCACAAATCCATTTTGGATGGTTGAAGTACATTTGGAATTTTAATATTGCTTTTGATCTCTCCATGTAGTCTTGTTTCAATGAAAAAAATTCCAATAGGAAGAACATAGCTTTTCAATGCAACTAACCATGTATCAATTGAGCTCTAATTGAAAAAAGATTTTAAAGAAGTAGATATATATGTACAAATTATGCCTTTAATTTTGATTGGAAATATAAGTCTAGTACATATATATGTTTGTTGAATTTGGGTCAATGTCGTTAATGCACTCAAATAGGTAGCCTTGTCGATTTATTTACATTGTGGAAAATTTTTACCGGAAAATCGAACTAGTTTTTCATCAATGCACATAGAAAAACTACTTGGAACAATTAACTGTGCATTATAGAACATATCTATCCAATACAAGTAAAATTTTTCATCAATGCACATTGAACATATCTGACCATTGGAAAAACAATTTTTTTACTAGATTTTCAATCAGGATTAGAAATGTGGGTCAAATCCCACCAAAAGTTGGAGAAGTGCTTCGAGTCTCTTGTCTGAAAGGAATTTTCGTACAAAACTATATTGTAGATGATTTATTTACATTGTGTCCATACTTTTTACCAGAAAATCCAACTAGTTTTTCATCAATGCACATAGAAAAACTAGTTCCAGTTAATTTCATTCTAGAACATATATATTGAGTACGTAAATAATTTTTCATCAATGCACATAGTAAAACTAGAATAATTAATTTCATTCTATAACACACACACACACACACACACACACACACACACACATATATATATATATCCAATACATATAACATTTTTATCAATGCACATGTATATAAAAGCTACTTTCAATTGATACTAGAGCGCGTGCTTGTACCAAAAAAATTTGTACATGTGCAAACACTTGCACAAATAACATAAGAAGCTCATTTTTTAGTTGAGTAATGGAAGTTATAAAACATATTTAATCCAAAGAGAATAAATTGTTGGACAATTCACTCAAAAAAATTCTAATCGAATTCCATCTTCAATAATCTGTTCATGATCAGATTTTGACATTTTCCATCTCTTAGTTTTTGATTTTTTTCTTTCATTGAAATTCTATCAACTTTATGCATGCTGCACACACCAAGCGACTATATTGACAACTTATGGAATCAGGTTCATAGTCTTCAAAGTAAATAGAGTCTCCACTTTGATGATTTTGTCTGAAAAAATAACCTTTCAGTATAATAGACCCTCTTTCATATTGAAATCCTTGATAATTATAGTTTTGTAATAATTTCATTTTTCGTTCAGTGCAATGCATCAAATAATACTTCAGATTTTCATCTTTGTCAATAGGTGCAATTACAACAAAAACATCTCTTGCACAGTAAAATAAACTTAACAAAATTATACATATTTAAATTTATTTCTAGATCTTTAAATCATTAGAAAGTAATTCAAATGTTACCTTCTCTAACAAGATCAGAAACTCTATCACCATCGGATGATATTGTAGTTTCTTCTGATTGCATTTCTTCAAACATTGCAACAGACATTTTGCACTTTGTATTTAGCTCTGTATGTTTCCAATCGTTCACATACATTTTGTTTTCACAAACGTCATTGGATTTTGTGTTGTCTATGCAAACATCACAAAAACAAGAGTATTTTCTTTTATCCAATGCAAACACATTTCTCGACGACTTTGTTTGAATTGAATGCAATTTTCGAGTCCCTTTTAGTGTTTCAACATCACTTCCAAATGATCTATCTATGTCTTCGATTCCAGTATGCCAGAAAAACCTTTATATGGAAAATTAGAAGAAGAATTTGTAAATATGATATCAAAATACAATCAAAGATAATCATTGTATGATAAATGTACAATGTTTAAAATTAGATTTCGAATATAAATTGAATTGAATGTACCTTCGCACTTCTCTTGATGGGTTAGTCTCATGGCTTAGAGCAATGATGCACCATTGAACAACTTCTTCAGCATTCACAAGTCAAATTGCAGAGTGGTTCATTTGATATATTCAAAGTGCTCGTTTTATACATGCTCCTACACTATCATGTTCTCCTTTTCCATGGCTAGTCTCAAAGAAATTCCAACAATGTTTAATACAGGTTTTCTTATGAAGATAACACAACGAAAAGAATGATCGTGCATATTTGAATTGACCTGCGCATCTATCTGACAATATCCAATGTTCATTGAATGTTATTTCACGATTTTTCAGTGAATCATAAATTTTTCCAAAACACTGTTGTACAAAACATGTATCATGTGTATGATCGTCACTGATATAAAAGTGATATTCTTTAATGATATGTTGATTTTCACTCGTGCTTTCTATATCATCAACATTTTTTTCAGCATGTCTATATAGAATATGGATGAGCATGGAGACTTGGTCAGAATGATAGTATTCACTTCGAATTTCTTTTTGTGGAACAAATGTGTAGTTTTCTGCAAAATCAATCACTGAAAAAATGGTCCTTGGTGTAAAAAATTCACGAGAATTTTTGAATTGCAAATCTTGCCATCGAGCTCTATGGGAATGCTTGCTGTATTTGTAAATTTTTTCCTCAAACTTTCTAAAAAAGTCTATTAGAAAAATTTTGTCTTCTAGTAACTCAATTCTTTTAACACTATTTGCACCTTGAATCGATGTATCGATATATTCATATCTCTTCCATTTCACTTTCATGTTGGACAATGATTGATCATTTATATAAATATGATATTTGTTTTGAAATTTAGTCAAATTTCCACAATCATTGCATTTTTTACCACCAACACATTTCTTTTTGTAAAATAGTTCATCGCTTTCTCTTTCACATAGAATTTGAGATATGAAATCATGGATAGTGGAAGGAGGAGGTGAATCCTTCCATAATTTTCTACCAAAATCAAGGAATGTGTCATAATATAACTAAAATTCCACATGATAATGGAAACAATAAGTGTTGCGTACGGTGATAGGCTTTACATACCATGGTTTTTGTTGAACAAAAGCACTGACTGAAACATGAATTTGATGATTCTCTTCTTTGAACTTGTTGAATAAAATTATCTGAGTGGTTTCCAAAAAATATTTTTCATGTTCTTCGTACTGATTTCATGCTATTCTTCTTCACATCACATGCCTTGTAGTTGTCGAAACACGTGAATTGTTCTTCCAATATTCATATATTATTTTTTTAACATTTTCTCCAAGTCTATATTTGTATGGTTGCCTACAAATAGCTCTCCAACAAGCGAGTTCATCATTTACATGTATTTGCAGCCGAAATTTTTGATGTTTGTGAAAAAAATTTCGTGAGGTTCCTAGTGCTCATGCCATAGATGCTACCAAAAGATTCTCTTGAGTACTTGATGAAAACATTTCCATCTGTATTCCTCTATGTACAATTGAAACATCTTTCTCTCTAGATCTCTTAATTGACTTTATAGTACTACTCATATTTTCCTTCACATCTTCCTTCATTTTTTTTTATCTTTGGTTGATTTTCGAATACCCAATAGTGTCGTAGCTTCTTTTAATTTCCTTAATGATAGGAGACCTTTCAACATTTGAGCCTGAAATGTCATGCACTCATTTAAGAAATACTTTTCAAAAATGCAGTTAACATGATATCGTATAGCATGGTCAGGTTTTTTATCTCCATATGTGTGAGTGTCAACATTTTCTAACATCTCATTATCGATAGTGATTTCATCTGTACATATTCGAAAAAATAGTACATATTCAATAAATAACTAAACTAATAAATATATCTATAATTTCAATGATATGTGCATGTGTTTAATATATATATATATATATACACACACACACACACCTTGTGATTCAATTTATTATTTGGATTTCTTTCAATATTTTCACCATCTTCAATCATTGGTTCAACATCGCTTTCACTTTCTCTTTCAAAATTTTGTATCTCATCATCAATGTTTTGAGGAATATCTCTGTTTGTTTACATTAAACAAAATATTTTTCAAATTAATTCATCAAATAAAAATTAAGCTTCACATTTAACATTAGGAAAATTTTAGATATATCAATAGATCATAATATTTACATTTACATACCTACTTCAATTTCTACTTCAGCTTGATTTTCCTCTTCAATATTTTGAGGAATATCCTCAAAATCTTTGTCTGTTTACATTAAACAAAATATTTTTCAAATTAATTCATCAAATAAAAATTAAGCTTCACATTTTACATTAGGAAAATTTTAAATATATCAATAAATCATAATATTTACATTTACATACCTACTTCAATTTCTGCTTGAGGTTGATTTTCCTCTTCAATATTTGAGAGGGCTTCTAACTTTCTTTTGAGAGATTGTTTAATTTCTTCTCTACGTTCCTCAGGGTCTCTTTTTCAATCATATTTTCTCACACAAGTTCTTCGATTTCCCATGATAATAGGGTATGAAGTTCAAAATATTTCCTTCAAAAAATTAGACAATAACTCGATTACAAAAAACATTACAAAAGATTTAATTTAAAAAAATTCATTTTAAATTTTTTGTAAAAAATACATACTCCAATCCAAAACACTTACTTTTAAAAATTCGAGAGAAAAATTTCTTATAAAAATGAAACGAAGCTCCAAAGATTTACTTCAGCTCAAAACACATACATACCTCCAAGAAATGTCTTCCAAAAAAATTCTTTAAACCCAAAACAATTCTTTGCAAAATCAATTTGCTTCCAAGAAATGCTCTTAAATCCAAACTTTGAAGAAATTTTTTTAAACCCAAACCAAGATATTTGTAAAATCAGATGAAACATGTGACCATAAAGTCCTCCCTTATATTTTGAGAAATATAATCACATAATGAACATTACAAATGGTCAATTTTATGAATGTTAATAATTATATCGGCATTAATGTACATTCAATATTGTCCATGATCACAAATGACGGGTTATTGAAAGATAAAGTTCTTGTGAGTGATAATTCTTTGCCTAGTAGCTGTGAAGAAGAAAATAAATGTTTGAAAATGTTGGGTGTTGAGTACATGTCATATCATGCATGTCCAAATGATTGTACTCTATATACAGGAGAATATGCAGAAAAAGAGATATGTCTGAAATGTGGGCATGAAAGGTATAATAAATCAAAAAACAAGGGTTAATAGTGTGGTCCTCCTTTTAAGATATTGAGGCACATGCCTATAGTCCCGAGGATTCAAAGGCTCTCTCATTGAAAACAATTAGCTATGTTTCAGGGATGGCATGCCTCACACAGAAATGAGTTGGGAGTTATGTAAATCCCAACATATTCAATAGCCATGATGCATATAGAGGATATATGGCCCAAAGAAATTCAAGGATGAAGTACGAAATCTACGACTCAGCATAGCCATGGATGGTGTCAACCCATATTCCCTCCAGAACATCAACTATTTTTTTTGGCATGTAGTAGTGATCAATAACAATATCCCCCCATCTTTGTCCATGAAGAATGAACATCTTATGTTGGCTTTCATATTCCCTTGTAGAAGACAATTGAAGAATATGGATGTTGACTTACAACCACTGGTAGATGAATTGAAGTAATTATGGGATGGGATAAATGTATACGATGTACCAAGACCCATCGTAGAATAGATGAGTTTTACATTATATGGGATATGTGTTTACACGACACATGATTATCCAGGCTTAAGAGTTTCCTCTGGTAAATTAAATTTTTATTGATTTTCTTATATACATAACAATATTATTTTTCATATTAGTTATTTATTTCATTGTAATTGTTTTGATCTTCATGATATTGTTTAATGTGCCATGCATATATATTGTATACAATAATCTTGCGTTTCTTGTAACAAAAGGGTATTTTGGATGTAGATGTTGTGGAACTTCTCTAAAATCTAGATGGTCCAACTACTTACAAAAGTGAGTGTGTCTCCTTCCAACGGTAAATGAGAGAGGACCCAAAGGCCTCCAATATTGACACCATTTGAATGGCTTAGACCATATGAGAGAAATAAGGAAAATGAGTTCATATAAATGTTTTATTCAAATGGGGAGCCTATGTTCGATGATCCAGAATACTTCAACACCTATGTTGAGAAATTTCCCATTGGGATGAAAATTAAATCTATCTTTTCTAACCTCCCGTATTGGGAGAATCTTAAGATTAATCAATTATTAGATCCCATGCATATATTTAAAAATGTTTCATCTTCTTTATGGAGGCACATATTATATAAATAAAGTGACACATTGGCTGTTAGGAAAGATCTTATTATTTCAAAAAATAAAAATAAAAATTAGCCAAGACAATTAGAAAGTATAGGATCAGAGGCAGGCACTAGTGCCTAATTCATGGTATTTCAAAGAAGGTGATGTCCAATGGATTTTTAAAAAAGATGATATTTCTTTGGAAAAGGAAGTTATAATGGGTGTGAGAGTGACATCTTCATACAGGTCTTCACTATGTTGTTGCTTCACCGTGGATGATCATTTGTTGGGCTGAAATCGCATGGGCATTTGAATATTCTAAGAGTATGTATAATGTCAAAACATGATTTTATTATTTGTTATATTAATAAATTTTATCCCATTTAGGGATCATAAAACATAACTAATTTTATATTATCGCATGCGTTTATAACTTTGCAGTGTCACTATCCTTTGTTCATGCGTGCATGTGTGAAACATGAATTCCCCAAGAGCTAGGACATGCCATATCTAAATTATATGCATTTGTACGTTGGATCACGTCAAAGGATATTCATGTGGCTATCATTCCACGGTGGCGTTAAGAGATATTCGAGATTGTTTGTATGTTTGAGAAGGAACTGCCGATGATTTTGATGGATTTGCGGGTTCATCGTCTAATCCACCTAGTAGATGAGGTTGAATTAGTTGGGGTGATTTCTTGTCACTGTATGTTCTTCTTAGAGAGGTACATGAAGAAATTGAAAGGTTTTATTTGACAAAGGGAAAAACTCGAGGGGTCTATGTTAGAGGGGTACATATCATATGAGTCTTTCTATTATGCCAGTGAGTACATCAAGCAGATCGATAATGGACCAGTTGCAATGATTTTGGACAATGAAAGGGATGAAGAAAAAATATAAGGTGAGTTGCTCAAAATGAATGGAAAAAGGTGCTTGATAACGAGTAAGCGACTTATAATTTTTCAAATTTACACAATGTAAATATTCATGTTGATATTCGATATAATGTATATTTTGATCTCATATGTACTATATGTCAGTTTGATTTCATCAGCGAATGCAATAAATTGAACCAATAAATAAATTTTTTCTTTACAATTCTTAAGCGACAGATCTGTGGGTCATATTGTACAAAGAAAAGAGGATGAAATGGGATAGTGATAGGAAATAATTCAGATGGTTGAATGGTAGAAGTGTGCCTTATCCTGATCATTTAAAAGAAAATACGCCAAAAATATGTCCCAACAGTTGGGTTGTTGACCAAGTCAAAGAGAAATACGGTGCAACCCGTCGTTACCCATGTGTTCAAGAGGATTTGCTAAACGTAGGGAGTGGATGCACCCACTCAGTAATAATATATTTATTACATTTTAAACTTAATAATGCACCTTTTAAATGTAATTAAATCTATATTTCATTCTTTAACTATTGGGTTTTTATAAGACACATGACAGTATGATTTTTTAACATTTTTATAAGTGCGTTTGTTCCCATATATGTGGGAATATGGACACTGTTTTCACACAGAAAATTTTGATGATGGACACATGACACAAGTCTGTGGAGTGGAAGTCGAGTAAGATCAATATAGTCGATCTAGCCACCATGATCAAAACCTAGTACAAGGGACATTAGGTTACGTCGGAAAGATACAAGATATCATTGAAGTGGATTTCTCTTCTTTCCAATGTGTTATTTTTAGGTGCAAGTGGTGGGACACCTTTGATCAGAATAATGTAAAGGAAGGTCAGGATAGTAGGTTGATATGTATCAATGCTAGAAAGACGTTGGATGAAGCTAAGGAGTCGTATGTTTTCCCCAAACACTACGACCAGGTGTTTTTTTAACTAGATGTGTTAGATAGGGATTAGTGGTTCATATTGAGACATGACCCTAGATCAGAACATATTTTTGAAAACAATAGTGTTATCATGTGAAGTGAGCAGGAAGATAATGAGGATGATCACGATAATCAAGAGTGATATGGTACATGTGTTATTTCATCATTTATATTTTTTAACATGGGTTTTTATAAGGAATATGACTTAATTACTTTATAAATAATACTGTTTTTTCTAAACATTGTTATATGTATTTTGAATTGATTAGTAATTTTATTTTTCTTAATGCTAAAATCATTTCACTTAATAATTTTCGATTATGTTGATCTCAAAAAGAATGGCGTATTGTATAGAGTTCTTTTTTTTATAATGTCAATTCCTAAAATAATACAACTACTTCATTGGATTAAATGTGTGCGAATGGCCCGCAGGGGCATGGTCTAGTGGCTAGTAGACACATTGTTAAGGCATTTGTGTTGTTATGTAGGTCACGAGTTCAAGCCTCGTCTTATCCGGGTACAGTTCTTGCAGGTTGGGAGGTCCTTGAGAGGTTATAGTGGTAGTCGGGGGGTTGACCCCACACCTTGCATGTGAAATTTGTTTGATGTTGCCGATTCCTCTGACTTACCAAAAAAAAAAAATGTGTGTGAATGATTTCTTCAAAATGTATACTTTTATTTTTGGTATGTAAGATCATAATAAGATAATGATAATTCTAAAGTACATGAATTTATTTCCATTATTTTCTAAACTCGAAAATTCATATTATTTTAGATTTATTATTTTACAATTATTTATATTCATACAATTTTACAATTTTACAATTATGGTAATTTAACAACATTTACGGTATACATTTTATGTAGTAGTTATGGTTCAAAATTGACAATTAATTTATAATTTTAGGAATTTAAAAATTTTAATAAAATTGAATGATGACAATACATACAATTACAATTACAATTTTACAATTTCATAATACAATTACAATTTTAGAATTTTACATATAATTACAATTAAATTTACAATTACAATCATTTCACATTGATATAATTAAAAGTTTACAAATATTTTACATACAATTACAATTACAATCTAACAATTTCACATACAATTACAATTAAAATTACAATTACTATCATTTCACATTAATACAATTAAAATTTTACAAGTATTTTACATACAATTTTACAATTTCACATACAATTACAATTACAGTTTTACAATTAAAATTACAATTACGATCAATTCACATTAATGCAATCAAAATTTTACAAATATTTTACATACAATTAGAATTACAATTACAATTACAATTTTAGAATTTTACATACAATTACAATTAAAATTACAATTACAATAATTTCACAATAAATTAAATATTACAATTACAATTACAATTAAATTTTTCAAATATTTTACATACAATTACAACTAAAATTACAATTAGAAATATAATTAAAATTTTACAATTTTACATACAATTAAAATTAAAATTTCAATTACAATCACGACATAATATTTAATAAATATCATGATTTAATATTAAAAATAAACATCATGATCATGATAACCATTGTACAAACATCATATTCGACTAAAAAACACATTCAAACTCGCTAACATCATCTAATCATCGTGATCATGATAATCTAACCAAACACCACGATTGTATAACATCATCACAACACAAACATCAAATATACATCTCATGTCAAATAACTGCTATCACATACATATCAATCTAAAAGCTTCACATTAAATGAACATATCTAACATGACCTAACAATATACACATCATGATGAACACCAACATCTAAATTAGGTGCATCTCCAACACTAACATAAAATACGTGGAACACACACACACACACACACACACACACACACACACATACACACACACACAGATATATATATATATATATATATATATATATATATATATATATATATATATATATATATATATATATATATATATATATATATATATATAATGTCAAAAATATACAACTGTAATATAATTGCATATAAATGTCAAATATCAGTTGGTGGTACATCAATAGTAGTACTATTCGAGGCCTGCGTAGTCAATGGCACAGCCTCGACATGCTCAAATAGATGTTTATCACATGCCTGTTGATCTGGAGGTGCCTCATGCTTCTAAGGATCATGTTCCTATTCATGATGACTCATGGATTTTCCAATCTATTGATATGTGGATAGTGTTCCAGCCTACTCAGTCGATGGACCTACCTCCTCAGATGGACCTGTGCCCTCTTCAGGATCAGGTGTCTGTTCATGATCATGACTGTTGGATGTTTCAAGCTGCTCATCTCTGGCACAAGGTGGAGGATGAGTTGGAGTACTAGCTGAATGATGATCACTCCCCTGATCATGATCATAAAATGATGCATTGCTCAGCTGTCAATGTACTACATCTCTGCCACACCTACGTCGGCCAGCCCTCCTCACCCATGCCAGTAATCTGGTAGCTCCAATGATATGCTCAATTAGGGTCAACATATCATTGGGCATGCCTCTCCATATCACTTTCAACCTATCATCAGACTATATCTCTCTAATAGTGACTGACGTGACTCCCTCCTCCACTAGGAGTTGACATATTTGGTCGCCCAACTCCATCTTAAATCGAGTGTAAGGCCTACGCCTCACACCCATCGGTACCTGTGCATGATCATGAGGACCAGGCCTGTCTACACTGACCTGATCCTCCGCTTTTTCCATCTCCTCATCAATAGGATCTGCACCTGGATCATTTGGTGGTGGTGGCATCTCATCGCCAACAAATGACCTAATATCTACAAAGTATAAATAAGTACACAAAAATAAGTAGACAATTTCATTAAACAATTTAATAAAACAAGTTAAAGAACATGTTAAAATAAATTTAAAGAAAACACTAATATTATGTCTCTCATTCGGCAGCTCATCATATGTGAAGAGGATGTTGGCACACCCTCACTTCTCCAAACCAACATATGAACGTGTCACCAGAACGAAGGCGTGATCATCAACAATGGATAGCAACTCGAGTGCATCATTACATATCCTAGAAGAAAAGTTAGACTCACCCCTCTTGGGCATCATCTTGCCCCACATCTCCATCCATACATGCAACATCAGCCTATGAGGCTGCCTAAGAAAATTAAGTGGTATCTCTGGAAATCCTCTCAAAAAATAAAGAAAAAGGGAAGTTAACCCTCACTTGTGCCTGAGAACAACATCTATCTAATGATGTACAAAATTTCTACAAAAAAATCGCAGAAAACCTCACAAGTCGTGGTGTCTATAATAAAGAATTAACTAATGTTCGGATGGTGGTGGGTTGACCGCACTATCCTTGCAAGGGCAGATATTTTATTCAATGTATTCCCTCTCGAAACCAGAACATATTCAACGGTACGGTAATTTAAACGACCGCACCTCCATATTAGTTTTTTAAAATACAAGGTTTCGTTTTCAGTACGGCACCAAACTCGGTGAGATTTCCGTTAGCACCGTTCGTGGTGTGGCTTGTAAATTTAGAAGCAACACCGGTAACTGTGCGAGCCAAACAACTCGAGTGCATTGCGTAGGGAATTTTTTTTTTTAATTGGTAAATTTTAAGTTTTTTAACAAATATAATCTGCTAAAAAGTTTAATTATTGAGAAACAAGTAAAATACGTATACATTTAAGCATCGAGGAGGCATATTTGCTGCAGAATTTCAAAAACTAAATTTTCCCACCGTTTTGAAAAATTCAAACTCGAGAAGGTGGCCAATGGATGGCAGGGTGCCTCACACAAGGGAAATTCGCACCGGTGCTTAACAGATCTAGAGCACTGAAGAAGTGAAAATGGAGATTTTTTGGCTGCATATTTTTTTTTTATTTGAACCTGTTTAAGTGCACGGGTTTTTGAGGTGCACTGAGTGGTTTATGCCTAGCATGTCAGGCCTGTTTCTATTTGGAAGTGGGTTTTTCATACCCACCGAGCTTATTTCTGAGTAGCGCACCATTGCGCTACAATACCGAGACACACTAGGAAGGTTTGTATGGAGAGCATGGTGTCTCGGTGTGCCAATTTGTAGTATGCACTGGTGCTTTATGAGTTAAACACGTTGGTGTGGTTTATAATTAGAAACGCACTGGAAAAAAATCATCTACAAAAACCTGCACTTGCCAACCTCCTCTAGAGACCTCTGCTACAAATAGTATTGTGGAATATTTTTATAAGGGTTTCCTCAAAAACATTCGATAGATGGTATTTTCCTTGTAGTTTCATCTCCATCAAATGATCATTCTTCCATATGCTCCCCTTGAGGTTATGTACCTCTCATACACTTTTATTGTAATATCTTTCCAGCACTAGAATGTTGATTTAATGTAAGATGGGTAAAATAGTGGCAACACCGTAAAAAAGGTGAAAAGGATTAAAATTATGTAAACGAATACTTATCAATAAATAAATTAAAGGATATGTAGATGCTTGGCAATGAGACACCTAAGGAGACTCTTTCCAAACAAAACCTCATTAGGGGATTGAAATTCGATAATTCTTTCATGATAAGAATTCGAGACAAAAATATAGATAACCTTAATGGATGGGAGAAAAATATCAATTAAGTTTCTTAGCTATGGGAAATATACTAAGCTTATAAAAGACTGAAATCACCATAGGAGAGAAAGGCAGGATTTTATGAAAAATCCTAGGAAATTAGGTAGAAAGTACCGCAAAAGTGGGACGCCACTAATGGAAAATTTAACATGAAGGAAGGGTAATAAATACATTTTGAAGGAACAAATGGAGGGAGTTGATTCTCTAGGAAGCTACTCTGATCTGGTGCGAGGTATGGTGGAGAGCAGGTGTTCGATTCAGAAGTGATAGACTTTTGGCTATTTTGGTTTCATTAATTGATTTGTGTTGTTACGTTCTTTTATTTCATTCAAAAATAATTACTGATAGGTGTTATCTTAACCATTACTTTATTTAGTTTATATTCCCTCTCTTACGAGAAAAAAAAATATTTGAGGAAGTGTTAGTTCCGAAATGGGTAATGAGATAAAGAGAAAAAAAGGTAGATTATTCACCAAAGAAGGTGAATAATTATTATAGTTACTGTTAAGTGAGGTATTTCTTCTATATGTTGATGTATTAATGAATACATAGTTTAAAAATCTTGTCTTTATGTAGAAAATAAAAGAATACCCGAACAAAGTGGAAAAATGTGAATGTAAATTTAAATGAAGGGGAAAATGAATTATAATGATTCCTTTCACTGCTAGAACTAGCACAACCACATTTACCAATGTGGTTGATATACACTGATAGGCGTATATGAAGCACATATACAACCACAATAGTAAACGTGGTTGATATATGACGATAGGAATTTATCAATCACATTAATAATTATTAGATGTATAGTGTTTTTTTTTTTCTAAATAAGTTTAATCTATTGATAATCAGTAACCGATATGTACATCAGGAGTAAACCAGAACAAGGCCTGAGTAGGCCTGTAGAGCAGAAAGTCAAAAAACTTGGCACTGCCCGTAGAGGGAAACCAGTGCAACTCAAGTTCCATAAAAAAAACCCACACAGGGGCAATGTTTGAGTCTAGAACCATACAGTGACAAATTGCAAACTTAAAACAGTGCCATAGCAAAAAAACAACAAGAACCTGGGCTGAGCATGATCACTCATCCGGTTCCACTTCCTCGATTCTGCACCCAAACTCATCAGGTTCTCCATCAGAATTGTAGAGGTCCGCAGTTGAGTGAATGATCTTGTTAGCATCTGGGGTGCGCAGCCCGTCGCCCGGAAGTTGCTGGTGCGTATCGTTTGCATTACCCTGGTCTTGAATTGCATTCTGCTGCTCTTCCTGTATCATCTCGATATCCATATTCAAGCCAGTGCTCTGTCCATCTACAGCCTCGGTGCTGGCTCTGTTCCGTGCGGGCACTTCTTCATCCTGCTGCCCATCAAGACTACCCCGCTCTTCATTAATCTGCACCCCAAGACCAGCCCTCCCATCATCATGTGGTGACTCTCGGAAAACCAAGGTGACAGTGGCTGTAATACATGGTCGATTCAAAGCACTTTGAAACACAAAATGCCGGGTTTGAGAGTGAGCCGGAGCATTCTGGCCGATGGTGTTCCAGCTCTCAGACCTTAGAATACGCCCACGAGCAACGTGAGATGTGCTGTCTGAACCAGTAAAATCCGCAGCCGAGGTACTAGAAGACGTGGAGGAGCGCCTGTAAGCCCTTCTTGAAGGACCCCTACGGCATCTCATTTTGTGCCTTAAACGTGGCATACTGTCAACCGTAGCAGAAAAGCTTGGGGAATGCTGAGAACCAAGCTGAGCGTTGGTGGAGTGAGAGCGCGTGGGAGCTATGGGGATGCTGAGCAGGTGCTCAAGCCAAATCCCGGACTGATGCATACAGTTACCTGCAATGGAGAAGTGAACATTGTCGCCCAGGACAATGCAACCATGAAGTTTGGTGCGCTTGCCAGTGACGGTTCGCTCGGAGGAGAGCCTCACGGTGGGTGAACAATACACAGCAGAAGGCCGAGGGAAGCTGCTATTAGCATGCTCGCTCTCCATTCTGCAATCAAATGCCTCGAAGCTGTTGCCGTCCCAGCAGAATAACTGCGCCATGGATGGAGTAATGACCATATCTTTGTTACCCTGTATAGAATTCTCTCGAATTGCGGTAGGAGAATTGTGAATCGCGCTCATTAAGTTTCAACTTAAATGTCTCACGCCTGAGTACAGTCGCCAGACGTTTGCCATGCGAGGAGGCCAGCTGCAAACCTTAATGCCGCCTGGCTCCCACTTGGTTCCAATGTTAATCACCCGCATCTGGGTATTAGATGTATAGTGTTAATGTGGCTCTTAGAGATTGATTATTTGTACTTATTAATTACTCTTTATATACAATAACAAAATTATATATATATATATATATATATATATATATATATATATATAACAAAATTAATATAATGTTATAATAGTAATACAAATACTTATTTATCATTCACTATTATCTTAATGACTAATATATATTTATTAACATATTAATATGATTATCAATATCTATTACACATAATGATATATTTTTGAATATATCCAACATATCAATATTAAACTCGAATATTAAAGTTAATATTATAAAATCCAAAATTGTAAACCCTAAGATTAATACTATATCCTTAAGAATATCATAAAACTTAGAATAAATATTTGAAACGATTGGATTAATATCACGATTAATACAATAACTAACAACTTTAAACCATAGGATTAATATCACTACTATAAAGGGTGATATTAAAAAAAACCCAATATTAAAAACTCAACATTTGAGATCTTGATACTAAATGCAATATTAAAAACCCAAAATAAAAAATTGCAATATAAAAAATCAAAGGGATTACTAATATGAACCTATGGTTAAATAAATGCTAGCATTTAATATTATAAAACCAAGGGGAAAAGAAACAGAAGAGGAACTATTAAACCCTCAGATTAAGAATAATAAACACAAAGGATTAATAAACCTAAGGAAAATAAATACAAGGAATTTGTATTATAAACCCAAGGGAAAATAACACAAGGGGATATTTTTTTTTTTCTAAGTAAAACTAATTCTATTATGTATAAATATACTGGTACAAAACTACTGCAGTGTCAACTGTGAGAACTTGACCACTGGGTTTGATGAACAAACTAGTCAAAGAAAGTCTGGACTGCCCTAGATGGGAAACCAGTCCTTTTAACAAAAAAGTCTTAGCCGCCCTGGAAAGGGAAACCAGCTTTAAGTCCATACATAACAAGAAAACATAGAAACATGTACTAAAATTAACAACCAGCCTATGCAGCTGAGTACTGAGGCTAGGAAGAAAAAAATTCAAATAGTACTTGACAAAGAAAACCTGGAGAGCTTGAGAGCTGAGAGTATCGTTGGTCATGAGCTGGTGACTACGGTTCTTCAACAATCCTACAGGCATAATCGTTGCTGCTGTCATCCATCCCTGCTTTGAGAGCATCTTCCATGTTTGTGAGATCAATCTCCTTGCTCATTTCGTTCTGGGATGGGAAATTGTAAGTTGCAGGAACATCCACTCCACCGGGGAAGGTTGAAGCAGGCATGGGGGAAACAGAATGGGTCGGAGTGAGGTTGGGGATTTCTTCACGGACAGTGACAGTAATAAAAGCAGTAATGATGGGTCTGTTCGAGGAGCACTCGAAGTGAAATTCGGTATGCTGGGAGGATTGTTGAATGGTGGGATGAGAAAAATCAAGATCAACAGAAGGGAGGGCACTGTTGGGAGGTGGAGAAGAAAAGGGAAGCGAATATGGAGCTGCCCAAACATTTTCCTGGAGGCGACCATGACCTCTTCTAGAGCTACTATGCGTGGCTTGAGGCTAAGCCTGCCCCTCATCTACAGAGGAGGAACCGGAGGCGGAGCTGAGAGAAGGGTGGTGAGAAGAAGCTTGGCCTCGACTGATTCCTCGCCGGCATCACATTCGCTGGTGAAGTCGAGGCATGGCTACAGGGGCAGGTCTAAGGATCCTAGAGACGAAAGAATAGACAGATAAATCAGAAGCCCTGAGCGGAGAATTGACACTGCTAAAAATCTCCGTCTGAGTATAGTGCGAGGGGTTAGGACCGCCTATATGCTCTGCCCGAACATTGTGAGGAGAAATAAAACTACAAAGGCGACTGTGAGAGAAGTGAAATCCAGGAAGAGGCTCAAAACAGGCAAGTAAGGTGTAGCGACGTCTAGTATGCGTGCGCTTACTGAGGTCTGCAAATCTAGGAGGGAAAACCCCGTGGAGTGGAGACGGAGGTTCACCACTGCATGCGCAACCAGTTGAGCTATCCAGAATGTGTGCCATGACCAAGAGAACGACCATATGAAAAAGAGTGTTGAGCTGATCAAGAATATTAACTGCTGCTCGAGCTGGCGAGTTAATGCTATTATGAATGCTGGTACCAGGAGCCATATGGGTCTCCCACGCAGGATCCTTTGGGAGCTGCGCAGGGGCCCAAGTCCCATCACAAACCTCAAGCATCCGCATCCGAAACAGAACAGTATTTGTGCGCCAGCATGGTGAAGTTCTGAAGCATTTATTCTTCATGGATAATGGTGAGGGGTCCATGAGTGAGAGTGTTTGTGCTGTCAGCTCCAAAATTGGCCAAGAGATCTGTGACTTTGTTGCCTTCTCGTTTGACATGAGTGAAGGAGATTGCTCTGTAGCTTTTTAGCCAGTTGCTTACCCTGTCAATTCTAGTAGCCAAGCGCCAACTATGGGCTATCTTTTCTGGATTGGTCCGCGATAGGAGCTGGTTAACCATGTTGATGAGCACTTGAGAGTCCCCTTCAATGATGATTGGAAAGAAGTTGTAATGAAGAGTAAGGCAGAGGCCTTGCTAGAGGCCTTCTAATTCAGCAGAGTTATTAGTATCCCATCCAATAGAACCATAGTAGATGATTTGTATTTCTCCCTTAGAGTTTCTAAAAATGCCACCAAAACCAGCTTGACCGGGATTTCCTCTGGAAGCTCCGTCAAAATTTAATTTGAAGACACCACGAAGAGGAGGAGACCATTTCATAGGAGGATTCGGGGCAGTCCTATTCCTGAAAGATGGAGCAAACACAATATTGAAGCTCCAATTCTGCCATATGGCGATTTCTTTGGGTTGCTTGGGATAATCATCTTCCTGCCAAGAGCGGAGAGCCAGAGATTCCTGGAGTTTTCTTGTAATGGAGTTCCAAATGGTATGCAAAATGGAGACTTGATTCTTGAAAATTCATTTGTTTCTCTCTTTCCATAAAGACCAAAAGAATATGCCGGGGAGAAGCTGCCAGAGAGCATTGAGAAGGGGAGAATTGTAAGGGCGAATGGGCCAATTGCGAAGAATGTTTGTTATGTCTCTCGTAGGTTTGTTCCTTTGGCATCGAAAGCTGCACTTTTCCCATAAGGTATTAGCTAAAGGGCAGAGTAACATGAGATGCTGGATATCTTCAGCGCTTTGATTGCAGTTAGGACATTGAGAAGGTCCGATGAATCCCCGTTTGACCAGATTGTCCCAAGTGAGAATTCTTCTGTGACTAAGGAGCCAGAGGAAGGTAGAGATTTTGGGTCAGGTGTTAGGGCTTCAAATTAACTGCCAGAGAGTATCTAGAGGGAGCGGAGAGGGGTGCAACAACGAGTAGGCTTATTTTTTTGTGAATATACCTTTCGTTGTGTATCCCCATCTGAGAATGTCTGGGGCATCCGAGCTTCTAATTTGCCTTCTCTGAAGCTCATTGCTAAGAGCTGCCTAAGCAGCGTCATGAGCCTGCAGAGCTATGTGGTGCGAGGGTTTCCATTGCCTGAATCCGTTATTATCTGAGGGCATCCACTGATTGAAAATGATGTCTTCTATTATATCTCCGTTGTTTCCCAAATTGATTTGATGACAAGTGTCAAGAAGCTTTGGGTTTTGCTGCCAAGAGTCAGACTAGAACCTAGCCAAGTTGCCGTTGCGTATTTTCCAAAATCTATGTTGTTGTATGAGCATGTGGTGTTACTTGGCTACATTCCAAACAAGAGACCCTGATTGCTTAGGAGCGAGCCTTATTAAGTCTACAGTAGATCTGTTGTTGGCATATTTTGCAGTCCAAAGTTTAGCCCAGGGAGTGAGAGGGTTTGAAATCCATTTCCACCAAACTCGAGCTCCCATGACCTCGTTGCTGTGTATGGGGTCTCTAAGGCAAAGGCCACCAGCGTCCTTTGGGGAACATACAGTGTTCCAATTGACCAGTGCCCATTTTCGATTTCGTCGAGAGGATCCCCAAAGGAAATTGCTTTGCAGGAATTTTATTTGCTTGAGAACCCATTTCGGGGCTGCAAGAACAGAAAATAGGTAAAGGGGCATAGATTTCAACACAGCTTTAATGAGAGTGAGTCTGCTTACCATGTTGAGAGCTCTGAAGGTCCAAGAGGAAAGCCAGGATTCCAATTTTTCAAGGAGTTGATTCCAAGAAGAATGTCTGATGGCCTAATAGATAAGAGGAGTGCCAAGGTATTTGTCAGGAAGAGAAGCAACAGAAAACCCAAGAATACGGGAAATATTGGTTTGGGTGAGAGGAGGCATATTGAAGAAAAAAATCTGAGATTTAGACTCTTTAATAGTCAGTCCAGAGGCCATAGAGAAAAGGTTGAGAATGGCTTTGAAAGAATGGGCTTCTTGAACTGAGGGGTGACCAAATAGCATATTATCATCCAAAAAATGTTGGTGAGTGGTGACAGGAGCTCCATGAAGAGATATGCCTCGCACCTGATGTTTGCCAACCTCGTTGTGAATCAGTCTTCCAAGGCCCTCAGCCATAAGAACAAAGAGGAAAGGAGAGAGAGGATATCCCTGCCTGATCCCTCTTGAAGGAAAAATGGGGGGAGAAGGAATCCCATTAACCAGAGTAGAGAAAAAGGGAGAAGTTATGAGGCTCATTACCCATCTGATCCACCTTTGATCAAAACCAAAAGTACTTAAAATTTGTTGTATATAATTCAAATTCATTTTGTCAAATTCTTTGGATAAATCGATCTTCAGGAGCATACCCAGCTTCTTGCAGACCTTTAAGGAGTGTATAATCTCGTGAGTTAAGATTATACCATCCATAATTTGTCATCCTTCTACATACCCTGTTTGCTCCGGTGAGATGAGAAGCGGTAGGAGCGGCTTGAGCCTATTAGCTATAACTTTAGAGATGACTTTGTAAATCACATTACAAAGAGCTATAGGTCTGAATTTTTCCGGCTTGCTGGGTTGCTCTTCTTTGGTACCAGCGCAATGAATGTGGCATTGAGGGACGGCAAGAGCCAGTGCATGGTTCTTGATTCCTCAACAAGTTGCCAAACTTCATTTTTGATGAGATCCCAAAAATGGTGAAATAAATTAGAGGTGAAGTCGTCCGGTCCCGGAGCCTTACCATCCTTGCACTGCGCCATTGTTGTGTCTACTTCTTGGGGAGTGACTGAGTGAAGAAGCATCTGGTTGTGGTCAGTCGTGATCAAGGTGGGAATAAGCTGCTTGATCTGGTCTATGGCTGGCTGTCTGCTGATCTGAGGTTCTTGTTGGATGCTCTTAAAATAAGCAACAAGTTCCTGCTCCATGTCTTCATGCTTCTCCATTCGCTCTCCTTGCTGGTTGGTAATGTGGCTGATTCGATTTAGCTTTCTTCTTTGGATCATTGAGCTGTGAAAGAATTTGGTGTTTCTTTCCCCTTCCTTTAGCCAACGAATTCTTGATTTTTGCCTCCATAGGATCTCCTCCTGTTTGTATCTATCATCCAGCTGTTTTTGCAGGTCTTGCTCCTTAGTAGCAAGAGTCTCCAATCTTCCTTTAGAGATGATTTCCTGTTGCATTTCACTCATTTTTTTCTCCAAAATATTCTTTTCCGAAAATATATTCCCAAAGACTGTCTGATTCCACATTTTAATATGTCCTTTGAGGAACTTGAGTTTTTTCTGAAACTGGTACATTTTGGAGCCCTTTGGTGGTACAAAACTCCTCCATGCAGCGTGTACCATTTCTTTGAAGGAAGGATGGGTTAGCCAGAAAGCTTCAAATCTGAACGGCCGCTTTAAATGAGGTCCTATGTTTTGCCATTGAAGTGGAATGGGCCAGTGGTCCGAGCCAACATAGGGCATAATTGAACCTGTGATATCACCTCCCACATGTATGACGTTATCCGATAAGAGGAATCAATCTAATTTTGAAGCTATTTGCTGTCCCCCCGCTCTTCTGTTGTTCTAGGTGAACAAACAATTGGAGTAAGGAATATCAATGAGCCAGTTGTTATTGATGAAGTTTTTGAAGTGGGAGCATTCCGGATCAAGCCTAGGCCTTCCTCTAGATTTTTCATCCATTCTAGTGATCATATTGAAATCTCCGCCAATGATCCAAAGCGGTTGGGATCTATTCGAATTGAGATGCTCCAAAGTGTTTAAGAGCGCGATCTTGATTTCTTGATCTTGGGGGAAATAAACATTGGACAGATGCCCATGTATGTTCGAGCCAATAGGATGGAATGTAGCCTGGATGAGGTTGTGCGCTGCATGGAAGTCGGCTACCAACATGGATTGTGTATCCCAGGCTATCGCAAGACCTCCGGAGAATCCTGAGGCGTCCACTGCTACCGAGCTACTACTGGGCCAGGCTTTCGATATTATTGAGCTGAGCATTTCACTATTGCATTTGGTTTCCTGAAGAAAGAGTAGTTGAGGCTTCTCTTTCTGAATCATGTTCTTGATCATTCTATACTTTCCTGGGCTGTTGAGCCCTCTTACATTCCATGAGATTAAATTCATGGGGAAATATTTGGTAGCAGTTTGAAGAACCGAGTTAGCTTGGGATATCTCCCTGAATACACCAACATCTCTCCAAGAATGATGGTACGTTGCCAATCTAGTTTTGGAACCCTCTTCTTGGTTTCCTTCAACACTTTCAGACTATCCCAAAGACTGCCTAGCTGAATGCCCAATTTCTTTTGCTATTGAAATTTAGAAAGAGCTACCTCGAGTGTTTCTATTTGTCTCGGATTAATCTTGTCAAATTCTTTTTTCCTGCAAGAATCTTCTAGGCCTAAGAGATCCAGTTTTCCCAGATCCAAGATTTTTGAATATTCTTCCATGTGGATGAGTTGAACATGTTCTAGAGCCCCTTCACTGTCCTGACTAGGGTTGGAAGATTTCCCATCCAGGTCCATAAGATTAGGGTCCCAAGTCACCTTCTTTTGCTTTGAAGAGGGGTTGGAATTGGGATGAGTGACAATTTGCGGCTCTGAGTGTGAGGGTACAGAGGTAGCCAGAGAGGACTAATTTGAAGGGGCAGCAGAAGGAGCTGAGGGGTTGAGAGAGGCAGGGGTTGAATCGCTCAGAGGGTCATATTGAGCCAGCACAGCAAAGCTATTGCTGGAAGAAGGGGTAGTAGCAGAAGTGCTAGGTTTTTTCCTAGAAGGAGGATATTTCTTGTTGTGTCTTCTTCTAGAAGAAACTTTGGTAAACCCATCAGCTTCTGATTTATCTCCTGCTTCTTGACTCTTGGTTTGAGCAACAAGAGGGAAATCTCTAAAGAGATTTCCATGAGCATGGCATCTCCTGCAACGAAATGGAACATGTTCATAATCCAATAGTTGAATCCATTCAAAATCATCATGGAATAGACTTACCGCGTCTGGTAGGGCATTTTCCAGATGCATGTGGACACAAATTAGAGCATAGGAGGTGTATCTTTGTAGCTTAGTTTATTCTGGTATCTTTATGAACTCTCCTAATCCATAGTTTCGTAGTGTAATGATTCCTCATCCTAGTATTCAAGTGGCAGTGAGTATAGATGAATCCATACAAGCGCCCAGTTGAAATTTTCTCGGTCTGGGTTGAATCTTTCAACCCAGTTCCTAAGATATAACCCTGTCGAATTGAAAAAATAGGGGCCCTCATCCATTACCTTGTTCCTGTCTTCAATGTAGTTAAAAATAGTTGTGAAGAAGCCTCTGGGACCCAGTTCCAGAGTAACGTGTCCCTTAGGCTTCCATTTGGATGCAATCCATCCTTGTAAGGCTTTTTCAGTTGGCCAAAACCCAATAAATTTCTCAATAAGAGCGTGATCCCTCATGTACTTAATTCTGGCGTTGATATGATGACTTGGCAAGTCGATTTTGGGTTTGTCTAGAGCTATGGGTTTGCAGGTGGAAGAACCAGCCTGCGGCACATCCGTTTTTTGTTCAGAAGTCGACTTATGAGTCGCCTCCGTCTCCTGGTTGTTGTAAGAACCGTTTTTTCTTAAATCAGGCATTCCTTCGTTTCCGCCTTCATTCGCAGGGGGAGGCTGACAGCCTCCCCCTGTTTTCGTCACCATCCTTGTGTGCAGGGCTGCGCAGCCTGAAAAATACATCGTCGTCAGTGCTCAATCGAGCTGCAGAGATCGCTAGGGTTTATGCAGAGAAAGAGATCACAAAACCCTAGCAGAGTGATGTTCTTCTACCCATGAAGAGCTCTCAGTATATAACACAAGGGTATATTATTGAACCTTAACATTATTAATAAAAAACCCAATGGAAAATAAATCCTAGGAGTTAATATTATAAACCCAAAATAAAAACATTAAACCTTAAGATTAATAAAAATGAACCCGAAGTATTAATATTATAAACCCAATGGAAAATAAATTAAATGGAAAACACTAAAACCTAGGATTAAAATGCTACATTATTAATTAGAAAAATGTGATACATCATGATATTTAACGTTAATACTAAATTTAATATTTTAAACTCTAACACTATTAAACCCATTATTATAAGACATAAAGTTAATATTATAAAGTCTAATAATAATGATAAAAACCAAATAGTGAGATTAGTATTATAAACTCTAATAACAAACCCAAGATATCAATGATATGAAGTGCAATGATTGATCCTATAAACTTCTAGGAATAATAGACCCAATGGATTAATATTATAAACCGTTAGGCTTATTAAACCTAAAAAAATAATATTAATATATAAACCCTAAAATTATAAAAGGAAATATTATAAACTCCAATATTAAAAATTGAACATTTCAAACTTTTATAATAAATACGATATTGTAAACTCAATGAATTAATATTATAAAACTTAAAATTATAAATCTTAAGATTATAAACTCAAAGGAATACTTTTATAAATACAGTAATGTGATGTTGGTATTAATCACATAAAATTAAATATAATATAACTACAAATATTTATAATTAATAATTAAAATTCATATAAATATTAATAATAAAAATGAATAATTATAATACTAATAATATTAATAATTATTTGTTATTAACTATAAATTATAATAGTTATTAATTATTAATATTTAGTAATTATTAGTAATTAATAGTTCATAATTATTAGTAATTAGTAATAATTATTAATATCTATAAATTATTAAATATTAATTAACAATAATTATTATTAATTACTAATGATTATAATTAGTAATAATTAATATTTGTAAAAGGGATAAATGTTATAAACCAAATATATTGATCTTATTGACCCAAAGGATGAATATTATAAACTCAAGACATTATTCATATAAAAAACCAAACAGATTAAAAACCCAAGAGATTAATAGCAAAAGTCTAAGAAATTATTGAACCCAAGCGATTAACATTACAAGCCTAAGGAATTAATAAAACCAAGGAATTATGAATATTATAAACCCAATAATTGATATTATAAACTTTGGGGATTTCTAACATAAGTGGTCAATAAACCCAAGAGATTAATATTATAAATCCTAGAGATTAAAACCTAAAGGGATTATATTATAAACCCAAGGGATTAATGAAACCAACTAATTATTAATATTCTAAGCCAAATTACTAAAAATAGAAGGGATTAATGAACCCAACTAATTATCAGTATTATAAATCGACGAGATTAATGAACCCGATAAATTAATATTATAAACCAAAGAGATTGGTAAACCCAACAAACTAGTTTTATAAACCTCGAGGATTAATATATAAGCCATAATATTACAAAGTATAAATCAAAGATATTAATATTAAACTCAAAATAAATCAAAGAGATTACTATTAATATTAAACCCAATATATTAATATTATAAACTCAATGGATTATAAACCCAAGAGATTCAAATTAAACCTTAGGATTAATATTATAAACCTTATGAATGATAATATACCTTTGGGAAATGAAACTTTACATTAATAAACCCAAGAGATCAATATCATAAAAGAAAGAGACTAATAAACCTAAGGGATTATAAACCCATGGGAATAATACTAAATACAAGGAATTTATACTATAAGCCCAAAAAATATAAACCCTACGGTAAATATTATAATCCCTAAGCTAAACATTAAAACCTAATATTAATATTATAATTCTTAGATCTATGTTATAGGTCTATACCATTAATAAATGCAAAGGCTTAATATTATAAACCCAAGGAATTGTAAAATAAAGGGACTAATATTAAACCTTAAGATTAATATTATAAACCATAGGCTTAATATTAAACTGTACGAATGTAAACTTTATGAATAATATTAGAAACCCTAGGAACAATATTATAAACCGAAGGGATTACTAAAACCATTGGATTAATATTAAAAAACCAAGAGAATATAAAAATGACGGAATACCACTATACCCTAGGATTAATATTAAACCCTACAAATATAAACCCTAATATTAATATTATGAACATTAGGATTAATATTATAAACCCAATATATTAATAATATAAATCCAAGTAATTAATAAACCTAAGGGATTAATATTATATACTCAATGGATCATAAATGGAGAGCAATCATTTTAAACCCATAGGATTGATAAATATAAGGGATTCATATTAAACCCTAAGATTAATATTATAAACCCTAATGCTACTTTTGTATAAATCCAATATTAAAGTTTAATATTATAAACTGAATATTAAAAGGCCCAAATATTATAAACTTTGTATTAAACACAAATTTTTTAATATAATAATGCAACATTGAATAAATTAAATGTAATGTAATATTTTTATAATGATTATTAGACTTATTTTCATATTTATACAATGTTTGTCACAATGTGATGTTGGATACATTTTTGTACCATTCTAATGTTACAGTATTGAACCGTCGATATTATAAGCCCAAGAAACTAATAAACCCAATGGATTAATACTAAAAATGCAAGTGATTATAAACCCAAGGGAATAATATCAAACTCAAGGGATAAATATTATAAACCGAAGTGATATAGACCCAAAGATAAATATTATGAACTCTAAAATATGCATTATACCCTAAAATTCATATCATGAACCTTACAATCAATATTATAAACTGAAGGGATGAAAAACCCAAGCGAATAACATTAAACCCCAAGATCAATATTAAACCCTAAAAAACCCCTAGGAATATAAACCCTAACATTGATAAACCCAAGGGATTAATATTGTAAACACTAGGCTTAATATTAAACCCTAGGAATATAGACCCTATTATTAATATATTATAAACCCAAGGAATTTATATTATAAACCTAGTGGCTTATAAACCCAATGCACATATATAAAACCCTAGGATTAATATTATAAACTCAATCAATAATATTATACCCTAGGAATATGAACCCTTAGATTAATAAAGTGAAGGGATTGATATCATAAACACAATTCACTAATAAAAACAAGGAACTAATACTAAAAACCCAAAGGGTTAATATTGCAAATCCAATGTATATAAACCTTGAGATAAATATAATAAACCTTAAGAAAAACATGGTTGACCATGGTTTATTTTCATATTGACAGAATATTTTTCACAATACGACATTGTACTATGTTTTTTATCATATTGAAATCCTAGGAACAATATTATAAACCTAAGGGATTAATAAACCCATTGGATTAACATTAAAAACATCAAGGAATATAAACGTAATGTAAGAACATTAGACCCTAGGATTAATATTAAATAGTATGAATATAAACCCTAATATTAATATTATGAATCTTAGCATTAATATTATAAACTGAAGAGATTAATACTAATATCCAAGGAGTTAATAAAACTAAGGGATTAATATTATAAACTCATTGGATTTTAACCGAGGGAAATAATTTTAAACTTGAGGGATTAATATTATAAACCTAAGAGATTTATAAACCCAAAGGATTAATATTAAAAACCCAAGGGATTCATATTAAACCCTAAGATTAATATTATAAACCTTCTATTAAACACAAGTTTTGTAATGTAACAATGCAACATTGAATAAATTAAAATATAATGCAACATTGCGATAATGATTGTTAGACTTATTTTTCATATTAACACAATGTTTATCACAATGTGATGTTGGAAATTTTTTTGTACCATTCCAATGTTACAATATTAAACCATTGATATTATAAGTCCAATGGACTAATAAACCCAACAGAATAATACTAAAAACCCAAGTGCTTATAGACCGAAGGGATATAGACCTTGAGATAAATATTATAAACCCTAAAATAAATATTATACCCTAAGATGCATATCATGAACCCTAGCATGAATATTATAAACTGAAGAGACTAAAATTAAAAACCCAAGGGAATAACATTAAACCCTAGGGTGAATAATAAACCTTGGGAATGTAAACCCTAAAATTAATAAATCTAAGGGATTAATATTGTAAACACTAGGCTTATTATTAAATCGTTGAAATAGGAACCCTATGATTAATATCATAAACCCAAAGAATATATATTATAAACCTAATGGATTATAAACCCAAGGCAGATATATAAGACCATACGACTAATATTATAAACCATATCAATAATATTATACCCTTGGAATATGAACCCTTAGATTAGTAAAGCAGAAGGATTGATATTATAAACATAATGCACTAATAAAAAAAATGAATTAATAATCAAAACCTAAATGACCCAAAGGATTAATATTACAAACCCAAGGTATATAAACCCAAGCTCTATAAACGCTAAGATAAATATTATAAACCCTAAGGCAAACATGATTGACCATGGTTGATTTTCATATTGAGACAATATTTGTCACAATGCGACATTGGACAATGGTTGACCATGATTTATTTTCATATTTATAAAACCTTTTTCACAATCTCACGTTGGACCATGATTTACCATGGATTAATACTAAAAGAGCAAGGGAATAACATAAAACATGGGTTGAATAATAAACCCTAAAATTAATAAACCAAAGATATTAATATTATAAACAAAACGTTTAATATTAAACCCTATGATTAATATTATAAGCCTAATTTATTATAATCCTAAGGGATCTATATTAAAATTTATGGTAAATATTATAAACCTTATCAATAATATTATAACCTAGGAATAGGAACCCTTAGATTCGTAGAGCCAAGGGATTGATATGATAAACCCAATGCACTAATAAAAACAAGGGATAAATTCAAAAACATAAAAAACCCAAAGGATAAATATTGTAAAATTAATATATATATAAACCCTATGATAAATATTGTAAACCCTAAAATCAACATGGTTGACCATGATTTATTTTCATATTGAGACAATATTTATGACTATGTGATGTTGCACCATGGTTGATCATGATTGATTTTCATATTGAGAGAATTTTTGTCACAATGTCATGTTGGATCATGGTTGACCGTGGTTGACCATGATTGACCATGGTTGACGATGGTAGATTTTCATATTAACACTTTTTTTTCACAATGTGACGTTATACCACAGTTGACTAGGGTTCGCCATGGATGACCATGGTTGTGACAATGTGACATTGGACCATGAGACAATGTGTGTCACAATGTAACCATGACTATTGATGATTATTGACCATGATTGTAAATGGTTCATTTTCATATTGAGAGAATATTTGTCACTGTGCGATGTTGGACCATGGTTGATAATGGTTGACCATGGTTGATGATGGTTGATGGTTATTGACGATGGTTGATTTTGATATTGAGACAAGTTTTGTCACAATGTTGCATTGGACCATGGTTGACCATGATTGACCAAAGTTTATTTGCATATTGACCATGATTTACCATGATTAATTTTCATTTTGAAACAATATTTGTCACAATTTGGCATTTGACCATGGTTGACTATGATTGAAGATGGTTGACCATCGTTGACAATGATTGAAGATGGTTGACCATGGTTGATTTTAATGTTCAAATAATCTTTCTTATAATGTGACATCTGAGCATGGTTGACCATGTATGATGATGGTTCACGATGGTTTATGATGGTTGAACATGGTTTATTTTCATATCGGGACAATCTTTGTCATAATGTGACATTGAACCATGGTTGACCATGATTATAAAATCAAGGGATTTATATTAAACGCTAGGAGTAATATTAGAAACACTATGAATAATATTATACCCTAGGAATATGGATGTTTCAATTAATAAAACCAAGGGATAAGTATTATAAGTCCAAGGGACTAATAAAAGAAATGGATTAATACTAAGAACCTAAGGGAATAAAATCAAACCCAAGGGTTTCATATTATAGACCCAAGGTACATGAACCATAAGATAAATATTATAAACCCTAAAATAAACATGGTTGGTCATCGTTGACCATTTTTTATTTTCATATTAACACAATATTTGACATAATGTAACAGTGGACCATGTTTGGTTTTGATATTGAGACAATCTTTGTCACGATGTGATATTGGACCATGGTTGACCGCGGATGACCATGGTTGTAATAATGTGATTTTGGAGCAAGACACAATATTCGTTACAATGTGACCATGATTATTAACCATGGTTAACCATGACTGACCATGGTTGATTTTCATATTGAGACAATATTTATCACAATGCGATGTTGGAGCATGGTTTATCATGGTTGACGATGACTAACCATGGTCACCATGATTGACCATCTTTAACCAAGGACGACGATGGTTTCTCATTGATTATGAGGGATGACCAACCTCGATGATTGCTGACCATGGTTTATTTTCATATTGAGAAAATATTTTCCATAATGTGATGTTGAATCATGGTTGATTTTCCTATTGACCATGATTAACCATGGTTGATCAAAATTTACCATGTTTTACCATAGTTGGCCATGATTGATTTTCATATTGAAACAATATTTATCACAATGTAATGTTTAAACAAATATTATAAACCCTAAAATAAACATGGTTGACCATAGTTGCCCATGATTGATATTCATATTGAGACAATATGAATCAAAATGCAACGTTGGACCATGGTTTACCATGATTTATTTTCATACTGAGACAATATTTGTCACAATGTGACCTTCGACCATGGTTGATTTTCATATTGACATAAACTTTATCACACTATGGTGTTGGACCTTAGTTGACCATAATAGTATTATTTAATGTTATTAATGTGAAAATTAATAATAACATTAAAATTAAAAAAATAATATTATAAACCATATCAATAATATTATACCATTGGAATATGAACCCTTAGATTAGTAAAGCGAAGGGATTGATATTATAAACCCAATGCAATAATAAAAACAAGGAATGAATAATCAAAACCTACAAACCCCAAAGGATTGATATTATAAACCCAAGGTATATAAACGCTAAGATAAATATTATAAACCCTAAGGCAAACATTATTGACCATGGTTGATTTTCATATTGAGACAATATTTGTCACAATGTGACATTGGACCATGGTTGACCATGATTTATTTTCATATTGATAGAACCTTTTTCACAATCTGACGTTCGACCATGTTTGACCATGGCTTGATACTAAAAACGCAAGGGAATAACATAAAACCTAGGGATGAATATTAAACCCTAGGAAAATAAACCCTAAAATTAATAAACCCAAGGTATTAATTTGTAAACACAAATTTTAATATTAAACCCTATGATTAATATCATAAACCTAATGGATTATAAAATGAAGGGATCTATATTAAACCTTATGGTAAATATTATCAACCTTATCAATAATATTATACCCTAGGAATAGGAACCCCTAGATTCGTAAAGCCAAGGGATTGATATTATAAACCCAATGCACTAATAAAAACAAGGGATAAATACAAGAACCTAAAAAACTCAAAGGATTAATATTGTAAAATTAAGATATATAAACCCTAAGATAAATATTATAAACCCTAAAATGAACATCGTTGACCATGATTTATTTTCATATTGAGACAATATTTGTGACTATGTGATGTTGGACCATGGTTGACCTTGTTTGATTTTCATATTGAGAGAATATTTGTCACAATGTGATGGTGGACCATGGTTGACCATGGTTGACAATGGTAGATTTTCATATTAACATTTTTCTTCACAATGTGACATTATACCACAGTTGACTACGGTTTCCCATGGATGACCATGGTTGAGACAATGTGACGTTAGACCATGAGACAATGTGTGTCACAATGTAGCCATGACTATTGATGATTATTATCCATGATCTTAAATGGTTCATTTTCATATTGAGATAGTATTGTCATAATGCAACGTTGGACCATGGTTGACAATGGTTGACCATGGTTGATGATGGTTGATGATTGTTGACAATGGTTGATTTTGATATTGAGACAACTTTTGTCACAATGTCACATTGGACCATGGTTGACCATGATTGACCTTAGTTTATTTTCATATTGACCATGATTGACCTTGATTAATTTTCATTGTGAGACAATATTTGTCACAATGATACATTTGACCATGGTTGACTATGATTGAAGATGGTTGACCATCGTTGACAATGATTGAAGATGGTTGACCATGGTTTATTTTAATATTGAAATAATCTTTGTTATAATGTGATGTCGGAGCATGGTTGACCATGTATGATGATGGTTCACGATGGTTGATGGTGGTTTAACATGGTTTATTTTCATATCAGGACGATCTTTGTCGTAATGTGACATTGAACCATGGTTGACCATGATTATAAAATCAAGGGATTTATATTAAACATTAGGAGTAATATTAGAAACACTATGAATAATATTATACCCTAAGAATATGGACGCTTAGATTAATAAAACCAAGGGATAGGTATTATAAATCCAAGGGACTAATAAACGAAATGGATTAATACTAAGAACCCAAGGGAATAAAATCAAACCCAAGGGTTTCATATTATAGACCCAAGGTACATGAACCCTAAGATAAATATTATAAACCCTAAAATAAACATGGTTGGTCATTGTTGACCATGGTTTATTTTCATATTAACACAATATTTGACATAATGCGACATTGGACCATGTTCGGTTTTCTTATTGAGACAACCTTTGTCACAATGCAATGTTGGACCATGGTTTCCATAATGTGATTTTGGAGCAAGACACAACATTCATTACAATCTGACCATGATTATTAACCGTGGTTAACCATGATTGACCATGATTGATTTTCGTATTGAGACAATATTTATCACAATGCAATGTTGGAGCATGGTTGATCATGGTTGACAATGACTGACCATGGTCACCATGATTGACCATGTTTAACCAAGGATGACGATGGTTTGTCATTGATGATGATGGTTGACCAATCTCGATGATGGTTGACCATCATTTATTTTCATATTTAGAGAATATTTTCCATAATGTGATGTTGAATCAAGGTTGATTTTCATATTGACCATGATTAACCATGGTTGATCATATTTGACGATGTTTTACCATTCTTGGCCATGATTAATTTTCACATGAACCCTAAGATAAATATTATAAACCCTAAAATAAACATGGCTGGTCATCGTTGATCTTGATTGATTTTCATTTTAACACAATATTTGACATAATGCGACATTGGACCATGTTTGGTTTTCATATTAAGACAATCTTTGTCACAATGTAATGCTGGTCCATGGTTGACCATAAAATGACCATGGTTGTCATAATGTGATTTTGGAGAAAGACATAATATTTGTTACAATGTAACCATGATTATTAACCATGGTTAACCATGATTGACCATGGTTGATTTTCCCATTCAGACAATATTTATCACAATGCGATGTTGGACCATGGTTGACAATGCCTGACCATGGTCACCATGATTGACCATGTTTAACCAAGGACGATGATGGTTCACCAACCTCCATGATGGTTGACCATGGTTTATTTTCATATTGAGAAAATATTTTCCATAATGTGACATTGAATCATGGTTGATTTTCATATTGACCATGACTAACCATGGTTGATCGTAATTGACCATGTTTTACCATGGTTGGCCATGATTGATTTTCATATTGAGACAATATTTGCCACAATGCAATGTTCTAATACATATTATAAACCCTAAAATAAACATGGTTGACCATTGTTGACCATGATTGATATTCATATTGAGACAATATTTATCAAAACAAAATTTTGGATCATGGTTTACCATGATTGATTTTCATATTGAGACAATACTTGTCACAATGTAACCTTCCACCATAGTTGATTTTCATATTGAAAAAAACTTTGTCACACTATGGTGTTGGACCATAGTTGACCATCATAATATTATTTAATGTTATTAATATTTATATTAATGTTAAAGTTAATTTTTACATTAAAATTAAAAAAATATATTAATAATAATAAAAGGTAATATTTGTATTCATATTAACTAATATTAAAATTAATAATTAATATTAACTAATATTAAAATTAGTATTAAAATTCATTAATTAATATTAATATTAATATTAAAATTTATTAATTAATATTAATATTAATAATATTAATAAAATAAAATAAAATAATAATAAATATTTTAACCGTTAATACTAAATGATATTAATATTATTTACAAGTCTTAATATTAATTTTGTTTATTTAAATTAAAATATATTAATATTATTGTTAATATATTTACTAGTTTTCAAATTAATATTGTTTATATTAATGATGTCAATGTCATTAATAATAATATTATTAATATTAATAATTAACAGTAAAATTATATAAGTATTAATAATATTAAAATTAATATTAATATTAGTATTTTTATTAATTTATATGCATATTAATAACGAATAGAGATATTGATATTCTTATTAAAATTTTAAAAACATATATTATAATGAATTTTCATATTAATATTAATAATTAATATTAAAATATTATTAATGTTAATAATATTAATATTAAAATTATTAACTAATACTAAAATTTATTCATAATATTGATAAAATAGAATAATAATAAAGATTATCTTAAATTAAAATGTATTAATTATATTGTTAATACTAAATATTTTTAATATTATTTATCATTTTTAATGTTAATATTAGATATTGTAATAATGTTAATGTCATTAAACAATATTAAATTTGTTAATTAAATGTTACAAATATTGATAATTAACATTTATTTATAAGTATTAATAATATTAAAAGTAATATTAACATGTGTATTCATATTAATTAATATTGATATTAATTATGAATATTCTAATTAATATTAATATCAAAATTTATTAATATTGTTGTTAATACTAAATAGTATTAATATTATTTATAGTAAAAATGTGAGTTTCATTAATAATATTATTATTATTAATGAAATGATATTATTATTAATAATGAGCATTAAAAATAATATTAATGTTAATATAATAATTATATGATTTTGTTAACTATTAATTTGATATGAACATTACACTTATTATAAATTATTAATATTAAAATAGTAAAAATGAAATTAATATACCAAAAAAGAATGAAATTTTAATAACTAAAATATTTGTTGAGAAACAATCATAATTTCTTTAAGATATTTGCAATTCTTAATGTAATTTAGAGCTCCTTCCATCACCTTCTTCAACTGGAATAATTAGTATATCTAAAATAACAATTAACCCCTATACATATTTCAAACATAATATTAAATTCTTTATTTGTGAATTTGTCATTACCCATAAAAAGAATTCTCTTTTTTTAATGGATTAAATGTGAGAAAATATATAAATTAATTTAGTGGTTTGAAAATTAGTGAATAATATATACATGTGTGTGTGTGTGTGTGTGTTTTAATAATCACAATTTTTAATGGATTAAATGTGATCAATTATATAAATTAATTTAATGTCTTGAAAATGAGTAAATTAAATTAAATATGAATAAATAAATATAATTTTATTAGCTTTTAAAATGTTTTGGAAAAAGTAAAATAGTTGTTTTGGAACAAGTAAAATAGTTTATAGTTTTTATCCTATGATATTGACTATTCATAGTATTTCCCAAAATCAATAAATTGGATTAGATCTAAATAAATGAATATAATTATTTTTTTGATTTTAAAATTTTAGTCATAGTTGCAAATTCTAGGAATTTTGCTTCTGTGATCCATCAATTGTGAGAAAAATCTTTCGAACCATTTGGTCGACGCGTTCCGAACGAGCCAGTGTGGTTCATCATCAGGACAAGATGAAAAATATGATAAGGAAACTCAATTAAATAAATAAGGAAGCTCCAACTAGCCATTGTAAAAAAATGGCTAGTTTGACTAAATTTGGGAATAAAATCATAAAATCAAAAAATTATAAAACAATAATAATTTATTTATTTTTATTAAATGATTAATGTTTAAAATTTGAATATTATTTATTTATTTATTTTAAATAAGAATTATTCCATATATTTTTGAAGATTAAATAAATATTTACTATTATATGTATTTATTTCTATTTTTAGAATAATAATTAAAATATTAAAATATTCATTTTGTTCTATTTTTATTTATTATAATAATAAATTAAATTGTTAAAATATCAAAAGAAAAAAAAAAGAAAAAAAAAAGAGAAAGAATTATTCAATAAAATAAAATTATTCAATTTTTAATTTTTATAAAAATAAGAATTATTCAATATATTGATGAAAATTAAATAAATATTTATTATTATATGTATTTATTTCTATTTTTAGAATAATAATTAAAATATTAAGATATTTGTTTTGTTCTATTTTTATTTATTATAATAATAGATTAAATGTTACAATATCAAGTCAATCCAAAAAAAAAAGATAATAATAATAATTACATAAATAAATTTTTTTAATTTAATTAAATAAATATTTATAGATTGAATTTAATAAAACTATTTTAATTTAATAGTATATTTAAAAAAAAAAAAAAAAAAACTAGGAATGAAGAGCAGGAATTCAACATATGCTAACCATCCACCCATCGTCCCTGTTGAGGTTAACCGACTTATTTTCGATTTCCAAGGCTTCTCTCAACTTGCGGTGGTGGAAATGGTCAATCTTTGCAATAACCTTAGCATCTTCAATGCAAATGTGATGATTTGTCTTCTCAGCATGCTTTGCTAGGGTCGCTTAGTCAAAATGGGGTTCAAAATTCCTCTCATGGTTTGGTCTCGTCCTCCAATTTGATAGGTATGGGTGCTCTTCCTGTTTCAAACATTCGAATTTCTGTTGAGTTGGATTCTATTTTTAGTGATGCCCCTTTATTTTTTAATTGTGAACCCTCTAATTCTCATTTTTATAATTCATTAAATATTAGTATTAATAAAAAAGATAATAATGTTATTATTAATAGTAATAAGATGGATGATTTTTTTAACCAATTGAATGATAATAAAAATAGTATTGACAATCATAACACTAGTAATAGTATTATTAAGAAAAATATTCTTCATGGTTTAACTCAGAATAACAATAGTAATGATATTAATAATTGTAACAATAATAATAACATTAATTATAAAAATAATAACTATAATAAACTTAATATTAATAATTATAACAACAATAATAGTAATATCAAATCTCTCTCCTCCCCCTCGAATAACACTGTTATTAATCTCTCTAGTTTTTCCTTTGATCAACATGTCTACAATTTCTTAGAGAAGGGTCTTAATTTTTCTCTTGCTCCTAAAAAAATCCCTAGTCTAGACATTATTTGTGATATTGAATACGTGATTAGGGGTTTACTTGATACTACCAAATACATTATCAGGCAGGATTGTGCCATGATCCTAAAAAAAGCTAAGCCCCCTAAGAGTAACATTAGCAAACTAGAGTTTGAGGCTCACAAATCCTTAAACAACAACCCTAACATTGTTGCTCTTAAAGCTGATAAGGGAGGTGCTACGGTCATTTTAAACAAAGAGTATTATTGTAATAAGATGTTGGGTCACCTTCTTGATAGTGGAAGCTACAAGAAACTTGACAAAAATCCCCTAAAAAAAGTTTCAGAAACAGTTGCTTTGGCTATAAAATCGAGTAACACTGTTGGATCTTTGAGTAAAAATCTTATTGAGAGCAACCCTCTTAGTCTGAGGATTTATGCTCTTCCTAAGATCCATAAGTATGGAGTTCCCCTTCGCCCTATTTTTAACACCATAGGAGGTCCAACTTATCTCCTCGCTAAATTTCTAGCCACTAAGCTTAAACCGCTTGTGGGTCAGACCTCTTCCTTTGTTAAAGACTCGTCGTCTTTTATTAATGATTTGAAAGACTTGAAGTTAGATAGTGATGATAGGTTTGTTAGTTTTGATGTTGTTTCTTTATACACTTGCATCCCCATGAGGGAAGCTGTCGATGTCATTTCTCGGGTCATGGATCCTCATACTACTCATCTTGTTGAAATTTGTCTAACCTCGACTTTCTTTAGTTTTGAGGGTGAATTCTTTGAACAGACTTGTGGTGTGGACATGGGTTCCCCCATTTCTCCTATGGTTGCTAATCTGTTCATGGAAGACTTCAAATCTAGAGCCCTTTCCTCCTCCCTTTTTCAACCTAAGCTTTGGAAAAGGTTTGTTGATGACACCTGTGTTGTGTGGCCTCATGGTAAGGAGAATTTGGACCTTTTCTTCCAGCATCCTAATGATCAATCTGACTTTATTAACTTCACCATGGAATTTGAAGATAATGGTAGCTTGCATTTTCTTGATGTCCTCACTTCTAAGAGTGAATATGGTTCATTCTCTCATCAAGTTTTTAGAAATAAGACGCACACTGAGCAATATTTACATGCTAGTTCTCACCATTTCCTTGCTCATAAGCTTGGGGTTCTCAGCACCCTAGCCCCCAAAGCCTTTAGAATCTCTGATGAACACCACTTTGAAGGTGAAAAGGCTCATCTCCTTAAAGTTTTTAATAAAAATGGTGATAGTATGAGTCACTATCTTAAAGCTTTTCAAAAAGCTGAAAAGGGTCCTAGAGTTAAAAAATATCCTTGTGATCGGTTATCTGGATTTCACCTTTCGTTTATCCAAGGTACTATGGATAAAATAGCCAGGATCCTAAAGAAATTTAATGTTCCATCAACGTTCAAACCCTCCTGTACCATTCGAAGTTCACTTAGATCAGTCAAAGATTTGATTTTCCCTAAGGATGGTAAGGGGGTTTACTTGATTCCGTGCTCGTGTGGGACCCCTTACATTGGTGAAACGGGTCAGTCAATTAATCAAAGAATTCATGAACATGTCATTGACCTTAAGCATAATAGATTTCGCTCCTCAGCTCTAGTAGAGCATGTTGAGAAGAAAAATCATCACATTTGCATTGAAGATGTTAAGATTATTGCAAGGATTGACCATTTCAATCAGTGCAAGTTGAGAGAAGCCTTGGAAATCGAAAAGAGGCCAGTTAACCTCAACAGGGACGATGGGTGGATGGTTAGCAGATGTTGGATTCCTGCTCTTCATTCCGAGTTTTTTTTTTTTTTTAACATTCTATTAAACTAAAATAGTTATATTAAATTCAATCTATATATATTTATTTAATTAAATTAAAAAAAATTATTTATGTCATATATATATATATATATATATATATATATATATATATATATATATATATATATATATATATATATATATATATATATAGGATTGACTTGATATTGCAACATTTAATCTATTATTATAATAAATAAAAATAGAACAAAACAAATATTTTAATATTTTAATTATTATTCTAAAAATAGAAATAAATACATAGTAAATATTTATTTAATCTTCATGAATATATTGAATAATTCTTATTTTTATAAAAATTAAAAATTGAATAATTTTATTTTATTGAATAATTCTCTCTTTTTTTTTCTTTTCTTTTCTTTTGATATTTTAACAATTTAATTTATTAGTATAATAAATAAAAATAGAAAAAAATATATTTTAATATTTTAATTATTATTCTAAAAATAGAAATAAATGCATATAATAGTAAATATTTATTTAATCTTCAAGAATATACGGAATAATTCTTATTTAAAAAATAAATAAATAATATTCAAATTTTAAACATTAATCATTTAATAAAAAATTTTATAAACATTAATCATTTAATAAATAAATAAATAAATTATTATTTTAAATTTTTAAATTTTATGATTTTATTCCCAAATTTAGTCAAACTAGCCCCTTTTTTACAACGGCTAGTTGGAGCTTTTCTTATCTATTTAATTGGGTTTCCTTATGAGATGTTTCATCTTGTCCTCATGATGAACCACACTGGCTGGTTCGAAACGTGTTGACCAAATTTATTTGGATGTGATTTTTACCGAAAGATTTTTCTCACAGTTGCAAATTTGTTAACGTAGGCCACCCATAAAATTTAGCTAAAAAATAATTAGGTTTGTGGTGTTTATCCACTGGAGGCATAGCTGAAGAATATATGGCCATAATCCACTCAATAGACATTGTAGCTTATAATTTGATATTATAAAATAAAATAATAATAAAAACACTAAAAATATATATAATGGCAATTAGGAATAAACTGAAACTACAAATATACCAAAAGCTAACACTAATATAACTATCCAACAACGTTGGGTTTCTGAATTCAGTCGTGGTCATATTCCTTCAAAATAATACACCACTTCTATGATCAACCCAGGCTCATACAGAAACGGAGCTCATCCCAAGAGCCCCATCCCTCAAATTAGTGCCTTAATATCTCTGACCACACTACTCCATCGCTGAAACCTCATTAATTCAAAAATTAACCATGTACCCAATAAGCCATTCTCAAAATCCTTAATGTTCTAAGCCAAAATTATCTAAGAAAAAATAAATTAAGAAAAAATAAATTGAAGGGCATTAGTGGATTAATTTTGAATAAAAGAATTGGAGTTTTGCATTGTTGGGACGTTCCAACATATCTCTTCTATTCAGCTGCCAAAACTTATAATGAAATAAACCTATTGAAATATACTACCTTAAAACATAAGTTAATATGTAAAATTTAATATCCTTGTAAAATTGATAGTATTAAAAGTATTTAAGGCATCCATGATAGCTTGAGCTTTCATTGCCATATTAGTATGATACATTGTATCAAGTGATAATGAGTATTCTTGGAGTAATTAGTATGACAAGTTGTATCAATTTGTACTCAGTTACTCTTGTAAATTGAAAAATTTAGAGAAATTGAATGAAAATTAATGGAACCACTACATGGTAGAGGAGAATATTGAGGTTTCAGTTACATGCTAAAATAAAACATTAGAGAAATTGAACCATGACACGTTGGAGGAAAACATTGAGCCTTTAAAAGTTTCATTTATTTTACCACTCAATGCGATTAAATGCAAACATGACACGTTGGGGGAGAAAGGTTAAGCATTAAAATTTCAGTTTCATTTATCCTCCTACTTATCTTCCCAAGAACAAAATTTTTTAAACCCCTATCATTTCACTTGTTAATCTTGATAGGTGGCAATTAATAAATGGCATAGTAAATTTTTAATCAAGATTTGTAAATTTTTAATTTAAATAAGGTTTAATCATATGATTTAGATATGCAAGTTAGTGATCTGGATTTGATCCCTTGGCGACGATGAGAATATACTCACATCTCTAAACTTACACCATTCAATCAAAATGATTAAATAAAAAAATAATTAAAGTAGGCAATAAAAAAATAATTAAAGTAGGCAATTCCAATAATAAGACGCCTATGAGCGTAATAATTCAATATGTGTGATATGTGCTACTTCAATTTACAGAGAATTGAATTAATTTACAAAGAATTGAATTACGTGAAACGAGTAACATCCACGTGTTCTCAGAATAGATGTAATACTAGAAAATTGACCCTAAGAGTCTTCATGTATGTTAGTAAGTGGGTGATCGTTACTCGGGACTGATGACAAAGTGCTAAGAGTCTTGATGTTGGTAAGTGGGTGATTGTTACTCGGGACTGATGACAAAGTGCTAGAAACAAGAAAATTATATTAAAATCCTTAGGATTGAACATGGGTGAGGCTTAACTCAACCACAGTATGCTAGGTGACCTTAGGATTCCACTTCTTTATTACCTTGGTAAAGTCCGAACGATATAGTGAAGTTAAGTTTGAAGGATATACTGGAATGAATAGAAGAGTCCTATCCTTGGTGTAGTACGGTTCTAATAACGAGTTTAATTCATGACTTGTCAGATAAACCAAGTTTGAATAAATGATACTATGAAATAGAGTGCGCCCCCATTATATAACGAGGTTGTGAATTAACTGTAAAGTGAACTCAAGTTAAACAAATTTACGCCTCTACATCCATGAAAAACTAAAATAACATGATCAAGTAAGTTCTGGTCATGATAAACATGGTATACGATAAGAAAATTTAGCCATTCAGGTAATTCGAACCGACGATGACTTTGGTAGGGTACATCGGTGATTATGGAAGTGATGCCAAAGGAGTTAGGAGTGGTAGCCCCTTGGGCAATTAAACAAAAGTAAACTTAAACAAAAAAATCTCAGAATAGAGATTCTATCATAGAATTGAAGGAAACCCTACACGGGACACTCGTTATCTTTTTTTGTTCTTGTATAAAGAACTAATTGCATGCAATGAACAGGGTAAGGTTCCATATCAAAATTATACATTACGAGATTGGATTCTGAGATTGGATTCTGGGTAACTAGAAACACAAACTATCATCCCTAATAATAATTAAACCGAGAAAAGTATCCATAATGTGGCATCAATGTGGCATGAACACCCAAAATTGATTAAAATAGGTTTTGTAATCCTGAACATGAATTATAGGTAGAAGCATACCCGTATAGTCGTAGACGGACAAGAGCCATATGGGCAATTCCAGACACTGGAAACATTACTGTGGGAATATAAGAAAAATGCGAGCAGAAAATTAAAATGGATATGGTTTTATTTATAAAACCAAAACGAACTACTGTGATTGGTTAACTTCGAGGAAATCTATAATCCCGTATGTTTCACCATTAGTGACAGTGTGCCAGGAATGAGAAACTGGAAAGTTGAGAAAACAATTAAGAAACGAAATTAGGGAAATCATTGCCATAAAATGATAATTTAAATTGAATAACATGTAATTAGACCAGTAAAGTCTGTAAAATTTTATACAATTGAAATAATAGGTAGGGAGAAATCCTTTCTCTAGCACTGATGACGAGCACAAAGTACCGAACATGTAAAGAAGGCCCACAACAGACTGGAGCACTTCATGAAATGTAAAACCCCCCTAATAGGCACGAGAGGCCAGGCTAAAGCGGAATGACTCCTCCCTGAAAATTGCAGAGTGTATCTACCTGGCATAAAACGATCAAACCAGTACATGCCATGTAATACGTGACAGTGATTTTGCTGCACATAGGATGTAGAATTACCTGTGGAACAGTTCCGAGTCAAAGCTTTATTAGGAGTTTATATAATAAATTACACACTCAGCTTGTTGGAAGAAAAGTTGAGATATTACCTGTACAATGCGTCTGGATTAGGGGATTCATATTCCACCGTTAAACCTGGCCATTCAGACCCGCAGTTAATAGGTGAATTTCATTAAAAATGCAAGTAAACGAAGGAAGGGAGATTTTTTTTTTCTACGCAAATACGCAAGAGACCTTACCTTCACCCTAAATTATGGATGAATAGTGGCAGGTATTCTCTGTCGACCACAGTGAAGCCAAGTCCTGCTGTAGATTTATAAAAGTAAAGAAATGGATCAACAGAGAAATATGAAAGTTAGGTAGAGGAGTAGTTAACTTCAATTTACCTGGTGTAACAAAATACTAGAGGGTGTTGACGGTCGTGTCTCCATGAGAACCGTCCCCGGCAGAGTAAATGTAGTGCAGTTTATAAACATCCTCAATGAAGAGGAGCGATAAACCAGGTGGCTTCGTAATTGATGAACTGAAATACCATGCTTGGTGAGATATTGACATGAATATCGAGGTAGTCGTGACCACCCTAAAGGCCACCTTGTCTTGCTAGGCTCGGCTCCAGCAACAGAGCAGCAAGGAAAAATAAGTTCAACGTTGAAGTAAAACAGTAGGACTAGGAGCTTGGGCTTTAGGGTGCAACTTAGCACAATTGAACTTAGCACAATTGATGATCAAGGGAAAGTCTTTGCCATTAAACCTCCCTGCATCAATTTCAGTAAGACCACGTGACATGTTACACAAGGCACGTGGGAGGTAACACTGGTAACAATTGGATTGGATGGGAGGACTGCTAAGTGGAGAAGCTATATCAAATTACGACGTGTTCGAAATCTGTGAGTATGCGTTAATGCATCGGTACTTAATAATATAATAAGCACCATCGTCGGCCTCACCAACAGGTCTAAACCATAGACGCATACCTGCCTTGAAGAACGTGGATGCCCTGTGAAGGGTACCACGACTCACATCGGTGGTTGTACTGGTACAGGCATGCCATAGACGCGTGGTATCTGACTAACACTCGACATCATCTATCAAAGGACCAAAGGGCTTTTAACTCCTAATTACCTCTAGAGGCACATTTTACAGCTCAGTATCTAAATTAAAAAAAAACATAAAATATACATAATGTCTGCTTTAAAAATAATTTACATAACCATATCAATAAACAATTAAAAATGAATTTAAACAATATAAATTTAAAATATGAAGATTTTTACAAGCACTAAAAAAAGAGATATAGTAAATAAATAAAAATATAAATAAAACAGAGACATGGTAAATAAATAAAAATATAAATAAACTAGATGTATGGTAAATAAATAAAACCTCTTTTTATATTTACTCCATAAACCTCTTTATATTTTAAAAAACTCAAAATACCATGGGAAAAATTATTTTCAATACCATGGGCCAAATACCATATTTATAAAAGAGGTAGAAAAAGCTAAGGTAAATAATAAAAATCTATCAAATAGGAGTATAAATCAACATCTAATTATATCTGAAGACTATGGACCAAATTAATAGTAATACCATGCAAAAAAAAAAAAAAACATTATTAACCCTAACATTAATATTAAAATTAATTAAATTTAATAGCATTATATTAATACAATATTAAGTTATATATATATATATATATATATATATATATATATATATAAACTCTAGATATATATGGGATGGAAGAAGAAAGACATATGATACAGGTGGAGAAATAGAGGGAGTGACAAGGCACATAAAATGAAGTATAGGGGAGAGGAGGAATGAAGAGAGAGAAAGGGAGAGGAGTGGGATAGATAGAGAAGGGTAAGAGAGGGACAGAGAGACATAAATATGGAGGTGGGAGAGAGAGAGAAGGAGAGAGGGAGGGAGAAGGAGAAAGGATTGGAGGGTAGAGAGAGAGAGATGTAGGAGAGAAAGAGAGAGAGAGGAAGGATGAGAGGAGGAGAGATGGAGGGAAATAAAGACAGAGTTGGAGGGGAAGAGGGTGAAATCCCAAAGTTGGGAAACACTTTTTGGCGGATGGTTAGAATTCAGGAGAAATTTTTAGTTTCTCAGCCGAGAAAATAGTCAACTAAATTTCTCGGCCGAGAGTTTTCAAAACTCTCGTCCGAGAGATTTTAAATATTTCAGACGAGAGTTTGGTCGGGTTTAATGTGAGTTAAAATTATCCTAGACAAGAGTTATGCATTTTCTCGTCTGAGAGTTGTGGTGACATAAAATCTCGGGAAGACTTTCAGATGAGAGTTAAAAAAACTCTCGGACGAGAGTTTTTTAACTCTTGTCCGAGAGTTTTTTCAACTCTCGTTCGAAAGATTTTTAAACTCTCATCCGAGAGTTTTTTCAACTCTTGTGTGAAAGGTTTTTAAACTCTCGTTCGAGAGTTTTATTCTTATAATAAAAGCCCAAAATTCTTCATTCGCTCGGCATTATACACTGTCGTTTTTGCGAATTCTTGGACTGCAGCTGTCGAATTCTTGGATTGTAGCTGTCGTTTTCGCAAATTCTTGGACTGTAGCTGTCATTTTGAAGAGCTATTTTCTTTGTCGCTGGGATCTAGGTAAGCCTTTGTCTGCCTTGAATTGTGCATCTGCCTTGAACTGTTGCAATTTTTCGGATTGTGGATCATTTTACTTAAGGACTTGGATAGAGAAGTGAAATGAAAAGGACATAAATCTCAACGAGAATCAGTACAAGATGCAGGAGAGGAGCTAGTGAACTCTGGTTAAGCTATGGAGCTCCCAACCATTTTTCCCCAATTTCAAAACCTTCTCAATGAAAATCCTCACATGGAATATTAGAGGACCTAGAAGCAAAAAAATCAAAGATATTTATGGGATCAATTAAAAAAATAAATGTTGACGGTGGTTATTCTAAAAGAAACCTAACTAGCAGGGGATAAATTGACAAAGATTTTTTTTGATTGGCAGGGTTGTCAATTCATGGTAGTAGATGCACAAGGTAGTTCTCGCAAGTTGGATGTCTTGGGGAATCCCTAGGAGGTTGTATTTAAAGACTGGTTTCAAGTCGACACATAATAAATGGATGATTATGATATTTGGCCACAAAAGACCTAGTTGCTTTAACAACAGTATATGGACCCCTAGTGCTAAGAGAGATGCCACAATTTTTAATTCCAATTTCGTTTGATAAAAGGTGTTTCCCACTTCTATTATGGTTTTATGGGGAGATTTAAATCTCATTCGGTCCCTGTGAGACAAAAAACTTGGAGGCCTATGAAGGCTTGAACCAGTTTCTAACAATTTTAATAACCTTATAAAAAATTTGAAGTTAGTAGATACACCTAGGGTTAATGGTAATTTTTCTTGGAATAACAAAAGGAGTGAAAGAAATTAAATACCCAGTTGTTTAGTTCATTTACTCATAACCGAAGAATTCTTACAAAGGGATATTTTCATAGAGGAAACCATATTGCCTTGTCTAGGGTCAGACCATTGGTCGCTTAGACTACAAATAGACTTAAAGGAAACACCAAAAAAATAGTTGTTTCATTTGGAATGTCTAGGGTTTTAACAAAGTTAAAAAAAAACATGGTTATTGAGAACCAAGGAGGAAAGGTTTTCAATTTGCACTTTGCTCAGTAGGTCAACTACGAGGTTGGAGATGTCCTCAATGACCATCATTCACAACAAGAGAACCAACAACATCAAGATCCCCATAAACATCATAGTCTCAATTGCAGAGATTAAGATGAAAGTGATGACCATCATTCACAACAACTGAACCAACAGCACCAATATCACCATCAACATCATAGTCTCATTTGAATAGATAAAGATGAAAGTGATGAACATCATCCACTTATGAAATCTAGACCTCACATTGATGACCATTAGAAACTTATGAAATGGAGAGGGGGCATGGTGAATCTTATGATTCAATTGGTTTGTTTTTTTTATTGAGGAATGTAATAGGAACAAGTATAGTGCTCACATGATGAAGGGAAAGTGGAAATATACTTCCAAAATATTGAAGGAGAAAGGATTTCATATTTATTATCAGCAGTGCAAAGATAAATTCAATTACATGAACAAGAATTTTAAGGCACTAAATGATGTGCTTGGAAGAGACACATCAAAGGTTGTTGAGAATCATCATCTCATTTATTCTATGGATCATATTTCTGAGGGGACAAAAAAGGGTCTGATGAAAATTATAGATTCAAATCACTTATTCTAGGAAGAAATGTGTTCTTATTCCAAACTACATATCCTGGCAGATTATGGTATGCAGTCATCTTCTCCTAAGGGGAGAGATAATCATGAGGCAAATGGGAAAACTAATGATGAAAATGGAGAAGATGTTGAAGAAGATAGTACAAGAATAGAATGGATGCAAAGACAACTTCCTGAGGTGAAAACGCTGAAAGTGGAGGTTCAGGCACAACAACTTGAGCTTGAGAAGGAGGGGTTTAAGGGGCCGGTAATTTGTAGGAGTAATTAAATATAGTTGAAGAGACTGAAGTTAGAAAATGAAAATAATAACCTTGAATTTGAACTCATGGAAGTGCAGTTGAAGAAAAAGGAATTTGAGATCATGAAAGAGGCAGAAATTACATAACATCTCTCTCTATTGGATTGTTTGTATGGATTAAAACAAAATTAGGGGGTCAAGCTCCAATAGCTCAATTTCTTGTACCTCACTATCTTCAGCCTTTGTGGAAATCATGAATTATTTTCAGTTGTTTATGTTTCATTGTCTTCATACTGATGTAATACTTACATAGTGAATTTTATCATTTATTTGGCAATTCTTTTTTGGTGAATTCATTAGGTATTTGTATTCCACATAATAGTTAACAAATTTCATTTTAACTTGAGTAAACTCATTTTTACACAAGTATTTGTATTTGTTTGCGATAATTTATTTCTTTTGGTACTTTAGAGATAGTTCATGTAAATTCATTTATTATTTATATTTGTTTGCAACAAGTATGTCAACACCAAAACTTGTCATTTCCTAGTCCTACTCTACTTTCTAAAAGGTTTTCCCACCTAGCTTCATTATCTATTGCCAAATCGTTATAAAATCATGGGATCTACCTCATGGTGGCCAAGGTATTTGTAATTAGTGGTGGTGGAGAGAAGAGCTACCCACCTTGACTATTATATTCCTCTTACATGGTATACATTGTGAGTTGGGTTTTTTTAATCATCTGTATGTAAATTGAGGATTCAACAATTTTCTCACATTAAGTTGGTTTTTTCCCACAACATTTTCACAATTATTTTGATTTTTTATGGAGGTCATTGTTATTTTATCTTATTACTAAGAAATACTATTAGAGGGCTCGTCTTCTAATTGGTCATGGTTGTACTTTCATCAACACTCCAAATATATCATTTTTTTGTCCTATATTGCTTTATGGGGTATGGTATGTTTCTTACTCCTACATTTTAATCCTCCATTTTAACATGGAGATTGAGGGTATGTGTGTTGTGTCCAATCCTTGTCTCTAGTGCATGGTATTCTTCAAATTTCATATATACATGTTAGATATTATGTGGGGTGTATCTAAGAGGGTGTTTCTGTAATTTTCCATCCCCTTAAAAATAATGAGTCTCTACTCTCACTAACAGTTTGATATTTTAGGTATGCTCTGGTCATGTCTTTAAAAAATTTGGTGCTACTCTTTCAATATTCACATGTCCACGAAAACCAATTAGTGTACAATTGTGACTCAAAACTATACTTCCAAATTTTCATGGTTCAAACAACATCAAAATATTGGGTACACCCAACTAAAAATAGAATGCACTAGTCCCAAACTGACAAATTCATTGTTGGCAGCAAGGAGAAACAAGTCAAAAAAGGAAATTCCTCGTAACATATTTGCTTATGGTATTTTTGTTGCAGAGCACCTTCATATTTTCGACCTACTGTAACAATAGATGATTTCACCCTTTAGATGAAAAGTGTTCTTGAACTAGGCCAAATGATTTTGACTTCAAGGCTGCTCTTTAACCATAATCTAGCTCGGATACCAAGTAATCTCAGGAGATTGAACATGTCGGTTTTATTTTCTTTTGTTTTTGTTACAAATTTTGAGTTGAAGTAGTCAATCCCCATTCATGATATATCTTTGTGATACAGTGCGAATTCTGAGAGAGATTTGGTAGCTGTTTTTCCTGTTACCTTGGAGACCTTATTGCATGAAATCTATCACTTTAATCATTAGGAAAGGCATTGTACTCAAAATTAGAATCTAATATAATGTCATGTGTCAAAAGATAAGTCACAAAATTGAAGTATAATCACACTGCAATTGTGAATATAAGGTTTGGAAAAATAAATCAGTTATAAATTTGAAGCTTGGTGCTTGAAGTATGAGTCATGTGCTTGCAACCCTCATGAAGTTCAATAAAATTGTGCCATGTGGTGCCATGTACTCATAAGCATATTCCTTGTACTTATTCAAATTGTTTCAATGGTCTGCTGAGTGCAACTAGTAGTGGTGGAGGAAGGTGGAATAAAACTAACAATACTCTCTCGTTTGTGGAATTGAAAGTGAAACTGTGTGATGCTTTTCATGAATGGGAGAAACATGTCTAAAGTGTTCCATAAAAATTATAGAGTTAGAGGAGGAACCTTGAAAATTATGGCTACATTTATATAGAATCTCTCTCCTTGTTATGCTGTTCACCTTATCGTCATTTGCATATCTCACAGTTAAGATCTTATGAAGATATCCCTTCATTCTTTGATACCTCAATTTTGTATAAATCTAGTCTAAGTGACATTTAACCTTAATTTCTTCGAGGACTATGACTATTCTCCTCATGCAAGGAATCTTGGTAACCCAACCAGCTTATAGATCTCCCCGCCAAAACAAAGTCATTTAAACAAAATTTGATTATAGAATGAAAGATACTTAATTGATAAGTGAAGATAAAGTCTTCATCTTGATTTCTTTGATGGTGGAGAAAATATGTCTTGATGATTTCTCTTTGAATGATCTTCTTCAAGGGTAAGGATTAGATCTTGGTTGTAATGATGATAAAGCCTTCTTTTTTGCACTCTTCTATACCAGTACTAGGAAAGATTCGTTCCTAGTCTTTAGATAATATTACTTTGACTTCTTCTTTACATAAGAATATAATTACATAGTCAACATGAAGACCGATCTAGTCATACTTTTCAACATGCCTATGCGTTCACACATAGTACCTATATAGTACTTGTTATCCATTGATTGATGCCATTCAACTGTCAATTGATAATTTGTTTATGAGGGGCAGGCGAGCCCTACAGATACCCCTCCATGGCATCAGGGGAGCCCTACAGAGAAGCCTCCATGAGAGGAGGATTATCAGGTACATTGGTTGTTTAGTTATGTCATGTTTTCAAGTAGGTTATATTTATTGTTCGTTGTGAAAAATTGATTAATGTGAATTTTTTTTGTCCTGAACATGTGGACACACTCATCCGACTCGTTCACCCAGTCAGGGAATAAAAAAAGAGGCACCCCAAGGACATGTTGCCATTCGCCCTATTGCTGGTGAGGGGCAAAGGAGAACAATGTCTCAGCCTCTGCGATTAATCCCACAATTGGATACTTCTCCAAGTAAAATCTAAATGAAAATTTATTGTTTGATGTATGTTTAATTTCAAACTTATTATGGTACTCATGTACCCAAATTCTAACAATTTAATGTTTTTTTATAGTGGGTCATAGACACATTCTTTCCTCGCCACGGGACCATGGTATGAATGAGGGTCTTATACACGACATAGGTACACATTAGATCAATTTCTAGTTAAAATGTTCAATTTTACATTATATTCAATGTTGAACAAGTGAATTTTTTTTCCAAATGACATGTGTTTAATGTGAAAACATTATGCTCCATAGGTGCAAATGTTGGATTTTGGGTTGGCCCTATTGCTGGTGAGGGGAAAAGGAGAACAATGTCTCAGCCTGTGGGATTCACCCCAAAATTGGATAATTCTCCACGTAAAATCTAAATGAAAATTTATTGTTTGATGTATGTTTAATTTCAAACCTATTGTGGTACTCATGTACCCAAATTCTAACAATTTAATGTTTTGTTTAGTGGGTCATAGACACGTTCATTCCTCGTCAGGGGACCATAGTATGAACGAAGAGGAAGAGATAGTTTTTCCAGCAGGTATTTTCAAATTACCAAACAAGTTTTTTAAATACAAATTTTCCCTATAAATTATTTAATTTTTAATATGTGAAATAATTTAACATGTTACAGGTGGTGGTCATCGCCCTCCTAGGGGTAGAGGTCGTAGGGTTCATGAGTTTGCTCGAAATCCGAGCTATGATCCCCTTTACACCCATCCCGATGATATTCTTGAGCAGATGCCTTGGGAAGATACCATCTCCTTAATTACTGTTGATGGGATGAGGGAGCATTACATGAGATTGCGCAATGAATTGCAAAGTTGAGATCTCTCTGCCCCTAGTCAAAATTGTCTCCAAATTGTTTTGCACAATTTGGAGAGTTTGATAGAGACTTATTGTGGGGTTGGACCATCAACCCAAGTTTTTTTTGACATGATGCGTAGGAGGAGAGCATCAGTGATTGGTATCCACTCCTACAATGAAGTAAAAAGTAAGGTCACTAAAGAAATGGCCTTTTCACTATTTGACTTGCGGCGTGAAGACAAAAAACGTCTAAATATTGCAAGATTCAATGATCCTATTATTGCACCCCATATTTATGAGAAGTTCCTCTATGCATAGGGGAAGTTCTCAAATAATGATGAGGTGCCACAATATTTTGTTAGAATGTTGTTTTCTCAATTCTGATAGCACATAGACCCTAACTATACAGATACTGGGTCAAAATTCTATGGAGCTGGAAAATATTGTACATATGAATGACCTGATGCTATGCGAGATGTTGGGTTTAGGCCTCCAGCACCTCGTTCAACAGCTTGACCACCTAGGGTAGTTACACATCCAGAGGAGTTAGCCCTTATCTCCAGTGCTGCATCAAAAATGAGGGATAAGATATAAGAACATATTGCAGTTGCTTTAGGAGGGATGGAAGTCGGCTTAGGGACGAGCCAACCTTCATCTAGTGCAGGAGGGTGTCCATTTGTGAGTATCCTAGATGATGTGTTGAGGGTGATGGAGTGAGATGAGCTTATTGAGTATGCAGCCTCATGTAGAGACCTCTATGAGCAATCAAGGACAATACAAATGCACACCATGTGTGAGGTATGTACAAACAGGTTTTGATCTAACATGTTTTTTTGGTGTATGTATACATTTAGTCTCAAAAAACTGATGCCAATATATTTATTTAACTTATGCAATTTACAACATTCCTAGAACAACATTTACTTTCCCCTCGTGCTCATTCTGTAGATCGTGGACATGATCATGTACAGGTGCCACAACCATTACTCATTACTATCTATCTATATTTTTGTATGTCAAATTGAAATTGAATTTATGTCACATAAATTTATTGCTACGAGTTTTAACATTATGGAATTTTCAGGTTAGCACTACACATGAAGGGCTGCCTAAAGAGATTATTCCTTCTAAGGTTCCAGTCATGACATAGGTATTGATACTTTTCGTTAAGCATATTTATAGTGTTTATTATATTTCTTTTCACAAACTTGACTGTTAACTTTGGTTTCTACTTTTCAAGGTACAGAGGATATTGACATGATGTAGACTGAGCCTCAAGGAGATCCTTTAGTCTTTGGGTAAGAGACTCTACATTAAACCATGGTAACCTCTTACCCTTTCTTCGTTGCTATGGTATTCAAAAAATATCTGAGAGTGTAAGAGGAGATTCACCTGCCTTTTTTGTAGAATTTGTATCCTAGTTTTTGTATCTTTTCTTATTCAATCAAGAACTTTTTCCCAATTGTCTATGAAGTTATGGATAAATTTATTCAGTTATCAAGATCAATGTTCAAGGTTTATAGTCAACATTGTTTCTTTGATTATATTTGAATATAATGCAAGGCAGTGACTGATTTCAAATAATTTCTATTTTTATATTTCCCGCATTGGTTTATCATCAATATTGAGTCAGGTATTTACTTTTAGATGCTTTGTAAATTTATTACCAACCTATTTAGTATTAAGGAGTGTCTTGATCTGAATTCAAGGTTATCCAATCTTTATAGTTTACATATGAACCATAGGGATTCATGTGAAGATTTTCCAATATGTATTCTTGTGTGCTATTGAATTCATTTGAATAATGTCCATGGATTTTTTTTCCTATTAATAAAAATTAATTACTACCACATTCACTAGAATTTCTGATATTTTAATGTATTCTTTGAGTGCCAAGGATTTCCATCCCATTCCCATTGATACCTAAGACATCCTATTTTACTTTTTTATATATCGTCCATATAATATACTTATTTTCATAATAAATAGAGGAAGGAGTTTCTCTCTGTTTTAGGGGCATATTTCTTGTAGGTCTAAGCCACATGTGTGAGATTATCCTAGAAGGAGATTATCATTCTAGTCTAGGACACAGAGAAGGGATTTCTTCTACAGCAACTCATAAAAGTCCGTTTTGAGGCCTAGCTTAGGCTGAAGTCATCCTAAGGTATAGTGCAGTTAAGATCAAGTACATATTTTGTTATATATGAAGACCTTGATGTCACAAACACGTGAATTGTAGGAGGCTTGAGGAGGAGCCTTAAATCCCTTCCAACCATGCTTTGAATTTCTAGTTGAACAAAATAAGGGGAAGTATAGTTGTTCATAAACTCACAGTGATTTGAAGCAGGGTTAAAAAAGCTTACTTTTCAAGGAAGTCTCTCAGATCTTCACTCTTGATACTGCACCTCTGAAATAATTGGATGTTCGTTAAATAGCTATGGTCTTGGTATGATTTTCCTATAATGTCATATGGCATATGCTTTAGTATGAATTTTTTCATTATGACATTTTGTCTTGCTTCAGTCATATATGTGTTTTTCATATTACTCTACATTGGTAGAGTTTCCCATATTGGCAATAATGGGTATAACCCATTCCTATATACTCTCAAATTTGTGTATGGATTTCACTGTGCAACAGCTGCAATATGGTATTTCTATTACAATAGTATAAGCTTGACCTCAATTTCATCATTTGTATATGAATTATGGTACAGTACATGAATATATGGAAGTGCATCCATTAGTTCAGATATGGCTTCTCTGCTCTATTCATATTGTCTATATTCATTCAGTTTTGCATTGTATACAAAACAATAATATTCCCCTATATATGGTGTCAGGAATCCTATTCGAGAATGATGTTGCAGTGGAGTAGCTGCAATATCCTCCATCTAAAATATCAATGATCTTGATCATTTTGGGTCGTATTGATTTTCTTCACAATCATGTTCCTTCAATAGTGTTAGCATTCATATATACAGTCACAATTTGATCTTCTTAGCATCGTGTTTATCGATCCTTGTTCAGTTTCTAGAAGAATCAATTTTTTACTTTGAATAACTATAGTAGCATCATTAAAGGAAGAAATTTTGTAGGTATCTGAAGACCAGACCTCCCTTGTGACAAGAATCACTACAAGAAGTCAGGTTGACCATTGGACCTTTCATTACCATAACTCAAGGATGCAGCAAGTATTCAATATTTATTGACAAGCATCAGAAACCCTTGATTTTGATCACAAGATTACAATTGCAACACAATATATATATATATATATATATATATATATATATATATGTGTGTGTGTGTGTAAAGAAGAGTTTTTAAATTTGGGATTGTACTTAAATTCAAACTCACCTCATCAAAGAAAATGGTTTAAACGTGAGGTACATGACTATTCAGCATTAACTTGACTGATGCATGCTGAATTTGACACAAATCACTATGTCAATGGTGACTTGTTCCTCCCCTGTGCAGGATGTTGCTAAAGCAGAACCTGTTATTAAGGAGAAATAAGAAGATCTGTATGCCTTACAAGAAAAACTTGTCAGTATGGAGAATGCGAGTTTCTTCTAAAAATGATCTGTGGATGATTTATTAAATTGGAACATTTATTTTATGCATTGTAGCAGCATGCATTTATTGTATTCCGATGTGAAATAAGATTAATAGTAGAATAATTTACCTTGCTTACTGTTAATCAACGCAAGCACTTTGTCCAAGATCTAGCAGCTCTAGTTCCTTATTCTTACTTTAGTATCATGCTCTTTATTGTAATTATCTTCTGATTTTATATATTGTTTTATTTTTTTAATTTTTGATGGGATTCCATAATAATCTTGCTGTTATTGCAGGAGGAGATCCAAAAGCTCATTGATGATCACAAGGACACACTATAAGCAAGGAAAACTAAGTTTGAAGCTAAGATTGAACAATAACAATCTTTATGCAAAGAAAGAGAGGAAGCTTTAAGATTATTTGAGCAGCATAAGAAATTGAAAACAGAGTTAAATGTGATTAGGCTTGGCAGCTAACAATATGATATAGCTAGAAAGATTTATTGAAGGTGACCAAATTTGTACAAATGAAGGTTTAGTGAACAAATTAGTGAGATTTAAAATTGGCTATAAGCCTAATGAGATCAAATAAGAGGAATCTATTTGTAGCCTTGCTATTTCTGTAATTAGTGATATTTAAAATTGGCTATAAGCCTAATAAATAGTTCGTAGCCTTTCTATTTCTATAATCCGTACTGCAAGAAAATTGGCAGAAACCAAGACTGAAAATATTTTATATATTTTGGAAATCGAGTTTCGACAGTACAATATGGATTTCTTTTATTCAGATTGAAAAATATGTGTAGTGATGAACCTCATATTAATATTTATTATTATCCATTTTAATTTATGAAAAGTGGTGAGTATCACAAATAAGGTGACTAAGATATATGTTTTTTTTCTTATTTATTATACATTTTTTACTTTGTTGAAATCGAGTATAATTCTTTTAGAAATTTGTGGCAACATTTGAAGGCAATGTGCTTTCTTGTAGTGGTGCTAATTCATGGATGTTCACGAAAAATATAAAGTAGGAGTTGATATGTGGATGAAAGAGACTCTTAACACATGTCCTAAGTCGGCTAGAAGAAGGCAATAAAACGGGGTTGATTGGCCCGAGAATGAAAAATAAAGACAGGAGGTTTATGATAGACAAATAAGCCAGTGACAGATGGGTACACAAGGGAAAAAGCTCACATTGAAAGTGGACAAGTTCTCCAGGAAAAATTTTCCCTCTTATACCCATCTATCAGTACAACTTATTTGTATGTCATAAAACTCCTGTAGCTTGCTTATCTGATGGTGGTGAGTATTATTTAATATGCCTCCACCACTCATCTAATTTCACCTTGAATTAGCATTTTCATTATACAAGTTGGGTCCACCCAATAAAATCCAAGAAAATTCTAAAGTGAATGATAAGCATATTGAAAAACACTATCATAACATGGCATTTCATCTCACATTTCCAAAATAAGAAACAACTTTCCAAATTAGGGAACATGTTTCCAGGCCATATCACATGTGTTTCCACATTTCACTATGTTTTTGGTGATGGTACCAACCATGTACTTGTGTTTCCCAGAACATAACCAAATATTTATATTGGTGCAAAGTTCAAACAGACATCAGTCTCAATTTATTGAAGCAACATGAGCCAAAATCTTCACATTTTGATGATATTCTGTTACAGCCTTGGTCTAGAAGCTAACCTATGCAAAAAATAAGATCATGACTTTCAATATGTCCAATAAATTTTTTCCAAATGATCACTCTTATAAAGGTGACAATAGTATAAGGGGTATCTTCCTATACCTAACTAGGTGTTCATTTTATGTCTCTAGCTTTGGAGATGAGATTGTCTAAGGCTTACATTGTACTTCATATACTAGAAAGGTGTTACCCACCATGTGCATTTCAAACACTTTAATCAATCATCATCAATTCCATCATCAATTAGTTCCATCCACTTAGGATTGCAAATCATATTTGATAAAATGGAACCAAAATCCACCTTGTGGTCAATTCAAGAAAAGATTTCATCCATAGCAGTATTGTTGTTGATCCTACATGATTTACAAATGGACCAACATGTGATAAAATAAGGCATCATGGCAACAATAATGAATGGAAGAAACTAGAAATGTACAGAAGCCTGAAATAGTAGTATCCAAATTCAAGATGGAGAAAATTCCAATTTCCTTAGTCCTCGGCATTAAATTATATTCAAGATGAGCACTAGATGATGAGATGAGACTTTGAGGCTCATAGAGAAAAATCCCACACCAAATCGAGTAGAACATGTAGTTGTTATAGGTTATCTTATGTCAAATTTTTTATCAATGTACTGTGGTACAGGTGGGAATTTCTTTGCTTGTTTGATTTTAATAATAGAGTTCTGGTGCAGGACACAATTATAGTGAATGTGTCTTCACATTCACAAATTTATGCCACATTCACTGTAATTACACAAAGTTTCTCATTTTTTTAACAACAGATGTGGTTACAATATAGTTCAAGCAGTTGAAAAATGTTAATTCAATTGACATCTAGCACACAATATTGAATCAAACATTCTCCTAAGTAGAACATTTTGAAAGTGGGTGTTTCCCATCTAATGTAACATTTTAGTTGTAAAATTTTACATGGCAATTGTTTCAAAAGCATTCTTAAATATCTCCATCATTTTGTTTTAGTGTAAAGAATCAAAGATTAATTGAGATAGATTTTATATTAACAATATCTTTGTTTTCTGGTTGTTGACAAAATCCAAAGGAATTTTATTGTTCTAGTATTTGTTGAGAGATATTATTGCAAAAGAAAAATAAAATTTCATCTTTGATTTCTTTAAATTCCCTAAGCATCCATGGTCTTATCTTGTATGTATTTCTTGCTTCTAATTTTCTTGTGAGAGACTAAACTCCCACACTCTACATTTCCATAGTAGTACTAGCATGATGAAGATGTAAATGATTTTTTCCACAACTATTACACTGTTATCCTTTCCAAAACAATTGTCTAGTCTCATCTTGTTTTTTTTCTTTGGTATTGTTGCACTTGCAAACTTATTGGGGAATAAATTCAGTGACACAAAACTGTAGTGTTCTATTTTAGAAAAACTTTCAAGATATTGAAATCGATTTGGCTAAAAGAGAGGAATATTTTAGATCTAGTTTCACATTTATTTTAAATTCAAATCTAAACCAGTAAAGAAGCTAAGAATTGACAGTTTTTTGGTCACCATCATGATATTGACACTTCAAGCAACATTATATTGACTAGATACAGTAGAAGGATTATAGCTATGGATCCATAGATTATTCTTTGGCAATCAACCTCTAAATATTATCAAGATTTTTAATATATTATTTACACGATATAATTCCACTCTTAATGCTTTGGGATATATAATCTACAAAATTTACACATTGGGTGTTGTCACTGGTAGCGACTGTCACCTTGTCAGTAAAAAATGGGTGTTGTTTATAGGGTTGCAGTTTCAGGGCTAGGTTTGCAAGGTTGCCTTTGAATTCCTCATCTCCCTATCAATGGCTTTGAAAGGCTAAGAGAATAGTGGAGCCCAGGGTGTTATAGTTCCGATCCATGTCATTGTCATGTTCTAGAATCTAGAGACTTCTTCCTAGAGTAGCCTTTGTTTATGCTTTTCTGAGGAATATTTTTGCAGGGATAAGAAATTCTTCAACCAATGATGTAGAGTTCTTATTTTTTCATGGCTAAGGAATTTTTTAGATTGTGACATTCATGAAGTTGTTTTGGCAGATCCTCAACATTCCTTCAGCTATGGTGAACTTCATTTGTCATTTGATCGTCCTCATTGTTATAATTTTCAAGGACATGGATGATATTCATGTGAGATGTCCCCATTTTCTTGCTCGTACAAAAATTAAAATGGTGCGATGCCAAGCTTTATGGTTATCTATGTCTAGAAACTTCCTTCAATCAATTTTGCCCCCTTACCTTAGCTTCTGGTGAAGGGCAAGGAGTTCGAGCATGAGTCCTTTTGTATTTTCCAAATGGTAATTCCCAGTTAAATTTATTTTGGGTACATTTGTTATGATATGGAAAGTAATGAGACATTTTTTTCTCCATCAAAATACTTTAATTTGATATTTCAAAGGTTGAAATCAAAATATACATAGTACTGTCTTTTCAGATCTTGTTGAGCCTTAATGACTAGATACAATATCACAAATTCTAGTTTGTCATCTATTCCCATTAGTAACACTCTTCCTGTATCAATTAAGACCATGGAATGTGAATTAAAACAACAAAAATGGTACATACATGATGATTTTATGCCTTTCCATCCTCATAACTTGCCATTTTAGTATTACAAATCAAAACAAAACTCCTTTGAAGAAGTTAATACTGGAGAAGAAACGGTTTGGTGATGGAGTTATCCATACTTGAAATCCTTCACAGAAAAGGGTCCCTTCCTGTAATCAAATAGCTTCTTTAAATAACCTGTCTGCTTCAGAATTGAATTCCCTATGAATATGAGAGAAAAAGATCTATGTAAATTTGTTTTTACATCAAGTTCCCTATTTACAAAAGGAACAAGAACCAAATTATCAATTATACAGTTACCATTTGCCCATTCCATTAGCATCTTTGATTCTCTAGAGTCTAAACACTTGTAGGGAATACATGTAACATCTCTCCCTAACCGCAATGAGTATTTTTTTTTTTCTTGTTAACCTATCAATATAGGCATTTTACTTACATAGAATTCTCTTAGTTTTCCCACTCTGGTGACTCTTTTGTTTTCTTACTAGCATTGTGTCTTCTCCAATTACCATATGTTTTACCCTATACATGAATTTAAATTAACCATCTAACTCTCTATCTATATGTAAAGATATACATATACATTATTCTATATATATATTTTTCATATATATATATATATATATATATATATATCTTAATTTTCTAACATGAAATCTCTTTTTGTTATTACTTCCCATGGTTTTTTAACTCCACGAGTTCTCCTTTAACTTAACTATTACTAATCAATCCATTTCCTCTGTGTATCGACCCCACATACTTACAAGATGGTTGTAGTTAACATCGCGTCAAAGAGCAGTATATAAATTTGATCCTACCATAATGAAGGGATATCGAATTTCCACTGAAGTTTTCGATTTCCTATACGTGTAGAGTAAATGATTTGGTTACTTTTGTATGTCAAATTAACTCTACCAATCTATCACTCAATCTTAATGCCAACCATTGAATAGTTGAAATACTATATTATTTTTGTTCCCAGCTCATGAATTAATGAAAAGTATGATACACCATCATTGATACGATTTCCCTTTGGGTGGCTCGTACATACTGTGGTATGGTTGATGTGTTGAGTGACCTTGTTCCTCATGTTACATGGTTACAATACATAGTATTGATTGACTATTTAATTTTCCTCAGTCGAATTAGCGTTATGAGCTGGCCACTCATACCTTGGATGCGACATGCATGTATTATATTTCTCTTTAATCCTAGTACTCGGTGTACATGTCGATTAGTTTTTTTTCAAATTTATTAATTCGAGGGTTGATCTCTCCTCGAGGTCAATAAATTTTGTACATGGTAATTAAATTTTGTATCGTCGTCGATCTACTTCTCGGGCTTTCTTAACGTCCTTGCTTCCCTTTTCAGATTTCTCACCCTTGATCTCTGTAACCCTAAATTGACCGTGAACCTCATTCGAGACTTAGGGTTTTCTATCATGTTTAAAATCAATCGTTCCTCGTGAAAAAATTCTTTTGTTTTTCATTTTGTTTGGCCGCATGGTGCTCTCACGCCGAGAAAGAGAAATTGGGATCTAGGCCTCAGCATAGGAATGTCGACACTGTCGCACTGATTCAAGCTTTTAGGTAATCCACCTCTTAGTGAGCGATATCGCATGGTTTTTCATTTATGTTAGCAATATTCCTATTCATTTGGTTTCATCCAGTTTAAATGAATATCAGAGTTTTTTTTTTTTTTTTGTCTCTGAAGATTATCGTTTTCAATTTTCAAGTATTTTCATTCGACTTGCAGCCTATCGAGGCGTAAATCTCCAGTTTGCATTGTATCGTTGTTTCGTATTGGGGAAATCCTGTTACATGGATTACGCCCACTACTAATATAATTTTTTTTCTTTTCCTAATGGTCCAGAACATAGATTTCATCTATGAGGTCGATGCCTTCCAGGCCTGCTGAAGAATGCTATCACTTAGTTCGATTTTTTCCCACCCAAAAAGTCGTGATTTCTACTTCCTCATTTGATAGTCGAAAGGGTAAGTTGTCAACTCTGATATTGTTGGGAATATTTACAAGGTTGTTCTAATTTTTTTCTCCCAGGTTTATACTTCAACTCGTTCATTTACTATGTGAGTTTTTATTTGGACTGTGTTATTCCTTAGAGGAATGTATTCGGTGTCAAAGCTTCCGGCCTCAACCAGGTATCTAATCCTCTCGCTATTCTCTCGATTTAATCCATTTCTCTCTCGATTGAGTTTGCATAGGGATTCATTGAACTCCTGTATATATTTTGTGTTATTTTTTTCCATTTTAATTCCCTTTAATTTATGTGAACGCAGGTACTCCCTGTTGCACCATTTCATGAAATATCTCTTCGGTTGTCGGGGTAGGTTTATCCTCTGACCTCTGAGATTTCGTTTTGAAATATGCAGGGTTAATTTCCCACCGACTCGGTTTCTATAATGACTTCTCCTTCTGGATATTCAACCCCAGTATTGGTTCTCAACACTTCTGCCTATTTTTTTTTTTTTTTGTACTGAAAATACATTTGGATCACTGTATGTGAACATTAATATTTAACTGCTCAAATGTCTATTTAATATCTTCAGGAAGAACTCTAATGAACATTATCATGTCGGACTTCCCTCATACATATAAATATTTTTTTTTTCACTTTGTCATTTAAATTTTTCTACGAGTAGTATAATTTGTTTCACTCGGGCGCTAAGGTTATTTCTTATATTCCTTTACTTGTTCGCCCATCTCTAAACCATGGTTACTATTATATATATATACAATTTTACACTTTTAATGATTCCCAGTTAGATGTATTGATTTTAAATTTATGATTCTCCCACAATGAAATTTTGGGACATAAGGGACTATTTGTTAACAGAGGAATTTCGTATTAATACTAGAAATACTAATAGATTCTGAGTTAAGTCTCTGTTGTTATTTCAGATTCTCCACGGTTAATGTGACACAGTTTAAATTTTTATCTCTTGTATTTATTTCCACAAAGTAATTGTGATATAATTGTAACATGGTTTAATATATATTCCAACTGTTTTCCCGTCTCCTTCTGGGAAATAGGAGGGTTCTTCTTACAATTATTATCTTATATTTCTGTGTCACTTTATGTTTTTACTACTGCAAGTAAATGTTTCCTTTTGTTCTCATTCTTCAATAATTTCTAACAATTATTTATATGAATCTTAATTAACTACTAATCAACCCAACTGATATAAAGGCCATTGTCACTCATCCTTCTTTCAATCAGTAGTCTCCACTTCATATAAAATTTTATCTAATTATGATGAATCTTAGATTGCAGCCTTATGTTAATTAACTATGGGTACATGCATTTTACTAGTAGAACTTTTACTGTTTTAATCACTAGCCAGTCTACTCTCATGGCTATTCCCTCCACTATACTGATATTTACTTCATTATTTTATAGAAATAGATTGGTATGTGCAGGAGATAAATTTCTCTTTTGCTTCTGTTTGTGGACAGACAGTGTATTTACCATAGTACATCATGTGTTTTCTATCATCTCCTACACAACTCAAATTACAGTTTGTCTAGTTCTATTTGAGATATCGGTGCATGTAATCTCATGCTGCTTTCTCCTATGTATACATATCAGAATCATTCTATTTAACTAGAATTAGATTAAAGTTAAATCACTAATTTATATGTGGAGTAACATGTATCCTCAGATTTAAACCAACATTGTTTTAGAGACTCTGTTGGATTCTCCCCCGCAGATTTCTATTTCTACAACTCTACAGAATTAAGAGGGTTAATTCCTTCTATAAAATTCTGTTAAATGTAGGAACTAACAAATCCAATATTTTAATCAAACAATTATGTATAACCATTTTGTACATAAATAGGTACTAACACCATTCAAAAACTTAGAGACATACCACTGTTGCAATTGACCAACCTCCCAACCTTAGAGTTCTTCTGTCTCCTAGAACTCACCCCCGAGCTGAGATCATCTCCTAGAACAGACCAACCTCTAATCTGTTCAAGAATAGCTTATTTAAGCTTTTGCTCCCCAAATCATGTTTCTAATTCTGTGTCCAGAATATCAGGATGCTTTTATTCCTGTTTGCCTAGGCTTCCCTTATTTAGGGATTTTTAAAGCTGCTTTCTGCTTTTCTCAACGTTTTTACCTCTTCCCAACTACTCTCCACCTCATTGGGGAAAAACTAGATTTTTCCTCAAAATCTAATTTGGAAATAAATTCTTCAAGGATTTTTGAAATATTATTGGGGAAAGTATTTTCCTCTTTCCATCCTCATGGATTTGGCAAGTGATCTCTTAATTATCATTTGGTCAATATGCACAAATTTATTTTATTTAATTTTCATAATCAATTAATTAATTACATCCACAAATAGTTATCCCTTGGGGTCCACTCCCCTTTGGATTAAAGTTTAAATGTCTAAATTTGAAAGAAACATAAAACTAGGGGTGTTACATATTCCCCCTCTGAAAGAAAACACCGTCCTCGGTGTTGATAACTAGTTACTAGAGTTCATTTTCCAAAAAAGGATGGATATTTTTCCATCCTCTCAGCTTCTCTTTCCCAGGTAGCTTCTTTGGCAGTAAAGTGCTTCCACTGCACCTTTACTCTTTCTACTGTTCAATTCCTCAATTCAATTTCTTCCCACTCCAATATTTGAAGCGGCTCTCGAAGGAACTCCCCTTTTGGTTCCACCTGTATCACATTCCAATAAACAATGTGAGAAGCATCATATATATATCTTTTTAGTAATGAAACATAAAACACATCATGAAATTTATCATGGGGCGGTAAGGCCAGCTTATAAGCCACTGGTCCCACCCTTTCTAACACCTCAAAAGGCGCACAATATCTAGGAGCCAATTTTTCACAACTTCCAGCATAAAGTGTGCTCTTTTTGGGTTTAATACGCAAATAAACATGCTCCCCCACTTTGAATTCTCGATGTACCCTCTTCTTATCAGCATATTTTTTCTGTCGATCTTGTGTTGTTTTATTGTTTCTTTGTATTTGTTTAACAATTCTTTCCATCTCTTGTAAAGCATCTGGTCCCAACATTAACTCATCTTCAGGTTGGCTCCAGCTCAAAGGAGTACGACATTTCCTTCCATAGAGTGCCTCAAATGAACTCATTTTAATGGAGGATTGATTGATGTTATTATAGGCAAATTCAGCTAAATACAAATAGTCTTCCCATTTTGATGGCCTATCAATCACATACATTCTCAACATATCCTCCAAAATCTGATTCGTTCTTTCTGTCTAATCGTTGGTCTGAGGGTGATAGGCAGTGCTAAAATTCAACTTAGTACCCATGCCCCCAAATGGACCTTTCCAAAAGGCTGTAGTGAACTTAGCATCTGTATCGAAAACAATCATCTTTGGGACCCCATGGAGCCTTACTACTTCCTTCAGGAACATGTCCGCTACTTGGGCTGTCCCAAAAGTAGATTTCACAGGTATGAAGTGTGAAGCTTTTGTTAAAGTGTCTACTACCACCATCACTGAATCGTGTTGGTATTTGGTTTTGGGTAGCCCTGTTATGAAATCTATAGAAACGATGTCCCATTTCCATTTTGCAATCGGCAAAGGATTTAGAAGACCAGCAGGATGCTGATGTTCAGCTTTAACTATTTGACACTCCATGCACCTAGCTAAATATTCTGCTACATCTATTTTCATTCCTGGCCAAAACAACTTCTTTTTCAAAGTTGCTAGCATTTTCTGATATCCAGGATGCCCTACATATGGTTTTTTGTGATATTCATCTAGGATTTATTTTTTCAAATTTTCCACATTGGGGATATACAATTTATTTTTGTAGTAGATCAGCCCTTTTTTGTTTTGAGTGTATTCAGCCATCTCTTTCTTTAGTATTTTCACCTGTAGATTCTCATAATTTGGATCCTGGTCTACTACCATTTTCACTAGATCCTCTAAATTAAAATTAGCACTGCTTCCAATGTTGTTTATGTTTTGGCAAGCATTCCAACTCAGTGCATTAGAAATTTTGTTTTCCTTCCCTCTGATATGTTTTATATCCATATCAAATTCACTCAAAAAGGATAGCCATCTGGCTTGTCGAGCATTCAGATCAGTTTGGGAAAAGAAATATTTAAGACTAATATGATCATTCATCAATGTAATTTTTTTTCCAAGAAGATAGTGTTACCACATCTTCAAGGCATGAATTACAGTAGCCAACTCCAAATCATATGCACTATAGTTCTATTCATGTGTCTTAAGTTTCCTAGACTCATATGCAATAACTGAATTTTCTTGCAACAGGACTCCTCCCAGCCCCTTTCTACATGCATATGTACACACAACAAATTCTTTACCAGGATCTGCAATTTTCAATATAGGGCTTGTAGTGAGTTTTAATTTTAATTGTTCAAAACTGTTTTGGAATTTTTCAGTCCGCTCAAATTTGACACCTTTTCTTTGTAGTGAAGTTATGGGATATGCTATTGCAGAAAATATTTCCATGAATCTGCGATAATAACCTGCAATCCCCATGAATGATCTCACTGCTCAAACATCAGTTGGCACTGGCCATTCCTTAATAGCCTTTATCTTTTCAAGGTCAAAAACCAACCCTTTTTCAAAAATAATATGCCCCAAGCATTGTATCTTGTCGTTATAGAATTCACATTTGCTGAACTTGGCATATAACTAGTTTTCTTTCAAAGTTTGCAACACTATCCTCAAGTGTTGTTTGTGCTCCTCCTCATTTTTTGAATAAACTAGAATATCGTCTATGAACACTAGTATGAATTTATCCAAGTACTTGTTTAAAACACTATTCATTAAGCACATAAAGGTGGCAAGGGCATTGGTCAAACCAAAAGGTAGGACTACAAATTCGTAGTGACCATACCTGGTTTGAAAAGTTGTTTTACTAATGTCTTCCTCCTTAATTCGGAGCTGGTGATAACCAGTTCTTAGATCAATATTAGAAAATACTGAAACTCCTCTTACCCGATCAAAATGATCATCAATTCGAGGCAATGGGTATCAGTTTTTAATTGTCAACTTATTCAACTGATGGTAATCAATGCACATTCTAAAGGTTCCATCCTTCTTTTTCACAAAAAACACTGGGGCTCCCCAAGGAGACACACTCAGTCTGATATAACCCTTATCCAACAATTCTTGCAGTTGCATTTTCAGTTCCATGAGTTCAAGGGGACTCATTCGATAAGGGGCTCGGGAAACAGGTGTTGCTCCTGGCACCAAATTGATTGAAAATTCAATCTCTCTTTTGGGGGGAAGATGAGGAATTTCATCTGGAAAAATTTCCTTAAACTCTCTCACTACTGGCAACGTATCCATCTAGTTTGTTTCAGGTTGCTAGTCTAGTTCCTCAACATGTACTGCATATACTTGATATCCTTTCCTAGCTGTTCTTTTTAGTTGTAGTGCTGATATTTGTCTTACAGAGATAGGTTTTGGTTTTCCCTTGAGAATAAAAGGTTTCCCTTCTTCATCTATGCAATTCAGAGTCTTATCCCAACAGTTCATCATAGCCTTTCTCTTTTCTAGCCAGTCCATTCCTATCAGCAAGTCATATGATCCTACGGGCAGAATGTTTAAATTCACTTCTGTCTGAAAATAATTTAATTTAATTGCTATTTGGGGTAACTTATGAGTTACTTTCCTCTTGGTACCAGTGGCTAACTGGACCAACCAGGACTGCTGAAATTTTTCAGTTTTGAGATTGCATTTTTCTACCACTTGTGGACTAATGTAACTCAAAGAAGCACCTCGATCAATTAAAACAGTAACAGATTGGTCGTCAATCTTACCTTCCATTTCAACCATGGTAGCTTGGTGTTCTGCTTGTCGATTCTCCAAGGTTGCGCTGATAGTGGGTATATTTATTTCTATATCATTTACTGTGGTAGCTTCTTGATCCCTCATAATCATCTGAATGTTTCGGTGGGGACAATCCCTCAAGAGATGAGGTTCTCCACAACCCCAGCATTTCAAAGGCTCCCTCATTTTAACTGTGCCTTCCTTCTTATTTTCTCCATCTAGATGTTTGGACCCCACTTGGGATTCAGCAGTTTGGCTTTCTTTTGGTTTATTAAACTTTTTCTGCTGATGATCCCTACCAAAATTATTTAAGTAAGATGGTTTCTGTTTCTTTTCTTTGATTTCTCCTTTGTTTATCCAGCCTTTTCCATGCTCACCCTTTCCTTTAAATTGTTGGTAGCATAATCTAGCTTTCCTCACTGCTTCGTCCATATTTTTTGGGTTATCAAACTTGATCTTCTCTTTGTACATAGTAGGCAAACAGTTCAAAAACCTTTGCACATTTGCCTTCTCTTCCCGAATGTAAGGGACATATCTCAACAGATTTGTAAACTTGGTGACAAACTCATCAATAGTGAGTTGTCCCAGTCTAAGTTCATGGAATTCCTTTGCTTTATCATCATAGTAACGTTTGTTCAAATAGAGATTTTTAAACTTGACTTGGAAATCTTCCCAAGTCACTATTTTTTCATCAATGGCATGGATAATTTTCGTCTCCTCCCACCACAAGGTAGCCTTAACTTGTAGCTAGTAGAAAAATAATCTGGCCTTCATATTGCTTTCATATTCATAGACTTGGAAATACTTAATCATGTTCAACAACCAGGCTTCCGCATCTTCCTCCTTCTCCCCATCATAGGAGGGAGGTTTGATCTCTCGGAATTCCCCTTGTAATTCCTTTTTCTTCTTATACTGATGCCAAGTAGTATCATCATCCTCAGAATCATCAGAGAACTTATCCTTCTTCCTCTTTCCGGAACCTTCACCTTCTTGGCTATTCCGCGAAGTTAATTCTCTGATGAGATTTTCCTGCTCCTCACTGGCTAATGACAATCTGTCATTCTAGCTTCTTAGCTCAGCCATTTCTCGTCGCAAACTATGCAACATAGCCATCACCAGAGCATTGGGATCTGGTGTATTATCTTCATCACGCAGATCAACATAAATTCCGTCACTTCCAGCCATTTGACTTTTCTGTTTCAGCACCACTGTACACTAAACAACACATATCAGTAAATTTTTTTTTTTTTTTCAACAAGAATTAATTTTTACAGTGAGCACAACAACAATAGCCCAGTTTAATGTAACATGAGCTTTGATACCATTTCTAACATCTCTCCCTAACCCCAATGAATTTTTTTTTCTTCTTGTTAACCTATCAATATAAGCATTTTACTTACACAGAATTCTCTTAGTTTTCCTACTCTGGTGAGTCTTTTGTTTTCTTACTAGCATTGTGTCTTCTCCAATTACCATATATTTTACCCTATACATGAATTTCAATTAACCATCTAACTCTCTATCTATATGTAAAGATATACATATACATTACTCTATATATATATTTTTCACATATATATATATATATCTTAATTTTCTAACATGAAATCTCTTTTTGTTATTACTTCCCATGGTTTTTTAAATCCATGAGTTCTCCTTTAACTTAACTGTTACTAATCGATCCATTTCCTATGTGTCTCGACCCCACATACTTACAATATGGTTGTAGTTAACATCGCATCAAAGAGCAGTATATAAATTCAATCCTACCATAATGAAGGGGTATCGAATTTCCACTGCAATTTTCAATTTCCTATACATGTAGAGTAAATGATTTGGTTACTTTTGTATGTCAAATTAACTCTACCAATATGTCACTCGATCTTAATTCCAACCATTGAATAGTTGAAATACTACATTATTTTTGTTCCCAGCTCATGAATTAATGAAAAGTATGATACGCCATCATTGATACGATTTCTCTTTGGGTGGTTCGTACATACTGTGGTGTGGTTGATGTGTTGAGTGACCTTGTTCCTCACGTTACATGGTTACAATACATAGTATTGATTGACTATTTAATTTTCCTCAGTCGACTTAGCGTTAAGAACTGGCCACTCATACCTTGGATGTGACATGTGTGTATTATATTTCTCTTTAATCCTGGTACTTGGTGTACATGTTGATTCATTTTTTTTCAAAGTTATTAATTCGAGGGTTGATCTCTCCTTAAGGTCAATAAATTTTGTACGTGGTAATTAAATTTTGTATCACCGTCGATCTACTTCTCGGGCTTTCTTAACATCCTTACTTCCCTTTTCAGATTTCTCACCCTCGATCTCTGCAACCCTAAATTGACCGTGAACCTCATTAGAGACTTAGGGTTTTCTATCATGTTTAAAATCAATCTTTCCTCTTGAAGAAAATATTTTGTGTTTCATTTTGTTTGGCCGCATGGTCCTCTCACACCGAGAAAGAGAAATTGGGATCTAGGCCTCAGCATAGGAATGTAGACAATTTCACACCGATTCAAGATTTTAGGTAATCCATCTCTTAGTGAGCGATCTCGCATGGTTTGTCATAAGGGATAGCATCAGGGAGGAGAGATAGAAGTGAGTGAGAGGGAGGGAAGGGGAAGAGAGAGAGAGGGAGGGATAGGAGGAGGGAGTCATATATAGATAGGTTGGAGTAAGAGAGTGTATGTTTTGGGGTTTATATAAAGAGAAAAAGGGATATAGAGATATATATGCGAGGTGAAGAGAAAGAAGAGATAGATGGAGACACGGAGGGAGGGACAAAGAGATTGATAAATATGGAGTGAGAGAGTGTGTTTGTTTTTGGGGGTGAGATAAAGAGACAAAGGAGAGATGGAGGGAAATATAGATATATATGGAGGGGGGAGAGAGGTAATAATATTGCTTACAATAGAGGCATTGATTTTAGTGTAGATGGTGATTTCTAATCCTTTTTGATTGCTTGCACTAGATGCATTGATTTTAGTATAGATTTTGATTCCTAATGATATTTGATTACTTGTACTAGATGCATTGATTTCAATGTAAATGATTTCTAATTCTATTTGATTGCTTGCACTAAATTCATTTATTTTAGTGTAGACGGTGATTTCTAATCCTATTTTATTTATTTCACTAGATGCATTCATTTCAATGTATATGTTGATTTACAATTACATTTGATTGCTTACACTATATGCATTGATTTCAATATAAATGATTTCTAATCCTATTTGATTGCTTGCACTAAATGCATTAATTTCAATGTAGATGGTGATTTATAATCCTATTTTATTTCTTGCACTATATGCATTTATTTTAGTGTATATGTTGGCTTCTAATACTATTTCTTACTTGCACTAGATGCATTGATTTCAGTGTAGTTGATGATTTATAATCCTATTTGATTATTTCCATTAGATGCATTGATTTCTATGTAGATGTTTTTTTCTAATCTTATTTGATTTCTTGTATTATATGCATTTATTTCAATGTAATGTTGATTTCTAATTTGATGCAATTGGATGTATGATGGTACGTTAATTTTAAAGTCATTGGATTAATAGTGTGCATAGATTTTAGTGTAAGACAAAACATTATTGACAATGTAGAACGATTTTTGGGTTATAGTAATTTAACCTAATAATATTGGAGAGAAAGAGAGACAAGGTATAATGTTTACTACAACAACTCAAGCTAAATATTGAAATGATTTATAATTTATGATTTCTACTATCTTTTTCAGATAATCGATATGGAAAGATGACAAAACTAGCAAGGGTGAAAATAAGAATACTAAAAAAAAATAGTTTGAGATTGATCACAATTAAGGCTATTTGTGATTGACTACATTATTATTATTCACATTTTATATCATTCATTATTATTACATTGTCACTTTGCATTCAAAAAATTCATTTAATCAATTTTCATCATTAAATTTATTCTACAATATATATCATCTCAACAAAATTGAAGGGAACTAAGAAAATTTAACATTAAAATGACTCGATAAATATCAAACATATTTAGCCTAGATAAAATGTTTCTATTAATATTAGATGTATTTACATATTATTGATATAATTAATCATATGTTCCTCATATTATCGATAGATTTTCCTTGGTCACGCACAACTGAAACCAGCCTAGATCCATCTTAACTACGGATCTATCAAGCGCCGAGAGGGATCAAATCTCTCGAGGTGAAAACCTTTCCTCAATTTTTTGCACTCAAAAAAGAGATTTTCACCTTGAGAGATTTTATCCCTCTCGGGGCTTGATAGATCTGTAGTTAAGATGGGTCTAGGCTAGTTATACCAACATCTACTTAAGTTGAAAATTTTAATTTTGTTGACACAGGTGCCCCACAAGTTTCTCTTATAGACTACAATATCTATTATTGGTTTATTCTTCGATTTCAACTCTTGTTGGTTCCATTTTTTGTTTAGGCTTCTTATGTGTCACAACATTTTTTGTATGTGACTATGAGTTAGAATCTACCTTGTGAAAACCAAGACTATATATATTCATGTGATATCTTTGGATGCTAATTAGGCTATCAAAATCCTTGGAGCTCTTCAATTTCTTGATATGATTGTACTTCTCTTAAAACTACTTCTTTATCATGACATCTTTAGCCTCAAGCTCTTGAACTCAACCTTCCTTCTCTTTTTGTTGGTTGCTCATGGCCTCTTCAATCCTTATACCCGCATAGAAATAGATATTTATACTCTAGACTTCTTCTCCCAACTCATTCTCTTTATAATAAATTTTTTTAAAATATTTGCTTGATCTATACTTGTAGTTGTTAGCATAATATGATTAACATATATTTTCTCTATTACATCTATGGCTAAGTCCTATTCAGCTTAAAGGAGCATCAATTTATAAAATTCATTGAATTAAATATTTTAATTAGAAAGGATAAAATCTCATATATATATATATATATATATATATATATATATATATATATATATATATATATATATATATATATATATATATATATATAAAGTACAACTTAATATTAAAACATAATCATTTATACCTTTAGATTTCTTTTTTTGGAACACACTATGTTCAACTTAGCCTTCATTTCCAAAAAAATTCTATTGATTTACCAAACTCGCATGGGGTGATGAGACTCTTTTGGCTGAGATTATTTCTTCTAACATATTGTATTCTTTTTCTTCTTTTTACTCTGCTTCTCAATCACTCCATTGACGCTTCCATTTAAAACCTGAAATCTATCCCAAATCTCCTTGGAACTTTTTTTATTTTCTATCTTCATCATATATGCATTGGAGATTCTCATAAATCACATGCCTTGCTTGTGTATCATGTTGCAACACTTTAGGTGGTATAGGATCCTTTCTGAAACCTTCATACACAAGTTTTCAAATGTTAAATTCATAAGTCAATAACTAAGATTTGATTTTTTAAGCCCATACCCAATAGTTTGCAACAATGAGGATAGATACTCCTTTAGCATTCGTTCAAAAATTTTATTTTTTCAAAAATTCCTAGATCTACTTTCCAGCCATCAAGCTACACCTGAAAGAACCCATTCCAATAAACAATGTTGGAATATTGAAAATAGTTTGAGGGATGGGGGTGAATCAATATTGTACTGTATGGATCAAATTTACCACTTTTTTCTTTTTATTAGATAATTATTTGATTACACAATGATTAGAAGAACATAATGTGCAACAGATCTAAGCTCAAATCATAAATATAATATAAACATGAAAGTATAAGCACATAAATAGACATATGAACACAATATATAAGGTGGAAAACCAAAGGGATAAAACCACCATCTTATGTACCTCTCCCTTCTTCTTCTTATAATTAATATGAATCTTCTTTTACATATTTTTGTAGTTTCTACAACGCCCCTCCGAAAATTTTTCTATGCCTCGATTTTGGAGCCTAACTTATATTTATATGAAGTTATTTTTCATAGTTCTCAAGTGTTCCTCTTCATTGTTTAGTGCTGAAACCACTCATTCTTTCATGAAACACTTGTATGATGTATGAAGTTTTAAGTCTTGTTGGTAGTAGTTGCACAACATTTAAAAGTAAATCAAACCCCTATCAAACACAAGTAGACTCTTTTTCTTCTCTTTCACTGATTATTGGTCTTTCCTCTCAGAACTGTGCAATCCCCTCCCACTAGAAACGACACAATTCCTTGAGGAATTGAACTACGTAATCCAATGAGACAACCATCCATTTTGAAATAAAATATTCAAACTTCCCTTAAGAGTTATAAAAATGTAATCCACTGAGTCAATGAAATGTAAAATCCTTTTCCACCAGGAAATGCACAATCCTTTTTTCAAGTAGATTACACAACACCTTACACCAAGGGACAAAAAGTTTCATTTTTTTTATTCATGGACAAGTGTCGTTTTGTCCTTAATTTAAGGCATGTGCATCATAAACCCAAACCCTAATCTCGTGGGGGTAAATATATATAATGGAGGCTTCTAGAGACCATTTTCACACTCGACATTGGATCTCTAACTATCCCCATGAAATCAAAGAGCTTCAGAATTAGTTTGTAGTGCTTTTTTTGGTGGGTTTCTAAAGTGTTGATTTTTACTATTTTTTTCATCGATTTTATCATTTATGTGTTTGTAGGAGCTTCTTTGCCCATTATTATTTTATTTATTGACATTTTTTCTATTACTACCTTGAACAAGTATTGTTTCAGTCCTTCATTCCATTTTTATAAGTTTCACATCCTTCCTATTCCCTTTTGTCTACCAGCAATTATTGTTGTTGGGTATTTTTATGCATGCATGTTCTTTCCTTCATATGATATTTTTTGTTCGATAATAATGATTGATATAACTAATTGAAAGGATGATCTATACTTGTATTTTCCTTATCCCTAAATATGAAACTTCTCTTTTTTCGTGGGTTTAAATGCTTCATCCTTACAACTTGTTGGCTTCTCCCACTGTGCATTACGCGATCCCAAGAAGAAATCCTCCTCCTTTCTAATTGCAACCATGTAATGCACATTAAATTTCCTCCTCCAGCTACAAATTTTGCAATACCATTCAACAATGGTCTAGCTTGGTCACTAAGATTATGCAATGTGCACTCCTTCTCTTTTTCAAGCTGATACTGTGTATTATGCAGTCCCATGCCTCAATCCATCCTTGTTTCAAATGAAACTTCAAAACTCTCCCCTATCACTATGCATTGCACAATTCTGTATCTTATCCGACCCTCTTTCAACTCAGCATTACAAAGTTTCTTTCCTTAGTCAGTGTGTTGTTGATTTTAGATTAATTGTTGAACTGATATGTTTAGAACTAACTTGTCACTGCCTTGAGTGCATCTCTTGCCAGATGTAATATATGTATTATGCGTACATATCTTTCATCAAAAGGTAACAAGATGCATCTAAATATATTAACATCGAAGGATGACACAAAGAGTATTACTGAGGAAGTTGTTGAAAGTCATTCAACATTAGTTCCTATTCTTTCTAATACAAAGATATATGTTGAGAAGGAATATGATATTACATTGCATAATATCAAGGATGTATTCGCGATCATAAAATTCAGAGTAGATATAAAGGATAGACAGGTCTACATCAAAATCCAATGGTTAGGACTTCATAGGGTCTCTTGCATAATCCTAATCTTAACATGTGTAGATATTATCAAATGGAACCTATAAGGAGTAGATACCAAGAGCAGGTCATTAAACAACGTGAGTGTGAAACATCTTTCCTCCTAAAAAGCACATTACATTCACCTGGCCTAACACTTACCTAATCCCAAGCCGTATATGGACTCTCACTTCTATTCAACAATGTGTTATCTCAATACTAAGAAAGTGGGAAACATGTTATTAAAGGAACCATCAAAGTTTTGATAGGCACCAAACAATAATTACAAGAACAAATCACATAGGAATGTGTTTTAGTACTTAATATTGTTGTGTTACTAATTTTATAGGCACAAGAATGCTGAATCTTTCCCCAAATCATGGGTGTAAATCTTATATCATATTGGCTCATAGGTGAAGATATTCAACTAGTCTGATATTGTGTCTTTGTAGCTAAATATGAACTTGAATAAGATGAAGAATCCACCAAAAGGAAAGGTGCAACAATTCTACATGTATCCCTACCTATTGGATGGTATATTTGCTAATAATGTTTTCTATGAAATGGATTTGAAATTGATACGTAGTGGGCCACCTATCCATATTTATAGTAGATTAGCAGCATGCAACTACAAGAGAGTTTTTGAAAAGATGACTGCCCGTTTCTTCAAGGTCATATACTAGATGATCTTTGAAGTATTTTCCTCTTTCCTCTCTCATGAGGAAATGAGTTCAATGTTAGAAGTTGTAGATTCATTTTCCTTAGAAAATGGTACTTACCTTAGAGTGTTTGGCTTTCAAAAATCATCTCTCCTTTTGTCAAGGTATGCCACAGTTAAAGTATTCATGCAAGATATTTCATATCATCTTATCATAGTTTTATATGCAGTAATAAAGAGAAATAAGAAGGCACCATGGCCTACTCTTCCATTGTAGGTGGGATATTATGATATTAAGAACATAAAGGCCACAAAATCTTACGTCACAGAATTGGGAATCCTCAAGCATGGTACAATATGTTTTCATCACTACGATCCTAGATGAGTGTGAAATAAGCATTCTGCCAAATTACACTTTTTCTAGACATATGGGACCTATGTCTAGCCAAAGTAAGAAAATCTGAATAATTTATTTAATTCCCTTCGGTCACATGCAACAGGAGATCAGACAATCCATTCTAACGTAGTTCCATAAAAAAGTGTTACTCATGGAGAAAATCATGTGAATAACACTCTGAAATGAGTATTAAGTATATGAGAAAGGTTTCTCAAAACTCAACAGAGGAGAAAAGCTACAAATTCAAAGAATATGTAGCCTTTTAAAAGCATATTTGGTAGTATAAATGAAGAGGAAGTAGTGGGATGTAGAGAGGAAACAAAAGGGAGAATGAAAGCAGAAGGAAGTGCAAGAAACAAAGGAACAAGAGTAAATTTATGTTCAAATATAACTAGGAAGGAAAAAGGAAGAAAAATTCATACTGAAGGACGCAAAATAAGAAAGGAGAAAATAACTTGAAGAGGAACAAAGTAAGCAAAATAAGGATGCAGAGCTTGTTAAAGGGATAGAGGACTAGATAGTAGCCCAGGACATGGAAATAGAACAAAGGGAGAAAAACCAAAATTTTGACCTCATGTCCAACACAAAACAAATCATGAGCGAACCTCTACCTCATTCTATATATGATCAATCCCCAATTGGTGAAGATGATATATCTCCTCTAAACGATGACTCGATCATGGATATCTTGAGTTTAACCTTTAATGAGATCAAAAATAGAATTGTATAGGAAAGGAAGAAACACTTTCTTGATTATATGGAATATCTTGCTTTCATTCTATTGAAGGATGGAGAGTGAATTCCTCAACATTGGGGGATTACACCCAATTAGGACCTTAAAGAAACTCCTTTTCCATTGAAATTGTGGGTCCAAATGGGGATATAGGGACCTGCTTCCCGTATAAGAAAAGGGTTTATATAATAATGGAATAAAATCAACACAAATGGGGTGATATATTGTAATGATAACATAAATGAAACTAATTATAACTACTTCCCGGGATGGACTGATTTATGTGATTACAGAGTAAGATTTCATAAGCATGAAATAATATAGATGATTTTCATACTAAATGAATGTAAGGACCCTAAAGAAACTAAATCAATGTAAATTATTTAGTTGATGAAGAACACTAATCATATAACACATTTCTAAGTCACTTATCTAACAACATATCATTCAACACATTTTAACAATAGTAATAAGAATATATATCATTTCAATGATTATCATAAAGAGACAAATAGATAGAAACAAGTTTTCTAAAATCTTAGAAACATAAAATGTTCAATACAGAGATAATAGTACCCGTTCCATCATAGCTTAGTTATGAAAAGATAGCCTTTGGGTTCCGAATCTCAATTACATACTTCTATTCAAAAAATAGTGTAAGTTCCAAAAGCCAACTTTTCAAAAATTTGGACCCCTTTATAAATGCATGAAAGGGGTTTAAATACTAATTAATATAACAAAAATAGAAGAATTGTGAAAGAAGTCTTCTAAATATAATCTAAACTATAAAATAAAAAATAGGAAATTAAAATGCATAAGTTATAAAAATCTCATGACTGTTTCTCGAATCCACTCTCTTGTTGTTCCTTGAGCTAGTAGAGTTTGATCATATTTTTGAGCTGGGGGGGATGCATTGGCTGCATTCTCATATGGGCCATGAATATTGCATCATTGAGTGTTGTAAGAAGTTGAACTGCAGCATTGGAAATACACTTCATCAATCCCAATTGATTGTGAGAATTGATCAACAAGTTCCAATAAATCTCCATATTTACCTTTGTCAATTTTTCTATGTCAATGGTTTTTCTGCTCGATGTTTCTTGTCAATATTGTTTTGAAAGGCTGAATTTTGGCATAGTTATTTTGGTATTTGCTGGATAAGATTGGCTTGTAAAATAGAATATTTTATATACTGGGAGATATTGAAGGACATATCTTTCGCTCCGATGATAGCTAATTCGGCACTTCTCATTTTCATGTCCTAGTCCCCAAATATTATATCTTTTATTGATTCTTCAAGATGAGAAAGATCAATCGCTCTTCCTTGCACAATTTATTTCCAATATATGTACTTTGACAGCTTATCATCATTTTCTTCATTATAAATCATCAAATTAGAAATCTAAGTGACTAACTGATTGCTTGTTTTAATATTTTCTTGAATATGTTTGTACTTATGAAAGAAAACTATCTGTTGATTTAACAGTAATGTTTCCAGTTCTCTTACTTCTTTCTTTACCTCATTAAGCTCTAGTTTCTCCTGAAACTTTTGAATGTTCTGTTGTACTAAAGAACTATTAAATATTTCTCTTTAATTTCATTTTCCAATTTGAGTTTGATACCTTCAAACTCTTGCTGCAGATTATTAATACTTGATTGCAATTGCTGCTCGATCTTTTTCTTTTCATTAAAGAAGCTTTGCTCCACTTGAGCAACTTTCTGATCCTTCTCCATTATTAATGAATCAAACTCTATTTCCTTATGAATATTTTCACCTGCATAAGCACTTGAAAACTGAGATAATCTACTAAGTTATTTTCTTAGAGTTGACTGAGTTCCTTTCTAGAGAACTTGCATTGATGTTGTGTCCATAGGAAGTTCTGGAGAATATTCCATCTCTCATTTTTTCTTTGACATAGATACAACATATTTGTGCTTTGGACTATAAAATACATCCAATGAAGGTATTTCCTCAATCTTAAGTATTATTTCTGTTGCTGGGAAAGTAGGGATGATCTCCATATCTTGGTTCAATGTTTCTCGTTGTTTATCCTATGTATCATTGAGCTTTAGTATCTGGATTTTCTGAAGATAAATTTCGGAAACCTCTGTAGTAAGTGATATTTATCAAATTTCTCCTTCATATTTAGAGTCATTTAGATTAGTGGAAACTTGTTGAATGCTTGATTCACCTATATGAATTGTTGTTTTTAGAGACTTATCTTCAATAGGAAGAGATTTTGGCAAAATAGTACTATGATAAGCAAAAGTATTACTATCAGATAATGATTTTTGAACCGGAATTTGTTCTGCTTCTGGAACTAACCTGTGGAACATGAAGTCTAGCAAATGATAATTCCTATGCTCTCGATATTCTTTGAATCTTAGCAAATCTTCAAGACTAAACCTTTGTACTGCTATTTTTTGAACTTTTGAAAATTCTATCACTCATTCGAACACATCGTCGAATTTATGAGGCTCGCTTGTAAATGGTCATATCTTAACTTGATTTGTTATTTCTCTAGAAATTCCATATGAATCATAACTTCTGTTGGGTAGTATTGAAAAATTGAAATGTTTTAATCGATCAATTTCAGTACCAGCATGCTCCAAATTGCCGAGAGTATATGACCCAGATGAAATAGGAAAAGTTTACCAAATTGTCTTTTTGGCATCTTTTAGGAATTTAGTCAACCCATTACCTACAGTCTGATAAGAAATTTCCTTAGCCAATAATTTTTCTGGTATATATAAGGGTAGGATATGAGGGCAAGCATGACATCCAAAAATTCAGATGTATATGTAAAATTCTTCATCGAACCACCTTCCTATAGGCTTGAGACTTTTATTGGCTTCATGGGTGACTCTAGGGATTTTTCTTTCGAAAATGAATTGAAAAAATCGAAGCATTATATCATTACATATTTTAAAGATATGAGACTAGTATTTTTATTCCCATAGGAATTCTAATTGTACAAAGATGGGGGTTTTGACTTCTCTAGTCCATTTCCATCCTAATGACAGAAATTCAATAGAAAAACAGATAGCGCCTAAGATAAAAGGAGTCATATAAAAAGAAGTGAATGTACAAGATGAGAGATTAAATTTTTTTCTATAGACAGTGATACATCTAATCAAATAATTAGACATGATATTATCCCAATCAAGAATATAACCGTTAGAGGTTGCTTCTATCATCGGTGTCAAATATTCCTTAAACTTGGTTGTATTTACAGACCCAAAAAGACGACACATCATTGAATTTTTTTTGAGAAAGGTCTTTTAAGAGAAAATACTGAGTACATACCTTTAGCGTCATGTTTATGGCGATCAGGATCATTTCTCCAATCCTGATTACATTTTTAGGGTGTTAATTCTCTTGTATGAATTCTTGAACAAACTGGTTGTCATATCTCTTCTGGGGCTCTAGCAATTTATAAATATCCTTAAAATATGATGGCCTGAAAGAACCAATGACTATTCTGTTTCTGGTAACAAAGTATCTATCTCGAATTTCCACATGATCCAACACCCATTTTACTAAGTTATTGTATGGCAGCATTTTAGGAAGGTCATCAATTTTGTGAAGAAAAGAGTTAGCTGAGTCAGGCCATGAGTCTGAATTCATGGATGAAAAATTATCAGCTACATCTTTTCTATTCAAAATTACTTGTGTAATTTCATTCTCAAACAACTAATAGATCCCCTTTGAGCTTGAGGAACCAATTTGTAGGTTTCATGTTATGTCTAAGATTAAAGGAGCCATCTCGTTGTTTTCATCTTGTTCAACAACTAACTGAGGTGTGGTGGCAGTCTGCCTTCATGCTTTAATCAGCCATGAAATCCTTTTATGCCTAATTTTCTGGAATTACTCTACCGAAAGAAAACCAAAGAGGGTAAGCTAAGATCTCATCAAATTCTATTAACTGTAGTATCAATTTAACTCATGCATAATGGGAATTCTTGGTATTAAGTATGAAATAATTATAAAATTGATTACAATACTGGAGATCATAAAAACATCTAAATTCTAATTAAATTTATAGCATGGATTTGTGTGAGTTTGATAGTTGTTATCTTATCGGAATCTGTAAATCGGCCTTTTCATGATTAGCGAATTTGGGCATTTTAAAGCAATGTGCAACATGCGAAAATGCGATATTGTGATGGATTTTTTGTTGTATGACAGAATGAGATATTAGTATATGTCAGACGACAGATTGAAATATTAGTGTCTTTTATATGACATATTTTGCAATTTTCAATATCAGTGATTCTTAGCTCCGCATATCGGTGGTTTGCTTGTTTCAACGTTTTGTTATTTCAACAATTTACATTTCGACGATTTTTGTTTTGGTGATTTACATTTCGGCGATGTAATTCCCGCTTTTGTACTTCTAGCCTTTATGGGTTCCTTAGAGCATTTTTTATGATTTTCTTATGTATTTTAAGAATATAAAAATTTAATCTAATAGAATCCAATTCTAAATTTTATTTCTAATAAAATGAATTTAATCCTAAAATTTTAAAAGGGTTCCCATTGTTCTTTCTATACTATTTTACTTAGAAAAATGGGGGGTTGTTGTAATACTAAAACACATTCACACTGAAAGGGTGATCATCACTAACACAAGAAATAATCCTTAGACCATGGTTGTAGCTAACTTAGCCTTTGTAGGTGCTTCAAAAGAAAATGAAGATTTCCTCATAGCAGAAAAAAATGGAAAATAATATGGAAGCTACGAAGAAACAAATAGAAAAAATCCAACTAGAGAATGAGAGGTTATATTCCACACACAATTGCTTGAAAGAGCTTGAAGAAGCTATATATGGGAAGATCCAGGCATTCAGAGAGACTATGAGGAATATTTATGTTGAGTTGATAACTTTTCATAAAGTAGTAGTTCATTTACATGATATGCAAAAGAAATCATAGGATAATGTCAAAGCCTTGAAATTAATTCATGTAAGCATTGTTGTGATCCATTAGTGGGGAAGTAAGTACATGAGTGCACTAGTTGAAGTGGTCAAGAAAACAAGGAAATAAATAAAGGTGGAAAACATTGAGGTTAGAATGCTTATACAAGGTAAGAAATAATTCAACGCAGTTGTGGCCAACATTATAACTTATTATGGATGACTACATAACATTTTGGATTCCTTGGTTCAACAAAACAATATCCCCTTAGTTAGACAATTTAAAGAACAAATGGCAGAAACGTTGTCAGGAAGGAGATCGAGGAATATTTGAACTAGCTAAAGAATATCACTATCAATGAAGACTTGGAGGTTAGCATACATGACATGCATAAGTACATAGGTGTTCCTCCTAATATCAATATGAAGTTGTTCGTATTGCATAAAGAAGTGAAAACTTTTTCGAAAACCATCTATGCAGATGCAATGGAAGCTAGAGTCTATTTTCAGCCTAACCTTATAGAAAAGTTTGAGGAGATGATCACACAATAAAAAGGTTGGCATCAATATGTAATCATAAAATTTCAAGTTGAATTTGTCAAGATAGAATTTTCTTAAACTCAAGCTTAATGTGTCTAGTTTTTTCTCATTACACTCTATCCACTTTTATAATATATATGTGTTTTTGTATTATTTTATTTGAAATAAAACATGTAAATGGAAGTCCAAGAATTAATTGTGGAATGTGAAAACTTATTAGATAGGAAAAGAAAATAATTCTAAGAGTCACAAGGGAAACTAAATGGTCATGAAGGGAGATGAAGTGTAATCTCATTTATTATAAATCAACCCTCATAACTCAAGCAAAAGGCTTGGAAGCTTATATTTGGAGCCTTGGACTCTGTAGTCTAGAATATGAGGAATATCAGCATTTGGAGAATAAAGTGATGGCTTCATCTTCCACTATTGGGGCTAGTGCCTTATCAATGTAGTTGTATGCTAGGAATTTTCACTTTGTAATAAGAAGTTCTCAAAGTCATCATAATTTCATGCATATTTCATAGATGTAGTAAAAATACTCTTCATATATTTGCAATGTATATTTTTTAAGTTATGCTAATTCTAATGAACTAATTCATTTTCTTTAGTATGTATCTTGTTGGTTATGTGTTGTTTATTTTATTACTATTGGGGCCTTTTTTTTTAAAAGGAAATAATTTTGAGTTGCAGAGAATAGGTGGCGGAGCGCAATCAAGGTAGACAAGGACTTGTCATGGTTACGAATAGCCGGAAGATAGGTGGCGCGACAGTTGCAGAGAACAACATAGATGGCAAATATGGGAGACAAGGGCAATCAGCAAAACTCCCAGTAATCAAGAAGAAGTGGCAAGTAGTGGATCAGGAAAAGAGGAAACATTAATAGTCACGTTGGTAGAAGAAAAAATAGGCAATCAACCAGCATAAATGAGTTAGCTAGTTAGTTAGTGCGGCAGAGGGCTGAGAGACAGCAGAGCTATAGGAGAGCTCTGTGAGATCTCCGTTGTACTGAATCACATTGTAATAGACTCTGTGGAGTGATGTATGTCATTTGATATTGATAATAATATATGGTTATTGATGTGTTTAATGTTTTGAGTTAAGTATTAATTAGTTTCTTACTATGATTGTATGCCCCATTTTAAACTTTAATTCAGCATCCTGAATATGCTTGATGAGTAATAGCTTATACATAGTAGTGAGATTTGTTTGTTGTTTCAAGTTCATTTTGTTTTTCTTCATGGTTGTAATCGTATGGTACATGATATGTCTCCTAATATTACTAAGGTCATGGCACGCCTCAGGTGAGATGCTCTGCTCCTTGGAGTAGGGTCAAACTGCAGGCATTGTGCTAGACTACTGTGGAAACCTTATTGGCCTCTATCTTGAACCTCAGTCTTGCTCAGAGACCTCCTTTTTCGCCAAAAAATGGTTCCATTGCCGGTACCTAAAAATTAATTTAGGAGTTATATCATGGTATCATGGATCTACGAGAGAGAACTAAGAAGATGGTGGGATAACCACTTACACTAGTTCATATCGCAACAAGCAGAGTTGCGACAACAAAGGGAAAATACTATCAATGTTTGGGTCCTGTTTTATGAATATGCAAGTGGCCTGTACAAAATTTTCTAGGGAAAGTTTCCTAAATAAATTTATAATTGGTTTCGGAGACTACAATTCAAGTCACTTATAGGAGGGTCGTGTAGAGTCTATCGCAAGTGGAGGCATACAGATCTAGTGGCACTTCATCGGTTAGATGAAAATTTGACCCGAGCTGTAGATTTCTGGGTATAATCTACATTGTAAAGATACATTGTGGAATTTGTAACGGAGTGTTATGAATACTTTTCAAAAGCCGAGGACATAATCAAATCTATATTGCAGGGAAAAATATTGAAGGAAATCCCATTGTGGATCGAAGCTTTAATGGTAGACAAGGGTTTGATGGCATTTCAAAAGTTTGAGATGGAGACTTAAACCTCTAGTATTGGGGGAAGGAGCTAAGGGACATATGCTACAAGTAAGTAAGAAGGGGGAATAGGGATATGGATGCCGGAACCTCTAGTAGACTGAGAGAGCAACGAGCACATCGGAGGGCGTGGATTGCTGAGAAGTGGCAGGAAAGGGTGATGAAGGAGTTTGAGAAGCAGGAAAGTAGTGAAAAGTACAAGGATAAGGCACTGCAAATGAAAAATTAAATGGAAGGCCAGATGGGATCCCAAGGAATATGAGGGACCACCAAAGAAGTTAGGCAAGTGTATAGGAGCCTAATTCGAAGAGAAAGGGAGAAAAGTCTAATGCGGAGGATGCGTGCCCCAAGGAGATATCTGATGTGGAGCTGCATGTTGTGATGGAGCAACTATTTCGAGAGAGGTAGACACCCATAATTCAAGGTAATCCTATTCCCCAAAGTTCAAGTAGCTCTAGTCCCAACCTTCCCATAGTACTCTATCATCCACCAGATATAATCTTTCTTAAGTTACGGGATTTTAGCAAATTGAATAGTTTTAAGTCTACAGTACAAATATCTACTAGCTACAATGCTAGTAATACAATCTCACAGCAAGGAAGTAGAGGTTTTATTTTAGTACCACCCATAAAAATAAATATGGTGGGATCATTTACCCGATACCCATAATTCTCTCAGAGGGGAAACAATGATGTGGAGCAACACTGGTATCTCTACGAAGCGATATGGAGGGCTCGACAAACACCAGAGGTGGTTAAGTTGATCGAGTTCCAGACTAATTTAAGAGAGAGAGCTCTTCGCTGGTTCATTAAATGGTCTGAAGCTCATCAAAACCCAATGATAGATGATGTAAAGAGAGAATTTGTCAAATAATTTAAATTACCTTAGACAGATCAGCAAGGATTATCTGATTTGTGGGAGATTAAACAACGAGAAGGTGAAATGGCGTGGGACCTGATGAGAAGGTTCAAGGATGCGATTAAGATACTGAGTTGCCCAATCGATCTGAACCACCAATAAGATTTTTTTATTAAAGCACTTCTTCCATTGACAAGAACTCCACTGACATAGCAGAAGATTGATACCTTACAAGATGCCTTGGAGCAAGCCATAAAGATAGAAGCTATGGAAGGGTATCCATAAGAGTTCGGAGGAGGAGCAGAAACTCAAGACCCTTCCATATAGGGGCCACAACATCAGATAACTAGTTTAATGAAGAAGTTGAAGGACATTCGACCGATATGTTGGCTTGAGGGGCCGTGACCTAGGTTCGGTGTGCAAGGTTTGCCAACAAAAAGCTATACTACTGGCCCTTTCGGCAGTGATCTAGATTCGTAGGTCATAGTCTCACCTGAAGTAGTATGGGTGGGTGCTCGAACGAGGTTTCTACACCCTAGGAAAGGAAGCGTAAGGCAAGCAAGGCTTCATTCTATTCAGATTCACTTGCTTCTTCAGAGAGTTAACTATGTATCTATTTTCATCCATGTGCACTAGATCTACAGTTATATGTTTTTCATAATATCAACATAGCATTATATAAACAAAGCAGACAAAATCTAAATCCAATCATTCAATACACAGAATCTCACAGTGAGAGGACAAAAAATACATAAGAAAGTAATTACCAGCAATTCATTCAACAGTACTCACAGATTCAGATCCAATAATCCTTCGTATTCATTCATTCATCAACCTTTCCTTACAATTCCTTTCCCAACCTGCGCACATAGTAGCAGGGTCCGCACACAACTGGACTAGGATCTCTGCAGACACAGCTAGTAGGCGTCTGTTCCCCCAAAAACCAAAATAGATAGCTTACACAACAGATCGCAACAATAGCTCATTAAATCCTATCTCCTACAATCTGAAATGCCTCTCTATTTATAAGAATTTAGCTTCAACATTCCTATGGTCTGCAACCCATGGTTTTCAGACCACTAATTTACCCTTTGACCCATTATAATTCGTTCGGGGCTTTGACTCGCCCCAAAACCCCTGTGCTATACTTAAATATAATAAAAATTAACTAAAATGGACCAGATTTGTATCTTGTTAGGAGACCCCATTCTAACAGTATCCCAACACAATATTTTGTCTTGTCCTGAGTCACTGCATTGGTGTGATCACATATTCCACAGCCCAGTATGATTTGAGTCGACCTCCATTGAAAAAGCCAGGGAGGAGGTCACTGCGTATTGTAGCTAATTGGACTGCTCTACCATTCGTAACCTTCTTAACTATGCAGGGACCAAGCTAGTGCTGCCGGAATTTGACGAGATGTTTTCTCAAATTGACTATAATATAATAGGACAAGATCACCTATGACAAATGTCTTCTGGCAAATGTGTTGATCATGCCAGGCTTTATGTCTAGTCTTTTGTACCTGCTGATGAAACTAAGAAATAAACCGATCTTCTTCCAGCGCCACCAGTTGTGCCAGGCGTTCTTCTATGATATTGGAGTTTTTCATATTTGTGAATGCTGCGATGCGTAGGCTAGCAACAATTTATTCTATGGGCATGATGGCCTCCTTGCCATAGACCATTCAGAAAGGTGTCCTGCTGGTCAAATTTTTGCAGGTCGTCCAGTAAGCCCATAGAACCAAGGGGATGCGAACATCCCAGTCACTACGATTAGCATTACAAACCTTCGTTAATTCCTGCTCCAAAATTTTGTTGAAAGCTTCAACCGCCCCATTAGCTTAGGGATGGTATGGTGTACCCTTGGCATGGTGGATCCGGAATTCGTCATTTAAAGCTTGAACCGTTTGGTTAAGAGAATGCGTACCTCTGTCGCTCATTAGGATTTTCAGACAGCCAAACCTGGTCAGAATCTGCTCAAAGATGAAGTGCGCAGCAGTATCAATAGTAGAATATTTTATGCCCTATCCCTCATCCCATTGTGTGACGTAGTCAGTGGCAGTGATAATGTAGCGCGTGCCTGTTTTCCTGCCTGGTGGATTGATGGGTCCTATAAAGTCAATGGCCCATTTATCAAAATCCTGTATGGCCATTTGGGGCTGTAACGACATGTCATCACATCCTGAGGGTCGGTCGGTTCATTGGCATGTATCGCACGATCTGCAATATATGTAAGAATCCTGATGTAGGGTAGGCCACCACAAGCTAGCCGTCAAAATATTTTTTGTTGTAACCCTGCCTGTTTAGTGGCTGCCTGTGACTCCCTCGTGGGCTTTGGTGAGGACAGTGGGCCGTTCATGTTCCAATACATATCTGCAAAGTATTTCATCACTGCCTAGCTTGTATAGCTGTCCTGCGATGATATTAAAGTCTGTAGCTCGGGTAACCAACTCCTTCTTCTATTGTACCAAATACGCAGCAAGGGCCATACCCATAGTAAGGAACTCAATGATATCAGTGAAGTGAGCACCAACCATTTTAATGGTAAAAAAATATGCGTCGGGTAAGCCTTCATCCAAGTTAGTGGGTTCTTCCCCTGTATCAATACGAGACAGATGATCCGTGCCTGCATTCAACCTCCCAGGCTTCACGATGATCTCAAAATCATATTCCTGAAACAACAACAACCAGTGGAAAATATTTCCCCCCAACAAAGGCTTGTTGACTAGGTATTTCAAAGTTGAATGGTCCGTGAACATCTTAAAGTGTCCACCCAGCAGATAGTGGCAATATTTTTGTAGGGCATACACCAGAGCCAGTCCTTCATGCTCAGTGGTAGAGTAATTTTTTTTCGTTCCTGAGAGTTATCGACTGGAAAAGGAAACTGGGTGATCAATATCCCCTTCGCTAGGTTGCGTAAGGATCGCACCCAAAGCAATGCCTGACGCATCAACATGTACATGAAATTATTTTGACTAGTCAGGGAATATCAGTATGGGAGCATAAATCATCTTCTCCTTGAGTAGTTCAAAGCTCTTGTAACATTCATCATTCCAGAAAAAAGAGACATATTTTTTTAGCAGCGTTCCATGGGTGCTATGATCAGAGCGTATCCTTGAATGAATTTTCTGTAGTAGCCTGTGTGGCTGAGAATGAAGCGTAGCTGCTTCTTCGTTGTAGGGGATGCTAAGTTGATAATTACAACTATCTTTGCAGGATCAACCATCAGTCCCTGCCGAGAGACTATATGTTCAAGCAAGATTCCAAAAGGCACACAGAAGACACACTTTTTGACATTCAGGGAGATCTGGTGCTTCCGACACACATCCAACATTAATCGTAGGTTTGAGACATGATCTTTTACTAAGCCAAACACTATCTAGTCATCGAGGTAAACCTCCAAGAAATTATTTATAAATTCTTTGAACACGGCCACTACGACCCTTGAAAAGATAGTAGGTGTGTTCTTAAGACCGAAGGGCATGACTATGTACTGGAAGGAGCCCCATTCAATGGAAAAGGTGGTCTTACTGTGATCCTTCATTGTGATCCTGATCTGATGGTATCTAGAGAATCCATCTGTAAAGGAATAGGCCTGCTGGCGCCCCACGCTATCCAATATTTCATCAGAGAAGATGGCAGGGAAGGGGTCATGAACACATGCATCATTCAGTTTTCGGAGGTCCACATGAATACGAATTTCTCCTTTTGTTTTTTTCTCCTGAACAACCATTGGACTTATCCAATCTGACTATTCAACTAGTTCAACGATACCTACGGTTAACCTTTTGTCCAACTCTTCTTTGACCTTCTGTTTATACTTAGGATTCAACCAGTAGGGCTGCTACTTGATGGGTCGTGCCTCAGGCTTTAGAGTGATGTGCATAATTTCGAGGTCCCCCGTGATTCCTTTGAGCTTATAAAAATTCATAGGGAATAAGTCCTGGTACTCCATAAGTAGCTCAGTGACTTTGCCCATAGTGCCTTCATCCCAATAGTCCCCAATTTTCGCCACTTTAGTGTGTTCATCCGTCCCAATATTAGCCTTGCATAGCCAGAGAGGTTACGTTACATTGACATTTTGGAGTGACGGTCTGATAACGGTACGTTCCCCTTCAAATCCTAGAATAGATATATTCTGCGAGTTATCCTCCTCGTCATTAATCGCCAAGCTCCGGCAGTTGACTATGTCTTGCATCTGGGCCTCCCATGTAAAAATGGCTGGTGGGGTGTGTGGGTGAGGCTTCTTAAAGACGAATGCATCAATGTCTTGCAGGGCTTCATTAAGCATTTTAGTTCCTCCAATGAGTTTGAATGTTCCGAGGAAGTCCTCTTTTAATATCTCCCAATGGTGGGTCTGTTGATGTAACTCAGCATCTAGGTACCAAGTAGTGGGGATAGGGCCCAAGGCATGTATAAAAAGATGGATCCACTCATCTAGGGTTTGGTCGGCCTACTTGGTTGTCCATATACGCAGATGCACACAGGGATCTGCGGGCCCAAGGAATATCTTGGTGTGCACATTAGTAGGGATTGTGAACCGTAGTACCATCCTATCCCGACACGTCTCCCAGTTTGGAAATGCTTTCTTGTGCGTATCCCACCAGTGGGCAGGTGTGCCACATAGTTCCATATTGAGTGCCCAGAGTCGTCGATCCTTTAGCACCCTAGCTTCTAATGTTCTAAAGAAGTTCCGGACAGTATTAGACTCGTCAAAGTGGGGAAGGTCCCTTACCTCCGAAGTAATCTAGTAGAGAGTCCTTGCAACCCGAGGGCATTGTAGGGTCGAGACATTGTGTAGCTGGGTCTGCCAATCTTTAAGTTCTTTGTCTGGGTCAAAAAATTACTCCTTGTTTTTCTCTCAGTTGAATACTCCACCTGTTGTAGGATCATCCTTGTCTTCATCCTGTGTTGTCATCCTGTAGATGTGATCGAGTTCCTCTTATTCATGTGCAGGTTTGGTATACCGCGTGCCTTCTGTGGGATCCAGTGGTACTATTACACGTGTACCGTTCTTCTCAAACACCATGCTACGTTTTTTTAGATTAATGACACCTCCTACGTTGATGGCCCAATCTATCCCCAGGAGCGCAAGGTAGGGATCCGTATCTTCCAAAATTTCTATGACCTCAAAGTCAGGCAAGACCTTTACTCCTATGATATCAACCGTCATCCTTGGCAATCATCCTAGAGGGATGATCTTTTGTTGAATCACCATTCACAGCTGGATAGTGGACTAGTCTAATTTAGGTTCCCCCATTCGTTGCAATGTTTATTTTGGTAAGATGTTCACATCAGATCCAAGGTCAAGAACAACATGATCTATCTCATAGTCACCAATATGTGCAGTAAAGCACATCTCTCTCCCGATGTACCTTTTGTAGCTGTGTAATTTATGTACTTCCTTAACCTCAATCGTTGTGCTGGGTTGAGCTGTGCATTCCTGTAGTAATACTTGAAGATTTTCTCCCACCTGCAGGTTGCATAGTAGCTTTAAGCATGCCCTTAAAAATGTTTCAACTTCTTCTTCTAGCAGCTACGTAGGGGCTCCCAGTGACTCCTATTTTCCAGGATTTGGTTCCTTCTAAATAGCAAGCTCCTTTCTTGCTTTCTGGATGACCATACTGCGTGTTATGCTCCTGATCTCCACTTTGAATCTCTGTACATGTTTTGTGTGAGTAGATTGTTTGTCCTTCATTTTTGTTAGCAAGATCGACAGTCTTCGATTTCATGGTCCAACTTTTAGCAGTATTTACAGGTCTTCCTAGTAGGATTTGGGCAGTCCTGGGCAAAGCTCCCTACCTCTCCATAGTTGTAGCAGATCAATTGGCCCCATCCTCGTCCTGTGCTTCCTCCCCACCACCAAAGCTCGTTGGGGATCTTGGAGAGGCGAGATCAGATTCTACCCTATAAAGGGTTCCCCGATCTACCAATAAGTCATATGTGCAGCAATTATATTCATCGTGTCCTATAGATTGGTAGAGCCTACACCATTGTTGCTTTAATTCACCTCTATTTATCTGCGGACATTGGGTTGTATCATGTAGTCCTGCTACCCAGCAATCCTCGCACCAAAGGTCCGTGCATACTCCCTTTCCTCGTTCCATCCGTAAGCTCTTTATTTCCATGTGCATGGCTCTGAACTGCTCCTAAATTTGCTGCACTTGTTCCCTTGTGTCGTCCTTAGGTGCAGCTTCAAGTTTCATGGCAGCTTCCAAGGATTTTTCCTGCGATTCAAAAGTCTGATGGCCCATAGGTGTACACAAGTGAGGTAGGAGCATAGCGATAAACCATTCTGTGTGTTTTTTTTTGTCATACTTGAACTCACTTTCCCTTATTTCTTTTTTGAACCCTTGATCGGCCTCCCAGATCGACTCAGATGCTCCTTGCTTGAAGTCTTTTACTTCCGCTCCCAGTTGGGAATAGGATTTCGGCTTCCGGAATTGTTGTTTTAAGGCATCCTTAATATTTTGAAGTGTTGCACTCCCATTTTGAGATATGTACCGCATATACCAGTCCAGCGCCCTTTCTTCAAACACCAAATATAGCTGCATTATTTTCACAGTATCACTTACCACCCCTTGCACTATCTATACCGAGTCAGCCACGAACCAGAATCACTCCATGTCCTCATCGGCTACTCCCTTGAAGGTAGGTAACTTTAAGTGTGCTGCCATGGGATCCTCTAGTTTACCTTCCTGAGGCCCTAGTGTCATGGAAGCTGATGGATATTGTGTAGGTTTCGGCAGAATATGGGCAGGGTGATCCTCTTCCCGAATGTTTTGATAGTTCTCACTGTTCTGTGCCAGTGTGCCTTTTCTCATTCAACCATACTAGATCTCTGATGCCGTTACCCAATCCAATTTCTCAGATTTCTTCGGGTCTCAGCAACGGAACCATTTTTTGGCTTGAGGGGTCCTGACCCAGGTTCGGTGTGCAAGGTTTGCCAACAAACCCCTATACTATTGGCCCTTTCAGTAGTGGTCTGCTTTTGCAGGTCACAGTCTCACCTAAAGTAGTATGGGTGGGTGCTCGAACCAGGTTTCTGCACCCCAAGAAAGGAAGGGTAAGGCAAGCAGGGCTGCGTTCTATTCAGATTCCCTTGCTTCTTTGCAGAGTTAACTATGTACCTATTTGCATCCACATGCACTAGAGCTACAGTTATATGCTTTTCATAATATCAACACAGTATTATATAACCAGAGCAGAAAAAATCTAGATCCAATCATTCAATACATAGAATCTCACATCGAGAGGACAAAAAATACATAACACAGTAATTACCAGCAATTCATTTAGTAGTACTCAGATTCAGATCCAATAATCCTTCGTATTCATTCATTCATCAACCTTTCCTTACAATTCCCTTCCCAACCTGTGCACACAGCAGTAGGGTCTGCACACAGCTGGACTAGGATCTCCGCGCACATAGCCAGCAGGAGTCTATTTCCCCAAAAACCCAAATAGATAGCTTACACAATAGATCGCATCAATAACTCATCAAATCCTATCTCCTACAATTCGAAATTCCTCTTTATTTATAACAATTTAGCTTCAAAATTCCTATGGTCTGCAACCCATGGTTTTTAGACCCCTAGTTTACCCTTTGACACGTTACAATTCATTCGAGGCTTTGACCCACCCCAAAACCCCTGTGCTATAATTAAATATAATCAAAATTAACTAAAATGGACCAGTTTTGTAGCTTGTTAGGAGACCCCGTTCCAACATGATACGACCTGCAAGGCCCAATGTGTGGTGTACCCATTGTTTGATGGAGGGACATGTGGCCATAGAATGCCCGAGGTTGCAAGGGAAAAATCCGAGAGCTTCAACTGTAGGTACATAGGGGGATCCACCAGTTGGGGGAGTTGCATAGAGAAATACTTAGGGATTATACCAAGCGCAACCCCACTTCCTAGGGTTCCCCACACAATAGAATCAAATCACAACTGAATACTGTGAAATATGAAAAGTCATTGTTCATCCTCTGCGACTATGCCCAATTTTGCAGAAATATTCCAACGTTCCAAACAATACATATTGTGAATTCTGAATTTCTACAATGCATAATACAGAGTAGTGTAGAGCCCTCTATGCACTAGAAGAATGATTGAACAGACCATCATATAGAGTGAATGAAGCTCCAAGGGGTTGAGGAGGAGAAATGAGAGGAGGCAGAACTAGAGGAAGAGGACTAGTAAGGTGCTACAACTATGACCAAGAAGGGCACGTAGCAAGGGAATGTTAGTTACCTAGAAGACCATGGTGATCTCAGTGTAGAGTCAATACACATGCAACTAAAGACTATCCATAATTAATTAAGAGGCGGGAGGAAAGAACTAGATAGAGGGGAGAAAATATGGTGAATGCAGAATCAATAATAGTAGAATCTCAATCCATGAAAAGTGTAGCCATAGTAACCCTGTGAGGAAATAAAACAGGGCAGGATACACATAATATGGACCCGATAAACCTGATCAAGCTAGCATCTCCAAAAACTGCTTTCAGACCAGATAGACAGAAGCATTATTTTAAGGAGGCAGTGGAAACATTTTCCCAAATAGGGGGGGAGTAAAGGCATTGAGCTTCCACAACCGATGAAAAAAAAAGAGGAACAGGCCCATACAAGTACAATGATTGAGGAATGATTCCAACTATTTTTGAAAATTGTAACCAATGCACCAATGCTAGAGCAACTAAAGCAACATCTAAAATTGGTGGTATAGGAAAATGCAGAACCAGGAGAGTCAAGAGATTCAACTGAAAAATACATAAGAAGGATAAAAAGAAATAAGAGAAGAACATGAAAGGAATTCCATGTGAATACTCAAGTCACAGGATTTAAAATCAAAGACACCATGCTCGACCTAGGATCAGATGTCAAAATTATACCAAGAAATATGTGGGAAGCATTGGGGAGGCCAAAGTTGACATACTCACCAATAAAGCTCCGCATGGGAAATCAGTATTTTGTTGTGCCCATAGGAAGGGTAAAAGAGGTCGAGGTTTATGTCGTAGGAGTAAAACATATACAGATTTTGAGGTGATAGACATCATGGAGGACAAGTATCCTTATCCTGCTTTGTTAGGGATAGATGGGGCCTTTGAGAACTATGTAGTGATCAACTTGAAAAAATAATTGATGATATTTGAATACGGGGAAGTCAAGGCCACTCAGCCACTTGACCCATATTAGGGACCCCGATATATAGAAACTGTGGACAACAGAGAGGATGCTCAACTTCTCAATCACCTTTACCAAATGATGACACAGAAGAGATAAAACTATATGAATCCAATAGCTGGAGGGACTGTAAGCTAGAGAAGTGTTCAGAGTTCAGACTTGGGCTCGAAAATTTCTTGGGATGATTGGAAATAAGGAGGATATGAGAGTAATACTAGAAGATGTGCTAGAATCTGAGGGGTGAACTGGATTGGAACTAAGGTAAGAGGATATCCGACTCTAGCAAATATGAATGATGTAAATAAATTTATTGCAAAAGTAGAAGAAAAGATACCAATGGAACATAGAGTACCTCTTATGGATGTAGCACTGCGATCCACATCACCAAGGTGGTGGGTCAACCATCGCAACTCACTTCCGAAGTGGTAAGATGTTGCAATAGCACTGAGAGCTAGATTCAAGGAAGATGAAGGAAAACAATTGATTGAGAAGTACCAAGGGGATTTTGAGCCCGCAAATCATTTAGAAAATTGTGAGTACAATTGGGAAAAAGAAGGGTATCCAGAATGTCTGTGGATACAAAATTTTATACACTCACTGGAGAAAATTCCACAAGCCTGGTACTTGACCGAAGAAAAGAAGAGAGGAACTGACACCTGGCAAGTAGTTGTGGAAAAGTTTACAAAATGTTTTTCTTTTAAAGGAGAAAAAAAATGGTTACAGAAGCACTATAAGCCATCAAAAGAGTACTATTTTTTCCAAAGATTCAAGAAGATGAAGAGCAACTGCTCTCGGAGCAGATTAACAAACAATCAGTAGCATGCAAACGAATAGATAATGAGATGGATGACGATGATTTAGAGAATCTCTGACACTTATTTTTTGAATAGAGAGAAGGGGAGCGGGATATACAGGCAGAACCAACAATAGAAGGACTGCACATGTTACCCTTGAAGACTACGAAGCTGAACATTGGAACCATGGAGAAAACCCAGAATAGCATCCATCATAGACTACTGGGATATAGTAACGACCAAGGAAATCTTCAACCTTTTATAGGAATATGAAGACTTATTCCTGTCCTGAGTAGTGGAGTTAAAGGGGATAAAAGGGGACATGGGGGAAATTCACATAGTCTTGAAGCCTGACACAAGACCAATGAAACATAGGCCTTATCGCCTAAATCCAAGGGTAAAAGAGAAATTCAAAGCAGAAATAGATAAAATGTTGAAAGCAGGGCTGATTTTTCCAGTGGAGGAAGTAGGGTGGGTTAGTCCCATTGTGATACAAAGAAAAAAAGAGAAATATGATATTAGAGTATGTGTGGATTACAAAAGCCTCAACAATGCATGCATACATGATTTATTTCCCACTCCGTTTAGTGATGAGGTTCTCAACAATGTGGCAGGAAATGAAGCCTATTCATTCATAGATGGTTTGCCAGAGTATCATCAAGTGAGAATAGCAGAAGATGAAAACAAGAAGGCTAGTTTCAAAACCTAATGGGGATCGTTTGCATACCATGTGATAGCCTTTGGAATGAAGAATGCACGAGCAGTGTTTTCACGAATAGTGATAGCATCATTTCGATATTATATCCATAAGTTCCTTGAGGTATACATGGATTATTGGAAAGTTTACAGTTTACTGAAAAATCATGCAAATTTGCTGAGAATAATGTTTGATAGATGCAGACAACTCCAAATTTCCCTCAACCTCAAGAAATGCATGTTTGTAGTACCTTTCGGGACACTGCTAGGACATGTTGTTTGTAAACATGGTGTTTGTGTGGATCCAGCAAAAGTGGCAGTCATTGTTAACATAGAAGCATCAGATACCATGAAATAGTTAAGATCACTACTCGTACATACTGGGTACTATAGAAGATTCATCCGCAACTATGCAAAGGTAAAAAAACCATTGGAAAAGATGTTGCGGAAGTCATAGCATTTCACATGCAGTGACAAATGCACTAGTGCCCTCAATACATTGAAAGAAAAGTTAGCAAGTTCACCTATCTTGTTTCATCCTAACTGGGACAAACAGTTCCATGTCCATATTGATGCCTACAACATTGGATTAGTAGTGGTGTTAGCTCAGCTAGGAGAAACTTATGTTGATCATCTAGTCCATTTTCCAAGCCGGAAGTTGTCTACTGCTGAAAGGAACTACACAACAATAGAACGAGAAGATCTTGCGATGGTGCATTCCCTTCAGAAGTTTCATCATTACCTACTAGGAGGTATGTTCAAATTCTTCACAGACCACTTAGAATTGAAGTACCTAGTTGACAAGTCTGTGCTTGAAGGAAGGACCTGTAGATGGCTCCTATTATTCTAGGAATTCACATTCAAAGTGATAGTGAAACCAGGAAGGTTAAACGTGGGTCGTGACCATTTATCAAGGCTAGAAAATGGAGAGAATGGGGGATCCTTGGATTATCAGTTACCTGATGATGATCTCTTCATATTAGAAGCCATCCTATATTCTCTGGAGCAGATAGCAGTATATCTGGCAACAGGACCATGCCCAACTAAATACACGGTGACTCAGAGAAGACATTTTATAGTGAAAGTAGTTGAGTATCAATTGATAGCAGGACAATTGTATAAGATTTGATTGGACCCGGTCTTATGGATATGTGTCATAGACCATGAAAGAGACGATATCTTGTGGGAGCTTCAGTGCGGAGTTGCGGGGGGCCATGTCAGCGAAAAACCCACCGCAAGAAAAATATTACATGCAGGGTTGTGGTGACCCAAAGTTCATAAATATAATAAAGAATATGTTAAAATATGTGATATCTACTAAAGAACAAGATGTCCATCACACCGAGATGAGTTGCCACTACAACCTGTAAGAGCAGTACAACCATTTGAAAAATGGGCTATTGATTTCGTAGGTCCAATTGCACTAGTGGGAAGAAATTCACAAGCAAGGTACATAATATCTGCAACAGATTATCTCACAATATGGGCGGAGGAAGCACTAGAGAAAGATTGCATAGAATACATAGCAGCTAGGTTCATTTTTGAAAATAAAATTTGCAGATTTGGCTGCCCCAAAATCCTAACCAGTGATCAAGGTACACATTTCATCAATACAACAATCAAGTCTCTATTTGATAATTTTATGGTGCAACATCATAAGCGCAGCCCATACCACCCTCAAACGAATGGAACTGTTGAAGCATTCAATAAGATCTTAGAAAAAGGACTAACCAAGATATGCATTGAAATTTGGGATGACTGAGATGAGCAGATACCAACAACATTATGGGCATATAAGAAAAATGTAAAAATATTGCACAATCAAACTCCTTTCCAGCTGGTGTATGGGAGAGAGGTGGTGGTACCTACTAAATTTATAATACAGAGTTTATTAATTTCTTCAACAATAAATATAACAAAGGAAGAATCAATCATTGAATGCCTCCATGAGCTATAAGAGGTTGAAGAAGACAAATTCCTGCAAAAGTCCATAAGAAGGTTCAGAAGGAAAGACAGAAGGCTTGGCATGACCATCACATCAAGCATAAGATGTTCACTATTAGAAGGAAAGTTCTTTTGTATGACAAAAAATTTCAAAAGTTCTCGGGTAAAATTAGAATGCACTGGATGGGACCATACCGTGTCATTGAAATTATAGATTCAGGCATGGTTCGATTGGTGCAACAGGATGGCCAAGTATTGCAAGGATGGGTGAATGGCACACGCTTGAAGCCTTATCACGAGTAATTTTCATCATTTATTTATTAATAACACTCACAACTAAGAGGAGTCAGTATGGTAGAATAGAAATAGATTGACTTAATAACTCTCTCGCACCCGAGATAAAAAATAGGATGGGAATCCCGATAAAAAGAAACCATAATAACACCGAGAACAAATCCACCTATTGCGATGCAGAGACCACATCGCAACCGATTGTGGTTGGGGGGGTGGGGGGGTACCGTCTAACCTGTCATCTATGTCAGAAATCCATGCGTGTAAAATATCATTCCATCATAATAACCCATCATACCATTTTCAATCCATAGGATCACCTAGATTTGAGAATTAACTGCCAGAATTAGTAACGACCATATTGTAATAAATTTTCCATATTAAGCCAAAATCATTACCCATCATATCGACCCAAATCTGGAAGACACAGTCAGCAGTGTTAGAATACACCTCACTCCAGTAACTAATCACATGATAATAGCTGTGGGAGAGACAGAAAAAATTAATTAATTATGGGGTCTTATCAACCTCATTCATGTCGGTTACATTACTTAACCCACATGAAATAAGAAAATCACGAGAATGCCGAAAAACTCCGAATTAGAAATAGAACAGTCGCAGCAACAAGTGAAATTTCATCAGAGGAAGTTCAAAGAGATAGTCCAGTAGCAGGAATTCACATAAAGAGATCAAAACCAACACTCCAAGTATACAGAAGAATAACAAAGATGACTAACGTAGCACTAGCAGTCGTCGAGCCCAAGCTTGATGAGAGAGTTCAAATAATAGAATTTCTAGTTAGCAAGTATGACAATGCGTTGCTAATCGATACAGATTTCACGGATTCCTATAAATTTCCAACAATGAAGAGATAGGTATACATAGAGAATTATGCTGCAGAGGGAGGAGAGGAAGTAGCAAGAATGAATCTGGAGTTCAGAGGTATCCAAAAATCAACAATATTGAACCTCAAGAAAATCCCAGTGTTTGGAACAATGGGAGAGGCAATGCATTGTACAAAATTCCTACTAAGCAGACTCCGGAATGGATCAATGTGGCTGGGGTGATAAATACCGATACATGCAAAGGATATCAGTAGGCTTACGAGATTATCAGTAGAAGGGAAGGATGTCTCAACAACATTCCAGAATGTGCACAAGAGAGCCAAGATGGTAGGAAACTATGATTATTATAAGAAATATGAGACCAAAATAGGAGGGAAGGGGGTGAAGATAGACCTCATGAACAATCCAGCAATGGAATTTTCCTACTATCTAATAGCGGGTAAGGCAACGAGGCATTACACCAAAGGAGAATGCACCCTCGACACCATTTCAGTCGCGGAACACTGCCTCTAGGGAGCCCAACTAAAATGGTGTACCTTCCCACCGAATGAATTTTTTGAGTCTCGTGAGGATAATTACAGATGAGCCATAGGGTTCATTTATGGTTACCTCGTAATAGCATTTGTGATGTGGAAATTGACTCACCTGGGGGTAAGACAGCTTGTGGAACTCACAAACGACTAGCCAATGGCATTGAAGTTTACACCCTACAAAATCTCGGGAGATCCTTGCACCAAGGAGGTAAATGAGGAGGCTTTCTAATTCTGGTACAGGAATATGGTGGATGTGGTGGCGAGACAGCAAAGGGTTCCGAGGAACCTGTTGGACAGATATTCTTCGGAGTTATGGTTTGGGGTCACCTACAAGAAGACATATATCGAACCTAGTTGTGTGGATGAAACCATATTCCAAATGAGGCTGTTAAAGTTTCAAATTCAAGAAAAATAATTCCACACTGAAGTTTGTTCATGGCCAGGAGTTGGGACGGAGGTCATAAGTGGACTGCCTCACTACTCGTTCGAGGGCATGCTGCCGAAAGCACTCCCAGGGGAGACAGAGGAGGAAACAACGAGTATAATTTCTCAACTGCAACTAAAAACTTTACTAGACCAGCTGGACATGAAGGTGAAGGACTTCAATCTGGTAATAAAAAACCTCACAAGTGTTTCTACTGTGTTTCCTTCTTTTTCTGATTTTTAGTTTTCAAATTATACATCACCATCCACATTCACTCCTATCATCGCTTCCCTACCTTCCACCATGTTCAATTCACCCTCGGCAACCACAGTCACCTCAATCCATAAGAGCAAGGCACCTAAACCCCCAGTAGCTACACCTAAGGCCAAGAAAGAAAGAATTATGGTGCCTAGGCATATAGTTAACCTCACTGAGGAAGATCAGAGCCAACCCATTGATAGAGGAGTACTAGTTCAAGAAGAGCCAAAGGTTACCACCCAAGTCACCTCTGCGCTACCAGTGTTTGATCCATTTTTTGTTTTGAATATTCAGAAATAATCTCCACCCCATGCTCACACCTCTTCACCTCATACTAACCATTCATCACCCCATACTTCATTTACTTCCAAAGACCAATCCACCCGCACACCATCCACCTCAGCAACTATCTCAGACCCAGTAAGGCTAAGAAACAAGACAAATGGGAATGCGGAAGTAGAAGTTAACTCAAGTACAACTAGGGTACCCAAGGTTAACCAACCTCTGGTGGGGCAGGGCACTTTCCTAGAACTATTAGTCCAAGGAGGATCTCTTACTCCAGATACAACACCCTCGCCAAAAGAGTTGAACCCATCTCAACAAGCCAACCTAATACTGCAATAGACTCAACCAACCACTAGCATGAATAACCCAGAAACTTAGCTACCACAATAGAACCAACCTGAATCATCGCATGAAAACTAAGAGAAATCAATATCCAGTAGGAAACCCCTTAGAGAGAGACTGCCAGCCCAGGACATGTCAGGCATTGATAGCATGCAGAACTGTGGGACTCGGAAACTATACAAATTCATTTAGCAAGAAACACAGCAGGCAGAAGAGTTTCACAATGACCACCAATAGAGGTTTGAGCAGCAACAAGAGTAGGTCATCGCGCTTATTGAAAAGCAGAATCATCTAAAATGGGAGAAGGAAAGTCTACAGGAGTAGTTGGAAAAGGTAACATATATCTGGCCCATAGTAATTTCCCAGGATAACAAGATACCCAAGGACATATTGACATGCTCTATGGTCTAAAGGTCTATTCGAGTGAAAATGACATGTTCAAATCTCAGCAAGGAAAACCAAGAGCTTAAACAAACACTAGCTGCCATACCAGCATTACTAGACCCTGTCGTGATATATGCTAAGAAAATTTATGAGAAATAGAAGCAGATAATCGGAATGAAGGAAACCCTAGGGACGACAGTCAAGGAGGCCTACAACCTACTGAAACATTTACATGAATGCTCTAAATTGTTAACCATGAAAGCCCAACCTATCTCGGCACAGCTTGAGCAAATTTCACAACAGATCAAAGAAGCCATTGATCCCATTAGCATAACCAAACTCTACAGCCAAGTGAAGGTACTAGAATACAAAATATAGAAGATATAGGAGCACTCCGTTGCCATAAAGTAGGTCCTCAGAGAGCTAAGGCAACCAGTCACGCAGAAATCAGAAGAAATATGGCATATGGAAGCCAAAGCTGGGCCAAATTTTCAACAAGTATTCAGTAAGCTACCACCAGTAGCAAATGAAACCGAGGCTGAAAGAGTTGCCACCAAATTTGAACAACTAATTAGAGAATGGCAACAGGCAATAACCGAGTTTGTAGAACTCAAGTCTTCAGCGTTGAGCAAGATTCCAGATTTGGGGCCTTTGTTTGGACAGAGAAGACAGTATTGGCCTCATAAGCCGATAGACCGATGGAAGCCGTAGTAGTAGGAAAATATTGACTCGGGATGAGTCAATAGCCTGTGCTCGGGGTTTTTTGGGGCCTTTGTTTTGAAAAAGAAACAATTTTGAGTTGTGGAGAATAGGTGTCAGAGCACAATAAATGTAGACAGGAAACTGTCACGATTGTGGATAGATGAAAGATAGGTGGGGCGATAGTTGTGGAGAATAGTGCAGATGGCAGATATGGGAGACAAGGAAAATCAGTAGAACTCCCAGTAATCAAGAAGAAGCGGCAAGAAGCAGAGTAGGAAAAGATGAAAGACTGGCAGTCACATTGGGGGAAGAAAAAATAGGCAATCAACCAGCATATATGAGTTAGTTAGTTAGTGTGAAAAAGGCCCGAGAGAGAGCAGAGCCGTAGGAGAGATCTGTGAGATCTTTGTTGTGATGAATCACATTGTAATAGACTCTGCAAAGCGATGTATGTCGTTTGATACTGATAATGAAATATGGCTATTGTTGTGTTTAATGTTCTAAGTTGAGTATTAATCGGTTTCTTACTATGAATGTATGCCCTGTTTTAAATTTTAATTCAGCATCCTGAATATGCTTGATGAGTAATAGCTTATACATAGTAGTGAGATCTGTCTACTTTTTCAAGTTCCTTTATTTGTTCTTTATGGTTGTAATCGTATGGTACATGATCTGTCTCCTAATATTACTAAGGTCACATCATGCCTCAGGTGAGGTGCTCTACTCCTTGGAGTAGGGTGAAAATGTCGGTGTTGTGCTAGACTACTGCAGAAACCTTGTTGGCCTCTATCTAGAACCCGCGTCTTGCTCAGAGACCTCCTTTTTCACCAACAATTATGATCATTGTTATCTCTTGAAATATTTTTCATGTTAACTAATGATTATTTTGTATCGCTCGTATGTCTCATCTAAGTTAGTACTATTACTTTTTTCTAAGGGGCTCACTTAATTTCATTTTATGTGATGGAACATTTCATGTATTACATTTGAAACTTCACAAAGTTCATTCATGTGTTGTCACAAAATCCATGAATATATCATCTTATGTGTTTATTGTAGCCAAGGCATATCTTTGAAGTCATCACTTTGGAAACCACCCATATTCAGGTTGGGGCTTTTACTCCAAAATTTGTGGGGTGTAGTTGTGCCTAAACATCGCGGACACCCCCTTCCCTGTTGGTAGCCTCTAGTACGGTCATCACACATGCATTTTATACAACTAGTTTGCAAGAAACAACATTTTAATCATGCAAGAAACACTCACTCAAGGCCACTACCTATCGAAACTTTGCATAACACGATCTACAGAAAGTCACTATTCCATGGATTATGTAGGCCACCACCTATTGGATGCCCCAATACCCAAGTATCTCTAGCCACTACTGAATGAAACCCACTATTCCAAAGTTTGTGTGCAACTACCTAAAGGATGCCACTACACCTTGAATCCGGAAGGAACCACTTGCCTCATTGAAGGTCCCAACCATCAAGCTCCTCTTTTGGACCTCATTTCACAATTTTTGACATTAGATCCACATAAAAACATCAAACAATATGGGCCTCGTTTCATCCGATTTTCATATTGGACCCATCATAGACTCTATTGCTCATCAAAAACATTATAAAATAAATCAAACACCTTAAAAATGAAACTCTTTGCCCATATAATCAATGCTTTGACACTCAAACTCAAACACATTAATCAACAACATCATATTTTACTCAACATTACTGACATCTTATAACACAATAAACTACAATCAAACAAAGGAACTTGGTCGTATACCAACATTAACATACCTATTCCTTTGACTCATCAATATTATAGAACTTATATATCAATACATATACAACAATCTACACTAAACATACACTAAGTCGCTTAACCATATAGCCTTTGCATAACAACCCATTAATAGAAACATAGTCAATGTATCCTTCAATCTCTTTCTACGCAATGATGGATACAAAAAATAGATATATAAAGTCTAACATGACATAAAAACTATGTGATTTCATGCACACTCCATCCTTTCTCTCTGTCCCCTTCAACAACACACTGTCATTTCTCAACTGTTGACTGAAATCTATGTCAACACAACCATACACATTATAAACTTTTCTTTCACACCTCCTTTGTAAAAGACATTTCTATAGGGAATGTACAAGTGCACACTCTTCTGATCCATGTACAAGTTTTTATGTAAATGTTCTCTACATATGCAATGCAATAAACATTCCGTATATGCACACTGGTATAAAATCACTTTATTCACACAATCTCCACACCATAAACAAAAATTCTACTTTACGTACATGCATACCAAAGACTATATCTACAAAACTTCTACAACAATCCACATTCTCAAATTTAATCTATTCGTTAAAAAAAATTGAGTCGACCAAGTCGATAACATTAAGGACAATGAGATCCCCTTCAATCAAATGGACCAGTTGATGTGATTCATTCATTTGATACTAGATAAAATGGACGAGATTAGCAATGCTTTTATCAATCGAACCAATCATTTAATTTACTTCAACCATATCACAATCACTTAATAATAAAGTTGTTCACATGACCTAGATCAAATCAATGATTACTTTTGGGACTGGGCTAGATGAATGTTCCACTAACCTTCTCATTAATCCATGAGGCCAAGATCAACCCAATACAAGAACCATATTAATCACTACACAATAATATGATAAATAATTTGTTTACACATTTTTAGACTAGATTTCATGGACAAATCTACTTCAATTTTGACTAAATCAAATAAAATGTTGAAGATTAATAAAACACCCTGATGGCTACTAGAAACATGCGTATATATAATGGTATTTATTTTTGGAAGCTACAGGAAACAACATTGGCATTGAAAAAGAACCCTAGAACCAAACTGCACAGGCATAAAATGGGTAGAGTGCAACAATAATCTTGTGCTTCTCTTTTAGCATTAGGATATCGTGACACTTCCTAAACACTTAGAAAATTAAAGCTTCTTTGACCCAGAATTCTACCGCTAATTTCCACACCTTCCAAAGCACATCTACTACCTCGGCATACATCAACAAAAAATAAATAACCTATGGCAAGCACAAAACATCATCATAATATTTTTGTTATCAATTCCAAAAACAATTGGTTGACTAACCCCACATGGCTGACAACATGTTCGAACATTTGGATGAGTGTTTGAGGTACACGGGTTTTCAAATAAAACCAAATTGCTATAGAAGGAGGAATAGTACAACTCGTTTGTAAGGCGAAGAAAAAAGCAAAAAATTTTGGTCCTTCAAGTGTCTATCAAGGGAAGGTTGACGAGTTCTGATAAAATAAGTATTAGAATCCACTCAATTATACTGGATGTATCTTCTATGGATTCCAAAATGTATCTTGGAAAAAATTAGAAGAATCTGCTCAATTTTTCGTTGGTCTTGGAAGTGGGATCACGAGGTGCTTCCTTGGGTTAAATGTGATAAACTAGAAATTCTAGAGCTCTTAGGAGGTCGGGACCTGAAGAATATCTTCTTCTTCTATAAATAATTCGATTCCAAGTGCATATCGAGGCTGATATCATGAAAAATCTTATGTACATTAGTTGTCACTAAAAAAATAGATCACGTTGATTTCAATAGAAGATTAGTTTAGACAAGTGGACAAAGTACACGTAAATATTTTAGTGATTTGGCCGATACTCCTAAACAATTTTGATCTTATTGGAAATTTGTTGAAATGGAGAGTATGTAGAAGTGATAAGGTGAGAACTTGAATTTATCCATGGACTGCAGGTGGACAAGGGCATCTACTCCCCCATCCTCTAATTGAATGAATAATAGATATAGGATTTTACAAACTTGACCATATAGCTAGCCCTACAAACAAAAAAAATTTGGAGGCAAGATTGGATCTAGGATGAATAGTTGGGATTAGAGGAGAATTAAAAAGAAGTTTTGAGTGGCTCTTTGAATTCCATCATAGCCAGTGACAGAAGCTTGTCAAAATGAGTTCAGACAAATTAATTTGGAGTACTTCCGCCATAAGAACCTACATGCCCAAGCTTAGGTGCATCTCTTTAATTGTTGTCAAATTTTTAGCAGATTTGAAATTGTGGTGGAAAGTGGTGTGGAAGTCCAAGTTTCCTACAAAATCCAAACTATTCATGTGGTCTTTGATGGAGAAGAAGCTTCTCACTTGGGATGTCCTGCAAAAACTATTTAAGACTGGGATGGGTTGCTTCTCCCTCTGCAAGCACAATGATAAATCAACAATGCATATTTTCATACAATTGCCCTTCTATCAAGAGGTATAAAAGGTGAGAAAAAATGTGTTGTGGCAACAACACCTTCCATTAATTTTTGAAAAATTAGAGGGCCCTCCATATGAATTTTTCTGAAATCATACATTGAATTATTTTTATTGCTTTATTTTGTGCCAATTTCCTTTCTTTTGTTTTGTTGCCACAATTTCAACGATTCAAGTTTCACCTCATTCTGACTTACAATTTGAAAGATATCTTCAGTTAAAATTTGGTCAATTTCACTACTTGAACATAAAATATGTATTTTATTGTGCTTTTAAAAATTCTATTACAAATGAATGATTAATATGTAAATACATATTAATTTATTTAATATTTTAAACTTTAATTAATTAAATTAGTCATCAATTAATTAGATTACATTAATTTAATTTAAGTTAATCTTCATTTAATTAAATTATAAATATATTAATTATTTCATTTATTTATTTAATTAATTGTTTTATTTTATTTATAAAAAAACCACCATATTCAAGCACTTCATGGAAATATTGTAAATATAACATAAAATATGTAATTAAAAACCATACTGAAATTATATATTACTACATTATAAAACAATTTAAATAAATCAAGTTTATACAATATAAAATATAATAATAAAAAAATTATAGAAGGGGATATTCCCTAGATCCCCGGTTGCCCGACTCCAGAAGTGTTATGTTATGCACTTTCCAATTTATCGAAGCAACGAGGCCGAGGGTGATGTGGACATTACGTGGGAGGCTTCGAAGGGTTTTCATCTAACACACGAAACATTTAATTTCTGGAAAAAAAACATATGAAACATTTAATTATAACTGTGTTGTAACATATGGTTTGGGTTGTTAATGGAAAGAGGGTCCCACTCTCGACGGTGCCTTCTCTTCGATACTCCCTCCCTTCATACCATACATACACCATGAACAATGTTTAAAGTGCCCGCCCTTGTTTTGATTTTATAGTACACAATTTGTTTTTATGTATTTTATTTTAATTCTTATTAAGCTTTATTTTTTTTATATATTTTTGTTTTATTTTATTTTAAATATTATTTAATTTAATTACAATTTATTTTTATTATTTATTATTTTTTAATTTATTAAAATTTAAAAACTTAAAAAAATATTTTTTTAAACAAAACATTAATAAAAAATTTCCCCAACTATTATTCTTGGAGCAAGACATTTTTGGAACACAAACTTTGACAAGTGATATATTGAGTTTTACTTATTAAAAACAGGAAAATGAGAGTTCATTGAAGATATTCTTTCAACAAGAAGAATTTGGATGTAGTTTTTTGATCAGATTTGATCATTTGGTATTTTAAAAATTCAGCAGAAACTACAACTATGAATTTGCAAAAAAAATTGAATTTCTGATTTTGTTTTGGAAGAATGTATTTGATTTTGTTTTGGAAGAATTTATTTGGCGAGGAAGATTGTTGTTGCTAACTAATTCCAAGATTGTTCTATTGCTAATGTTTTTTCCACATGAAAGAAATAGAATAAATATAGTTCATTTTATTAATTTATCCAATTGGATTTTAATTCGTTAATTTGTTTTTCATAAATTTAGAAATCTGAATTTTCTATCATTTTTTTGTTTAATTTTAATTTTAATTTATTTTTGTAGAGAGTTGGTTGGAGAGGTTGAGGCCTATGAGTATTGTAGAAATGAAATTGTAAAAGAAAAGATGAAAACAAGATTTTTCCAACACTAATGGCATGGAGAAAAACTCCTTGCAACAAGATTCTTTTTTCGGGATTTCACTTGTAACTATAAATAGCAATTTGGAGAATGAAACAAGGTTGTAATTTCTTTGAAAAAATAGGATTTTTTGCACTACTATAGAGGACTAAATTTGTAGAATATTGGTTATCTTTGGACCAAAACTTAAAATGCATTCTTCGGCTCCACAAAATTTCATGCTATTGTGATATTTTTTGAGAAATTATTTACTTGAAAATTTGGATCGGGTCTGCAAATTTTGTATACTAACCCAAGATGGTCATCTCACAAAGGATTTTTCATTATATCATGGTGGAATACGTCATATCTACAGTGCTCAAGAGGCACATAAGCTTCAAGATGTTGACCAGAGCATTCCTAATATTTATGAATAACTTGATAAGAAGCAAGTGGACCACGAGGAATATACTATTGAGATGGAAGGTAAGCTCTATGTTTCATTTTGATAGTTCCTAGATATAATTATAGTTATGTTATTCTTGATTTGGTGGATGAGTGTGGCTTGACTAAAGAAGTGCATGCAAAGTATTGGTCTGTATAGTTGGCTATAGGTACTAAGCAAAGAGTTCACCATTTGGTGATAGATTGTGCATTTGAGTTGGATGGTATGTCTACATCAACACATATAAATGTGCTTCCGTTGGGATCATGCAATATGATTTTGGGCATGGATTAGTCGTACCTTCATAAGACTAATGTAGATTGTTTTATGAAGGCTATTGAATTATTCAATGATGATGAAGAAAAGATAATATTTCAGGGAAAGAAGAAGCCTATGTTAGTAAGAACGGTTACAACTATGCAGGAAAAGTACAGTATCAAGAAAGGGTGTATATTGTTTGCAATGCATTTTTCCAATGAAAAGGGGAAGGATGTTTAGGATGTTGAAGTATTAAAGAGGTATCTAGTTTTATACCAGTTTCAAGATGTATTCCCAAAAGATATTTCAGAGTTTCCTCCTCATAGGGAAGTGAATTTCTCTATTGATTTGGTACGAGGAGAAAAACTAACATCACTAGAACATTACAGAATGATCACTCTAGAGTTATTGGAACTGAAGTTGCAGTTGAATGAAATGCTTGGAAAGGGATACATAAAGCCATGTGTATCACCTTGGGATGCACCAATGTTATATGTGAAGAAGAAGGACAATACTCTTAGGTTATGCATTGATTACACACAACTCAAGAAGGTGATGATCAAGAATAATATTGATGCCATTTTTTAACAGTTGAAGGGAGAAGCAATGTCCTCAAAGATCAATTTGATATCATGATATCATCATGTATGCATCAAAGAAGAGGACGTCTACAAGACAACAATTTGTATTGGGTATGGGCATTATGAGTTTGTTGTGGTTCCTTTTGGTTTGAATAATGCTCCAACTACCTTGATGTGTTTAATGAATAGTGTGTTGCGTCCTTATCTAGACACATTTGTGATAGTATTCAGTGATGAAATATTGATATATTCTAAGAATGAGGAAGAGCATGCAGAACACATAATAGAAATGTTAATATTGTTGAGAGAGCATCAGTTGTATGCCAAGCTTACTAAGTGCAGGAACTTTAAGAAGAAAGTTAATTGCTAGGGATGTGTTGTTTCCAAAGAAGGTATAAACAAAGTTAACAATCAAATAAGAAATATTACCTCAAAATAAGAACTCTAACAAAAATGACATCAAAAAACCCTGAAAAATACCCGAAAACGAAAAGTTGTAATCTGTAATAACATTTTTTCGAGGTAAAAATTCAACATTTTTAAAAAATGGAAGTAAAAACCAATATTTTCTATCCAAAAAACAGCCTCAAAAGGAGAAGTGTTGATGCTGGAATAACGTTGTCAATTTGGTGTGTGTAAAAAACATCATGAAAACAAAAAGTGTTGATGTTGGAATTACATCGTCATTTTTTTGCGAGAAAAAAGCAGGCTAAAAAAGAAAAGTGTTGATGTTGGAATAACATCGACCTTGAAAAAGAAAAGCGTTGATGCTGGAATAATGTCGTCAATTTTTTGTGTGAAAAAAACACTTTCAAAATGAAAAGTGTTGATGTCAGAATAACTTCCTTTTCTTTTCGGGGTAAATTGTCAACAATTTTTAATAATGACACTAGAGATAAAATATCATCACTCTGAAAAACCTTAAAATTTCAACGATAAACATGACATTAAAGTTAAAATATCAAAATTCTTCAAATTCGAACAATTTTTAAGCATAGCATTAAAGATAAATATAATATCTCAGAAACGCCTTCAAAATCCAAAGATAACATTAAAGATAAAATATCACCTTTATAAAAATAAAATTCCAACAATTATTAGGCATGGTAATAAACCTAAAATATCATTGTAAAAATAAAAATAGAAATAAAAAACAAAAAAAGAGAGAAAAAAAAACACAATTTAAAGAAAAAAAACTAACCAAAAAAAAAAAAAAAAACAGAACCATTTTTCTTAAGTTATAAAAATAATAATAATAATAAAATGTATAATTATAAAAATTATAGAATAAAATATTTAATATAAAACATTTAAAATTACTTAAAATTTAAAAAATTAGAATTAAAATTGAAAAAGAAAATTAAAATAAAAATCTAAATTAAAAAAAATAAAAAATAAAGCCCATGTGGTGTAGAACAGTTAGTGATGGGGTGCACTGTTAAGGCACTCTGTTCTGTAAGGTCACCGGTTCGAAACCCGTGGGTGGGATGGAAGGAGAAAAAATGGTAAGATTAGGATTAGTCGAAATGAGAAAAAAAAAATAAAAATAAAAAAAAATCATATATATATATATATATATATAAACGAAAAATACATTTTCAAATAAAAAATGAAAAACAAAATTCATTTAGTTTAAAAAAAAAAAATTAAAACAATAAATAAAAAATCAAATATATTAAAAATTCAAAATTAAATCTCAAAGAAATTTAAAAAAAAAATGAAAAAAAAATTAATTAAAAAAAAATAAAAATAAAAAAATTAGACCTCCGCAGACCTCGTCTTAGTGGAGGTCGATTTACCTCCACTAGGGGCTACAGGGCTTAACTGTTGGGCGTCGAGGAACTGGCAGCTCCTCCTTGCCTAGTGGTCGAGTCCCACACCCCCCCCCCCCATGGCGACGGAGGTCGATTCTCGCAGCCCCCTGTGGCAGAGGAAGTTGATTCTTAGAATCGACCTTCGTCAGCATGGGGGGCCACGGGGTTCGCCTGCCAGGCAGGGCCACTTACCAGCTCCCCCCTTGCTCGATGGTCGAGCCTTGCGGACTCCTGTGGCAGTGGAGATCGATTGTGAGAATCGACGTCCACCACCATCTGGGGCCAAGGGTCTCAGCGGCTAGCTAAGAATTAGCTGCCAACTCCTGCCTGTCTAACGGTCGAGCCCCGTGGCCCCCCATGGTGGCGGAGATTGATTCTCACAATTGAAATCCACCACCACGATAGGTCGTGCAGGTTGATTCTCAGAATCGACCTCCACCGCTAGGATGGGCTACTGAGGTCATTTTCTTTTTATTTTTTCATATTTAGTAAAAAATTTAAATTTAATTTAAAATTTAAAATTTAATTTAATTTAATTTTTTATTTTTAAATTATATATATATATATATATATATATATTTAAATTTTCTCTTTAAATTTTTTTATTTTTTTTATTTTTTTTAATTTAAATTTGTTTTTATTTATAACATCAAAATGTATATATTTTTTTGTTTACTTTTTTTTCCTTTAAATTATGTGTTATTGAAAAAATTTCAATTTTTTTTTCATTTATTTGTTTTTTATTTTTTTTATTTTTTTATTTTTTTTTGTTTAAATTTATTTTTTACAAGTTATTTTTGTTTTTTTTTCACTTTTATTGGTTTTTTTAATATTTTTTTTTATTTGATTTTCTTTTGTCATGTTTTTTAATGTTAATTTTATGTTTTATTACCAAGATGAAAACCCCACTCTAAACAAAAATGATTTATGTTGCATCAACACTTTTCAAAATTAGCATGAAAATCACTAAAATTTTAAAACAAATGTTCATACTTGATAAATAAAAAAATTTAAAATGCCAAAAAATTCATCACTTTTATATATTTACATGAAGATCATGACATTTAAAAAATAAAATATGAGAAAAAATTTAAAGTTCCAAAAAAAAAAACAAGTTATTCCACATCATCACTTTTCAAAATTGACATAAAAATCATGACATTTAAAAAATAAAATATCAAAGAAAATTTAAAGTTCCAAAAATGTGTTCCAAAAAAAAAAAACAAGTTATTCTACGTCACCACTTTTAAAAAATGATAGGAAAATCATGACATTTAAAAAAATAAAAAATAAATAAAAGTCATAAGAAAATTTAAAGTGCCAAAATTATGCTAAAAAAGGGTGATTATGTATCACCACTTTTAAGAATCGGGTGTTTTTTTTTACACCTCAAAAAAAAATGTACCATTTATTTTTCTCGTTTGGTTGGTAACTTTGTTTATAGCAATAGACCTAGAAAATATAAGAGCAATCATGGAATGGGAAACCATTGGGAATGTGGATGCAGTAAGATCATTCATGGGATTAGCAAGTTCTTATATGAGGTTCATCAGGAACTTATTATGGATTGCATGTGTTAGGTCTCTATAATACTAGTGTAGCCCCCTTATTTTTAATGTTAGCGTAGCCCCTTTATTTTTATTGTTGTGTCCATATATCGCCCATATTGTTATTGTTGTTCCCATAGAAACACACTAGTGTTATTGTTGTGACCTTACATTATTATTGTTATGTAGGATTTGATTATATTGTGACCCCTTAGACTACTATATATACAAAGGAGGTCTTGTCATTTGTACCATCCAATAATTGTTCATTTATGGATTGTTAAGGATGATAAACCCTCGAAGAGGATACTTTTTATGTTGGTGATATATATTTTCTTCTATTTTGTGAGATGGTTGCATAAAATTTGGTATCAAAGATTTGAATTCTAGGGTTTCACTTTTTCAAATGAGAGAGCTCAGAAATTTCGAAATTATTTTTTTCTATGAGGCTTCAAAAGCATAATTTTTTACCACTTGGAGTTGAAATCTTGTGAACGTCATGTAAAAATTTCATATCTTGGTTCGCTATATTTTTTGAGATATGATCTGTGGAAGTTAGGGTTTTTAAAGGCTCTAGAATTCATTCTCAAACATGTGACCTAGGGAAAATCATCATTTCTTTTGTTTTATTGATCGGATTTGAATTCTGTAAAAAGTAGAAGAAAGTGAATGGAATTAAGCATCTGTTGTAGAAATTTCAGGGCTAAAGGTTGTGAGAGTGACTCGTGGAATCCAGTACAAGTTCACTCTATTGAACTAATCCATAATTAGGTCATCGTGGGAGATTTTACATAACTCTATATTAAAGAATACAATATTGGTTTAAACTTTGGCATTGGAACAAAGATTCAAAGACATACCACAGGACTGAATGTCACACCTCGATGACATGAAATTATATAGTTACAATTGTTTCAAGATTGAGCTCAAAAATTATAGAAAAAGTGTGTATTTTTTTTAGAATTGCATAAATTTTGTTTGAAAAATTAGTTTGAAGTGATTCTAGGGCATATTGAAGCATATATATTAGTATCAGGTTTTAAAATTCCCCACAAACAAAACAATTCAATATATATATATATATATATATTATTTTGGAATTGCACACCTCTCCCTTAGGAAGGCACTTAGTATTTTTAAAAACTTACAAGAGTGTCAAGAAGGATTTTTTTTTGGGTGGCCTTAAATTTTGATATTCAAAAGTTTGTGGGATAATGTTTTGTTTGGTAATAGAATAAAATTAAGACAATTAATACCTAGGGTCTGTTATAACTTTTAGCCATTCTAGGTCAACATTGGGAGGAGGTCTAAATGAATTTTATCATAGGTTTAGCCAAATCTAAATGAAAGAGTGTCATCATGGTGGTAGTTGATAGAATTACCATGTATCCATAATTTTTTCATTATATTATCATTTTCATGCTAGTACAGATGCTAGTGCATTTATGGAAACAATTCAAAATATTCATGGAAACCCAAAGATTATGGTAAGTGACAATGATCCAATTTTCATTGAAAAATTTTGGATGGAATTATTGTCTTGTATTTGTACCCAATTAGCTCATAGCTCATCTTATCATCCTGAATCTAATGGGAAAAATGAGGTAGTGAATAGATATTTGGAAGCATATCCCTGTTGGTTTGTATCTAATAAACAAACACAATGGGTGAAGTGGTTACCTCTAGGTGAATGGTAGTATAACACTTCCCTCCATACTGTAGCAAAAATGACCCCATTTATGGCACTTTATGGATATCATCCACTATCCATCAAATCATCACTAAGAGTAAATTCTAAGGTTTAAGCAGTGGAACATCACATCTAGCATCAACAACAAGTTCTTCAACTTTTAAAAGATAACCTCACTCTGGCACATAATTGAATGAAACAATATGCATATTAGGAGTGAAAGAAGTTTTGATGTAGTTGAGTGGGTATTTTTACGAATACAACCATACAAAAATTTCCTCAAGCAAGCTAAGAAGGATAATGAATTATAACTCAAGTAGTATTCTCCTTACAAGGTGTTGCAAAATATTGGTACTATGGCATACATATTGGAGCTACCTGCATCTTCCAAAGTACACCAATTTTTCCATGTTTCATGCTTAAACAAGGTTATCGATGATAAGATTCTAGTTCAAACACTGTTTTCAGAACTTGATGAAGAAGGAAAAATCATATGTCATACTCCAGGAGTCATAGAAACAAGAACTCGATGGCTATGGAATCGATCAATTTCAGAGTATCTCACTAAGTGGAATAACTTACCCTCTGAAGATTCCACATGGGAGGATGTGAATTTTATACAGAATCATCCAAAACTACTCAGCCTTAAGGAAAACACTTTTTGGAGAGGGGCATGTTATTTCCCTATAGTACTAGTGTAAGCCCCTTATAGTTATTGTTATTGTAGCCCCCTTATTGTTATTCTTAGTGTATCCCACTTATTGTTATTTTTGTGCCCTTACATTTTTATTGTTATGTAGGCTCTTATTATATTGTGACCCCTTAAACTTCTATATACAAAAATGATGCATTTTCATTTGTATGTTCATTTATGTAACGTAAATGAGGTTTCCCCGTCGAAGAGGCTAAATTTCAAGTCATTGATCTATATTTTCTGATATTTTTTGAGTTGGTTGTATAAAAGACCAGCCTATCACATATTTGCAATGGAAACAGACGAATTTTGAATGAACTGAAGAGTGTGAAACTAGTTTTGAGAAGTTGATGCAGTTTCTTACAAATTCTCCGGTATGAAAGTTTTCATATCCAAAAAAATATTTTGTTTTATGTAAAAATGATTGCAAGAAAAGATTTTATGAAGTCTCGATACAGAAAGGAAATATGGTATGTTATGAGTCATGAAAGTTGAATAAGCATGAGCATAACTATGTGACTCATGACCTTAAGTTGGAAACGATTTTTTATGCCTTGAATATGTGGTTAAATTATCTTCTTGGAAGTAGTTTTATTTTTATGGGGGATCAAAGTGGGCTGAGGTATTTGTTTTACCAACCTAATATGAATGCTAGGCAAGCTATATGGTTCACCATGCTCAATGTGTTTGACCTTGAGATCAGTTACATCAAGGATAAGGAGAATAGGGTTGCATATGCTCTTAGCATAAGAATGCAAGTAAATCACGTCGAATCTATGAGTTCATATGGGACAAAATTACTGGAGTGGATCTTTCAATCAGGGAAACAGGATGATGGGTACCAACAACTTAAATACGGGTTAGAACAACATAGTACATGTGACGAGGATGTGTATTATCATCTCACGGACGATGTTTTGGTGAGATTTAGGGACAAGATCTATATACTAGATGAAAATGAGCTCAATAATCTTATCTTGAGGGAATTTCATGTTATTTCATATTCAAGTCACCCAGGATATAAAAAGACATTGAAAACAGTGAACAAAGTGTTGGTTGAATTTGTCATGAGGTATTTGGACTACCAATAGTGAAAAGGAGAGTGTAAGCACATAGGTGGTCTATTGATGTTGATCCCAATTCCAGAGAGGATATGGGAGGTAATTTCCATGGATTTTATTATAATTTTTTGAAGGACATCGAAGAAACATGATTACATCATGGTTGTGGTTTACAAGTTAATTAAGGTAGCACACTTCATCCCAGTAAATTCCACTAATTTAGCTACCATGGTAGCTCAACTCTTGATTAGGGAGATAGTGAGATTGCATGGTATTCCCAAGAATATTGCATCTAAAAGAGATGGAAAGTTCACTTCTAGGTTTTAGAAGGAGTTTCTTACAGGTTTGGGGATAGAGTTGGCTTTCTGTACAACTTATCATCTATAGGAAAATTGACATAAAAAGAGGGTTCATATGATTCTTGAGGAAATTTTGAGGATGTACTTCATGTATAAATAGTGAATGTGGTAAGAGTATCTTCCATTGGTGGAGTTTTTGTACAATAATGAGTATCAAGAATCCTTGAAGATGATTCCATTGAGGTGATTTATGGGTGGAGTTGTAATACTCCCATTAGATGGAGTGATCCAGTGAACAAGGTATTGATTAGATCATATATGTTCGTAGAGATGGAATAAGAAATGCATGTTATCAAGAAGAAGGTAAAGGTAGCATAGGAAAGACATATGAGTTATGTAAATAAAAAAAATGCATTTAAGGAGTTTTAGTTTGGGGAGCATGAGTATTACACATCAATTGAAACATGAGATCCTTAAGGGTTGGATCATGTGCCAATTTTTCACGTCGGTATAGTAGGCCTTCTGAGATCCTTGAGAGGATTGGACCAATGGCCTACAGACTTTCACCGCCACCAAAAGTGAAATTCCATGATTTTTTTCATGTTTCATTCCTTAAATTTTATTTTAAGGATTTTCATCATGTGATTCACTCGTTTGTATTACATGTGGAACCCAAACAAGAATTCCAGGCAGAACCTCAATCCATATTGTAGCAAAAACAACTCATGCTTTAGAATAAAACAATCGAACAAGTTAATTTGTAGTGGAATTAATTTGGGGCTGAGGAAGCTACATGGGAGATGGTTGATGATATGCGGGCTATGCATGCTTCATTATTTATAGGTTGAGGAAAATGAGTTTTGGTATATATAAATATCTATGTATAGTTGTTATTGTAGATACCACAATGAGTTGTATTATAAACCTCCAATAAGCAATGTGATTTTCATGTTTTTAATTTTTTTCATGGCTTGCAGGTAGTTTTTCATTTTAAATACTGCATCGAGCTAAATTATAGAGATCCATAGGTAGTATCTTTTGGATTTCAATAGTTTTGATGGTCATAGGTGTCATGGAACATTGAGAACAGTGTTCCCCTAAAGGGGAGTGGTTTTTAATAACCCCAAGTTAAAATATCATGTAATAAAGGATAATAAAGGAAGAATAAGGTGAAGGTCATGGGACACATATTCTAGGTTGAATGTTGGGAAAACATCTATATTGGGAATCACTTGTTGTTTATTATGGCTAAGGAAATTGGCAAAGGCATTGGAAAACACAAAGAGAAATTAATTGGGATTTTATCTATGAAATAAATAAAAATAGGAAAAAGGGAGATGAAAGGTCACAAATTTTCATGAGGGAAATTGAAGGAAAATTAAGGAAACTGAAGAAAATAGTGGCCTCAAGAATAAAAAGGCTTCTAAAGATCAATTCACAACTTTTGAAAGTTTAGTTTTGGAGCTCTCTTCTATTCTCTCATACTCTCTTGCACACTTAGAGAATTCTTGGAGCATTCTATCATTGGAAAAAGGAAGAAAAAAGGAAGGAAAGGTAAAGCAAGGAAAAACAAAGAAATCTTGGATGAAGCAACTTCAGTAAGATGATTTTTCAGCTCACTGGTTGCATGTGTGATTTACTACTATTTGGGGAGTGAATTCATTTGTTTATCTACTTCATTTGTTATCATTGGCATGAGTTTTTTTTTGGTTTTAATAGTGGTTTCAACCTTTCTTTTCCATTTCCTCTATATGCATAGTGTGATGGGTTTCTTTTCTGGTTGAGCTTTGGATTTCTAAAAGGTTTTAAAATTGGGTGAGGTGGTATCTGGAAAATTCGCAATGTTATGGGGCGGAGGTGGTTTAATATATGGGAATCCCCTATTGAGTAGTTGGAGATAGGAAATTTTTTCAAGGTAATGGTGAACCAACACTATTGCATCCAAGTTTGTTTGGGTTTCATAATATCTTGACTAGTTTTTACTAGATCATGGTTTCTTTGGTTACTTGAGGGTGGATGTGGTTTAGTTACTAGGAATCCCTAGTTGTTTATGTCTTGAGATCCCACATTCATTCTTGAAATATGGGATGATGGTGATTCACTCAAAGAAATATTTTTCTTAGCCCAATCTATTATCGGCGGTAAGTGGATGTCCCTAACTTAGTTGGTTTTTTCATCAATTAATAAGAGATATTTTCCTATTATATTATATGAGCACTCATACTTGCTCATACTTGATATTATAGTGATTTGATGGTTTTTATATCATGTTTAATAATTTTTTTATATACTTATTATAAGAATGTATATGTAATGTGGGTACATGATTTATTGTCTTGAAAATGAAGACCCCATTTTTATTAGAGCTTATAATTTTGACTTTGACAAAGTTTTTCTAGGTGAAAAAGTTGTGTTTTTTCGACAATATAATCTCGAATTTCCTTTGTAGAGAGGATACCCTTGTTCAAAACTCATTGGGTTGGTAAGCCCTCGATATTAAAATCACTCGAGCTTATAATTTTAGGTTTGAAAAAATTTTGCTAGATGAGAAATTTGGCTTTTCTTCGACAATCTACTCTCTACTTTCCTTTATATAGAGGCTACCCTTGTTCAAAATTCATTCAGGCAATCTACTCTCTACTTTCCTTTATATAAAGGCTACCCTTGTTCAAAACTCGTTCAGACAATCTACTCTCTACTTTCCTTTATATAGAGGCTACCCTTGTCCAAAACTCGTTCGGATTGTAAGCCCTTCATATTGAAATCATCCAGTTAAGTACAACCCTATTGTAAATTCATTCAGACAATCTACTCTACTTTCCTTTATATAGAGGCTACCCTTATTCAAAACACATTTGGATTGTAAGCCCTTGATATTAAAATTATCAAGTTAAGTACAACTCTATTCTAGGGCTATGAGCGCACATGTAACGTGTCAAGGGAGGAGCCCGAAACGGGAGTGACAATGTTACTCGATTCATTGATCTCGTATGAAGGCATGAACTCATATAGAAGTTGATATCAAGATTTAGAGAATTCATGTAGGATATTAACTTCACAAAGCACATATATGTATTGTCTGGGATTACAACGAAGGTGAAATATGAGGCTTTTTCTTATGGAACAACATACGAATCCAACCTTTTCTTTTCCAAAAAGAATCATATCATTTTCCCTCATTGTAATGTAAATAATTTTATTTTGTTGGAACAAATATCAAGGGAAATTAAGAAACAATTTGCTCTGAAGTATAAATATAAAGAATTATTGGGACAAATGCAATTACTGTTAACGAGTTGGTTAACAAGTTAAGTGATTTTTATTATTTCTTAAAGAAAATACTAAGACAATCAATGTTTTTTTTTTAATAAAGTTTCTTTGGAAAAATAACTCGGTAAGAAAAGTAAAAAGCTGATGGTAAATGATGCCGATAACTGAAAAGTGGTTGGGGACAACTGGAAACGTTTACCTTCTCCTCTAGGGATATTGGACTGATCCCAGTGAGGAGTAGGGGTTTTTGTTGATGGATGAAGGAAAGGGTGAATATTTTCCGAGCTGGTAGAGAACCAGTGGAAAACACTCAGAAATTTCCTGAAGTTTATAGTACTTACTGGAGTAGGTGTCCTGAGGTCACAGCATAAAGAAATCCACTTTTAACTTGTACCGATTAGTTTGGAGCATGGGGGCAAGGAGGACATAATTGCCTCAATTCATGGTTGGGAGGACCACAACTAATTGAAGAATAAACTAAAGAGTTAGATAAGTAGGTTCTGTGCTATTTTATTTCTATTAATATGTACCATAAACATCTCTGTGACAGTTTGGTAAAAAGAACGGTTGATTTCTAGAAAGAATTGTTATAATATCTGTTTATTTTTTTGGCTCTGTATAAATACAGGGAAATAAAAGAAGGAAGTGTTTAAGGTTAAGATTATTTTACTGTTAAAGTTTAAACTTAACTTTATTCTTACAAAAAATAAGAGGTGAGTGAATATACTTATTAGCATCCACTGTGTAGCTGAAGAAACAATTTAGTAACTACTCAGAACCTTCATAAGTAGTTGGGAGTAGTAATTTGGTGAAAACTAGAGAAGAATCGATAGAGCTGTTGGTCTCAGAAATTGGTAGAAACCCCATCTGAGACACTTTTCCTAAAGTTCTCCACTGTGAAACTATACATGGACACTGGGTGGGGTGGTCCGGACACCCATATATATAGTATAAAAGAAGTAAAATTGTATAGAGTTTATCGCTCGAAAAATAACACTGGGAAAGACAAAATAAGTGAAGAGAACAAAGTTTTATATATTTATTTTTAAGAAAGGAAGTTAAGATAATATCCTTCAACATTTATCTCTATTAAAAAAAAAAACATCACTATTTCATATCAAAGAAAATAAATGGAAAGTAAGACTCTGTAGAAGACTTGAACCATTTCCATAACCTTAGAAACAAGCTTAAATATATAAATTTAACCTTATAATTAACAACATTCTCTGAGAAATTATAGTCATATGAAAGTATAACGAAATCTTTAACTAAGTGATAGAATAATTTAATGAAACATAACAGAAAATAATAATATGCACTCATTACAAAACTCAAAGCTTAGTAGATACTCTGACAAACGTTAGACTACAGAGTTTTTCTAGAGTAAATGCATTGTTTCTTTTTTTTCTCCTTTATATAGAAACCCAAAATTACAGCAAGGGATTATGAGAGCAGAAACCCATTAATCCAAAAAAATATTAAGATAAAAACTCTGAGCTCTATAGCCCTTAGAAGTATTACTAAAATAACGTTATTACAATAATTTTTATCAAAGAAAAAGAGTATTGTAATCTTCACAAGATTAATGAACAAGGTGACTAGTTTAGGCCTGCTGCCTTAATGTAAACAACGAAAAATGAACCCTCTAGACTGAGTAATCTTGTCGGAATAACCTCAAAAAAGAAATCCAACCGACTATGCTGTGCTAGTGAAGAAATACCTGGAAACAATGGAGGAGTGTGTTGGTCAGCAACGAAAATCACTTTAGCACTAGAAAAAACTCATTATTAGCTACACACCAACCTTTGTCATTTTCCCTGTGGAACAAAAGTCGAGCAAAGAAAATAAAAAGGGTTTCACATGGAAATCCAGGGCGATTTTCATTATCATTATAAGTGGGAAGGGTATTTAGCAGGGAAAAATCAATAGAGGAATAAAATCTTTCAAACCCCTTTACCTATTATATGATATTAAAAAAAACTCCATAGCTTCTAGGAATTTCGTTTCGAAATATGCCAAGTAACTCAGGAAGGAAATGGTAAAGCAAATCGTATATAAGCAAACAAATAAAATTGAAGATTAACAGGTATGAATTTGCATAGTAACTCCGACATAAATTTAAAACAAAGGGAATAAAAAATGAATATGAGTTTCCTTACCAGATGATGATCAATTCCAACCCAACCTCTGAGAGAAGAGTGGTGTACATGTTTCGGCAGTGACCCTATCAAACTCTGCAAGGAAGATTCTTTATTGTTTGTGTTAAGACTATTCGGCCTGGGCACTGAAGCCCCAAGGTAGCAGAAGAAACCTCTCATTGGATTCGTCGTAACAGTGAGGCCATAATCCATTTGGTATGAAATGAATGACTTTGAAAACTGGCACAGTAAAATAAAAATCCTGTTGTTAGGGTTGGTAGGGTAAACGAGAAGCATTCCCGCCCAAAAATCTCCACCGTCGATTAATCAGATCCTACGGTGAGAATATCGGGTAGATACAATCGAGGTTATCCAGTATCGTATGAAATATCAACCAGCTGTCTGAGGACTTTACTCTCCAGTACTCTTATTTATTTTACTGACAGGAATTGCGACAACTAAGCACATGTATGGCACAAGAAGAGACTTTAGAGTAGTTAAGAAAATCAATGAATGTATATGCATGTATAATATTAATCGTAGAGTTGTGTATAACATGGGTTGAAGTGGTAAGTTAAAATGAAAACCATATGCTATATAGTCGAAACTTATTGATGTGTTAAAAAAATTACAAGTTAGAATGAGAACTGTATAGGAAGGTTGCGCCAAATTAAAAGTAAAGTGTAATTAAAATCTTAGAATATTGGAATTATGCATTCAACCATGGTTATTGGTAAAAAAAAAAATATTTACTCTAATATGAGCTGTGAGAAGTGGTATCAGAGTAGCGTTCATATGCTGGGACCCTAAGGGTCAAATAACGGTAAAGACGTATGTCTATTGATGCATAGAGTTTAGGAGGAAATATCATGAGAACTGGAAATACACAAAAAGCCCCCTAAGATAGTGGGGAACCCCAAGCGCAACCAGTAATGAACCCAAAAATGTGGGTTCTGTTAAGTGTCAAATAACACCAACAAACTAGTAGGCTCCTAGAAGAACAACAACATCAAACCAGTTCTCTGTTGAATACGGTGCAACAACTACAGGAGGATATGGTGGGTGTTCGAAAGGGTAATGAACAATTACTGCAAGACCAGGATAAGTTATTAAAGAGCTTGTCAAATAAACAAAACCAGGAGGTGGAACATCCAAGTACTGATAGAAACATGCAGGAGGGAGATGAGAAGTAAACGAAAAACAATACCACTAATAGAGTGGAAAGAAGCCCATCCCAACAAAGCAAGAACAAAAATTACAATGAAGCAAAATCTGGCAATGTGTTAGATCAACAAGAGGTTAAAAAGGAGAGAGTCGAACTTCAGAGGGAGTTCTAAAAAATAAAACCACCCACGTTTGATGGAGAAGCTAAGGAAGTGGCTAAAGCTTGGTTAATAAACATAAATATGTACTTTCAAGTGTATGAGTATAGTAGTAACTTGAAAGTCAGATTAGCCATATACCAATTCAGGGAGAAAGCCACTTTGTGGTGGGAAGAAGTTAAGAATTATTGCAACTTAGAACAACAATATGTCACCTGGGAATCATTCCAACAGTATTTTAAGGACAAATATTTAACAAAACGGTTCTCTGATGAAAAATATAAGGAATTTCATGACTTAAGACTGGGAAAGATGACCATCGATGAATATATCACCAAGTTCACTTCCCTGTTACGATATGTTCCCTATATTCGAGAGGAAAAGGGTAAGGTGCAGAAATTTTTGAGCAGCCTGCCAACACATATAAAGGAGCGAATAGAATTTCTAAACCCCGGAACCATGGATGAAGCCATTCGTAAAGCAAAAATGTGTTATCAATAGTAAAATGCTAAAGGGGAGAGTGGAAAGAATTGGCCGCCCAAGAAAGGATAGAAAAATAGCTCGAATTTCAAAGTTGTCAAAAACAGTAATTTTAAGAATTATGCACGCAACTCTGTCACCAAAAAGTTTGGCAGGAATCCCTAGAGAACCAGATGGCCAGTAGAGGAAATTTTGACAGAATCATCCAGTAACTTGAGCATGGGCAAGTGACGAAGCCACCTTTACAGTGTTGGGGGTGTGGAGAAGCACACTATTACAAAAATTATCCGCAACGAGCAAGAAGTGATGCAGTTGCAAACCTGCAAGAAGCTTCTATAAAGAAACATCCCTCGTATCATTGCGGCATTGGAGGACCGACAAGCAGATTATTAGCCAAGAATGATTGAGTTGGAAGGTAAAATACTAACTCAGTCTGTTTCTATTTTGGTAGACCTAGGTGCAAGTCTATGTTATGTTAATCCCAAAATAGTGGAATTGTGTAAATTGAAAGAACAGAAATTTAAAATTTCATGGCTGGTACAACTAGCCACTAGCGAAAAATGAAAGGTAACTACAAAAATTCCAAATTGTACTTTAAAGATTGCAGAACAGCAATTACAAGTAAACCTGAACATTTTTGCATTAGGGTTTTATGATGTTTTGTTGGGCATGGATTGGCTAGAAAAGAATTGGACCTTAGTGGAATATAAAGAAAAGATTATTTATTACAGAATGCACGATGGAACACGTAACGAGATACAGGGAATTAACAAAACCTTATAGTTACACCTAATTACAGCATCCCATATGAATAAAAATATAGGGAAGGGATGCCACTTATATGCTATCCAAGTGAGATATGCAGATGGCAAGGAAAAGTCACCTATGATGGAAAATATACCTATGGTCCAAGAATTCCTGGATGTCTTTCTAGAAAATATTCCTGGACTACCACAAAGGAGAGACATATACTTCACCATAGATTTAATGCCAGGATTTTCCCCAGTATCAAGAGCTCCTTATAGAATGAGTGTGCCAGAACTAACTGAGTTAAAAATGTAGTTACAAGAGCTGCTGGACAAGGGGTACATATGTCCAAGTGTGTCTCCTTGGGGAGCACTAGTACTATTCGTGAAAAAGAAAGACGGGACCATGAGAATGTGCATGGATTATAAGTAGCTCAACAAATTAACAATCAAGAACAAATACCCTTTACCAAGGATTGATGATATATTTGATCAAGTAAAAGAAGCCACAGTGTTTTCCAAGATAGATTTAAGATCTGGGTATCACTAGATTCGAATCAAGGATGAAGACATTTGCAAGACATCATTCCATACCAGGTATGGACACTATGAATTTGTGGTGTTACCCTTTGGGTTAAAAAAGACACCAACAAACTTTATGAGGCTAATGCATGGAGTCTACCATCCTTTCCTGGATAATTTTGTACTTATATTTATAGATGATATTTTATCTATTCTAAAAACTAGGAAGAGCATAAGGAGAATTTAAGGACTGTGCTTGAAATTCTATGAAAACACCAGTTGTACGCTAAGTTCAACAAGTGTGATTTCTTCAAAACAAAAATCCAATATTTAGGCCATGTTATTTCAACAGAGGGAATTGTTGTTGACCCAGAGAAGATCAAAAAAATCATGGAATGGTGAGTACCCCAGAACATGGCATACATTATATTGTTTATGGGATTAGTTGGGTACTACCGAAGATTTATTGAAGGATTTTCCAGAATTTATTTTCCCATCACTCCCTTGCAGAGGAAAGGAAAAGTTTTTAACTGGACCATCGAGTGTTAGAACAGTTTTGAAAAGATGAAATTTTTTTTGACTACTGCACTTGTGTTAAGGGTGGCTGACCTGGCAAGAAAAGAATTTCTAGTTTGTATCGACGCAAGTAAAGAGGGTGTTGGGGTAGTCCTATCTCAGGAATGCAAAGTGGTGGTGTATCAATTCAAAAAGTCGAAGTATCATGAAAAATGGTATTCAACGTATGATCTAGAATTAATAGCAGTATTGCAAGTGCTCCAAGTATGGAGGCACTACTGGCTGGAAAATAAATTTGTGTTAAAAACAGATCATAGCATCTTCACTAGTTACTTCAAGAAAGAAAATTTAAACTCAAGACAAGCAAGACAGAATGCCTTCCTACGTGAGTTTGACATGGATATTCAACATGTGAAGAGAAAATAAAACGTGGTAGTTTATGCTTCAAGCATAAAACTACATGGTATATATGAGTTGTATTATAATCAGCTATAAAATAAATTTTTGGAACAAGTGAAGGAAGAAGCACAAAAAGATCCAGAATACCAATTTTTATGGCAATAGATGGAGGAAAACAAAAAGCAAGGACATACATCTAAGTATGGAATAAATGAAGATTAGATGTTAACTTTCCGAGGTAAAGTATATGTGCCTAACCATATGGATCTAAAAGAGCTGATAATGAATGAATACCATCACAGCAATTATGTAGGTCATCTCGGATACTAGAAAATGTTGATTTCAATTAGGAAGGTTTTTTTCTGGCTTGGTATGCATAAAAACATTGTTGAATATCTAAATAAATGTTTGGAGTGTCAACAGGTGAAGGTGGAACATCAACATCCTGTAGGATTATTGCAGCCCATATCGATACCTGAATGGAAATGGGAGGTCATAGCCCTGGACTTCATTACAGGCTTACCTCGAACAAAGAGGAAAAATGACTCCATAATGGTGGTGGTGGACAAATTGAGTAAATATACACATTTTATACCTGTACAGTCTACTTACAAGACTATACACATAGCCGACATATTCATGAAGGAAATTTTTAGGCTATATGGAATACCAAAGATAGTTATTTCAGATCAGGACGTTAAGTTTACTTCTACATTCTGGAAGAATTTTTTTACTGGTCTCGGGACTCAGATAAACTTTAGTACAGGTTATCATCCCTAGCTAGATGGTCAAAGAGAGCGAGTAAATCAAGTCTTGGAAGATATGCTGCGCATGTATGTGATGCAGCAACCAATCAAGTTGTAAGAATATTTACATCTGGTGGAATTTTCTTACAACAATGGTTACCAGGACTCCTTGAAGATGAGTCCTTTTGAGGCCCTGTATGGGAGGCAATGTCGCAGACCCATAAATTGGAACAGCCCCGAGACAAAACTAATGTTGGGACCCGAGATGCTTGCTGAAATGGAATCAGAAGTCAAGAAAATTAGACAAAATCTGAAGGCTGCACAAGATCGACAAAAGATCTATGCAGACAAAAATAGTTTCTACCGGGAATTCGAAGTAGGAGACCATGTATATGTAAGGATTAAACCCAAGAGGAGTACCTTGCGGTGGACCTCTTGTGCCAAGTTGGCTCCTAGGTTCTGTGGACCTTTCTAAATTTTGGAAAGGATAGGACCTGTGGCTTATTGGCTAGCTTTACCCAGTCATATTCGATACATAATGTGTTTCATGTGTCCCTATTAAAGCATTATGTCCATGATCCAAAGCACATAATACATTGGAAAAACATCGAGGTATGCTAGAATTAAAAATCCTAACTTGATGTATGATTTATTTATGGGAATCTGACATGACACCTTGCTATTCGCAGGTAGATCTGGCCGACGAGTTTGTAACATACCCCGATAACTTCACAGGAAAATGCATGGAGTTAGGAATTTTTTTCAACATTTACGAATGTGTGACCTTATAAATTACTTTATATATTTCTGCATTAACCATTTAAATACACATCATCATCACTTAGAGAAATATTTAATAAAAATTATAGTGAGCTAAACAACCATTAATTGTCCTTGCTATAGCATATTAACTTAAATTTCCTGCTATAACTATGCATCAATCCCATGATCGTTTTAATTCAATTAGTAGATCACCTAATTGATAATATAAACATCACATCTTGAAATAAATTAACATCATGAAAATGACACAATGAACAATCATATAAATAGACACCAATATACCCTAGAATCCCCGTAGTGTGAAAACCAGCAAACGTTTAATTTTATTATTAAACACTCGTGAGGGTTGTAACCCCTCACTCAAGGGTTATAAGGGAGTCCATCCCTTGACCATTTTCATAAAAATTACATAGAAAAATAATCTTGAATGAAACATAACTAGCTATAAGATATTACAATCATCATGATACCATTTACGCATGAATGCTCAATCTCTGTCTTTGTAGTCAGCCTGTTTCCTTTAGCGGGTCATCGTGCAGTTGGAACTACTAAACCTGCATGGACTAACAACTCTTTATCTTCCACAATGTTAAACTTGAAAAATCCTTTTCTCAAGTCATCCTTCTTTCTTGCCATTGTTGTCATCAGCACACTTGATATCATGATTAGATAAAATATTAATAATCCAATAATCAATGTTTATCTCTGACACTTCAACACTATTTGTATGCATGTATAAAACGTAACCAATTTGACATGAAATCATCTTCTTTAACATCATTTCGCATGCATTAGTAACAAATAAATCACTATCAATCATCATCTTACTAACAACCACTAACAAAATCTTGCATGCACTTTCATGTTATTTCCAAAAGAAAGAGAACATACTATAAAATAATATTGTGCATGAAAATGAATAACAAGATTTCAAGATAACTATCCCAACAATCTATTTCCATTTTTCCTACTCTTAAATTTTCTTTTCTAAAGGGATTAACCCAATAGATTCTATACTTATGCATACGAATGCATGTTCTTTTCCGAAGACATCGTTTCTACACAAGAGCTATTCACATTGGTTGTACTTATAACAATGTGAGCTTTATTTCGAACCAAGTTAACATACAAGTTATAATTTGTGCATGTAATAACATAACCTTTTTATTCTTGCATGTAAAAAATATATTTCTTTCCAAAAGAAACTAAATACATATTTCATGGAAAAATAAACACATTTCTTTTGCAAGGTGTCAACCGCGTACCACTTATTCTTCGATGCATGCAAAAGGACATTTCTGTCTCATCCAAAAGATCTAATCCAAAAACTATACTCTTTCCATGCATGCAAGAATATATATGTTTCTCTAAATAATCTTACATAATAAAGCATGTGATTACTATTTTTCCTCTTTAAGAATCTAATCCAATAATGCATACAACGATATATTTTCTCTTCTATTCTTTTTGAAGAGTTATAATCCAATAATTGCTTCCTTTCATACGATTATATATATTTATTTTCCAAGGAATTTAATACCTTAATTATTATTTTTCCAAAATATAGATTACTCAATAGCTATTATGCATGAAATAGATAATATTTTCTTATCATTCCACATATTAGAGAGATTTGTAATATTTCCTTCAAAAATAACATGAATAACAAATCCTTCTCAAATAACAAAACCAATTGCCTTTTACGCAAAGTTTTTATATGAGCAACCCCTCACATAACTTATTTCTATATCTATACATGACTCAATCTCTTCATCCATGTAAAATCACATAATAATTTCTAGTAGATGAAATATAGTAGATATTATTCATGTGCACCTAAGCACATACTCTCTTCAAGAGTCAAATATTTATCTTTGAAACATTTAGTGCATATACTTGGTAATTATATAAATTAATTCCTTTTAAATAATCATCAACATAATTATTATGTCTTATTTAGATAAAAAATTATTTTTGTCTCATTGAAAAATGAAATGGAAGCACTATGTTTTACTCTATTTTTCCTGTTTTAGTCATCCCTTTTGGACGCGTATTGCGAACATATGGAAATGAATTTCAGAAAACCAAAAGGGGTTTTTGTTTGAACAGACTTAATAAGAATAACCTCTTTCATTTTTGTCACAAGCATCATGGTTTTTAAGATTTGAATGAATCTTTGATGCTCCTTTTTCCAGATTTAAATATCAAATAATTTCTTGTTTTTGTCACCAAATTTAGACTCGGTTTCCAACCAACCGGAAATGATTTTTTAAAAACCCAAAGATTTTTTTGTTTCTAATGGGTTCATTTAAAATAACCTCTCTCAATGTTTACAAAGGTGTTACGGTTTGGAAGATTCAATTGAATATTTGGAGCTCCATTTCCCATATTTAAATAATAATTGATTCCCTGTTATTTTACATCCATTTAGGATATGGTTCTCAAAACATGAGAAACTAATTTTTAAAATCTAAAAGAGTCTTTTGGTAATAACATCATCTTTTACAGAAACCTCTTTCACTTTTTTCTTATCCATTTCGGTTTGGGAGATACAAATTCATACTTAAACCCTATTTTCCAATAACTCATGCAATTCACAGAATTATTTAGCCATGAAAATCTTTTATCAATTCACAAAACATGAATTATTCTCATAATTCAATGAATAAGACACTTATTCCTCTATGAAATTTTTTTTATAGAGGTTTACTCAAGAATTAATCTTAATTCTTTATCACATGAAATTTTTCTTGCAAATAAAATCAATCATTATATCATCATGGCCCATATGCAAATAAAAATATTTTCAAAGAATATGGTTAATTATCTCTTGATGCATGCTTGTAATACTCTCTTCGTCTTCCTTTGCTCCATTCTCCATGTATTCTCCCATTCCCCTCCTCTACTTCTCTCATAGGCTTATAATAAATAGAATTAATAAAATGGAATAGCTTTTATAAATCATAAAAGCATTACAGTTTTTTCTAAATCATAAAATCATTCCATAAATTATCCATAAATCTGGTTTTCCCTAAATCACAAAAGAAATCCATAAATCTCTCATTATTTTATTTTTAAAGCTAGATTTGTTTTTTCCTTGTGAGCAAAATATCACTTATCCATACTTTTTCGAAATCTATTAATCATTATTTCTAAAACTCATAAAATATACCAACTTGGAAATATAATTTATTTCCATAGAAGAATATAAATTCTTATAAAAAAAAATAATTAAGAAATAATTCCTCCAATATTCTTATAATCAACAATTACAAGAATATTCTTCATGTAATACCAATATAATAATAAATAATATATAATTATTTAAGAAACCTTATTTTATGAGAGTTTTTACGGTGGCTTAAGTCACATATATTACAAACTCCCCCCCTTAAAGAGAACATCGTCCTCGATGTTCTTCTCTTATTGTAATGTTAACCTTTAATTTTCATTACCAATTATTTAGGAAATGTAAAATAATACTTAATTCATAATAATTCCACAAAAATTCAAGGATAACTTAGCCCTTTAATCATCAAAAGGATAAGAAAACTCTATCAAGTGCCTATTGTATTTTTATTTAGGATTTACACCTGTCTTTCGCTCCCATTAATGTTTTTGAAAATTACTGTGTTTCTCTCCCACAATAATTTCAATCAAATTGAAACTCATGGTATTTATCTCCAACCATTTCCTTTGAAAATTATTTTCTTTCTCTCCCACAATAATTTCATTCAAATTTAAACTCATGGCACTAATCTCCAACCATTTTCGTCTAGTGTGTCAGGAATTTAAAGTTCAATAACTCATTATTTTATCTAACATGAGTTATTTCAGTCGCCTATATATTTCAATTAATTTCCTCTATGTATGCATATAGATAAGTCATATCTGACATGTTCATTTTCTTATAAAAGTGTACAAACACAACCTATCTCATCGAAATTGTTGCTAAGATAATTTTTTATATCATGCATGGAAAACTATAACACATGAAACGACTTTGAAAGATGAAATTTACAGGCTATTGTAACATCCAATATCTTTAGATAATTTTGAGCATAGACATAATTTCATCTAACCATAGTTAATTTCTGAGAATTATTGAGGAAATGAGCGTATTCCACCCAACCGTGAACTATCTTCAGTAGTTACCCACCGAGCTAAGATCTACTTGCCACTAGAATCAACAACCTCATTGATTCCTTGGTGATTTCTTCCCAGCAGATTTTTAGCAGCGTCCTGCTTTAAGGTCTGCCAACCTTTTTTCCTACGCCTTTTTGTTTTATATTTTTCAAAAAAGATACTCTTCTTTTTCTTTCAAGCATGCATTTCTCTCCCTCTATGCTTTATTTTACCCCACTTAGTATTTATCTCCAACTAAGTCATTAACATAATCTTTCTTTCCCATTATGTTAATATTTTCCTCTTTATTATTTTCTCCTACAGATTTTTAGGAGACTTTTAGGGAAGGTCCATGTTGAACTTAACCACCAATAGATTTTCATAAGCTGGCAAGAAGTCTCCTAAAAATCTAGAGTTATTTCTTGAATACCCCAACGAAAGTATTCATTAACTCGATAATAAAATAAAATATTACCTCATTCCATTAGTCCCATCATGGCTTCCATAGCCATTGAATCCAATAAAAAATCAATGTCTAAAAATAGTCGATGTCTACAAATCCACTGTAATTTACATAATTTTCCATTTGCATATTATCATTAAGGAAAAGGAAAATTTATGTACACCATGCATCTATAATTTACCCTCAACATGGGTCCCACGATTTGTCAAAGTACATTGACAATAATTCATCACATGTAATATAGGTGGTATACATTCCAAATTTCCACATAATAATAATCATGTAACTTAGAAAAAATACATTACCATATCTTGCATACCATAGCATTATAATTTATTTAAGGTCTCACCTTAGCAACCATCAATATTGTAGAGAACTAACAATCCCATTGAACACTAGGACACAAAATGTGATTTTTTTTCTTCCCTTACCATTCCCTTGAAGCAATATAAGTGACAACCATTGAGAAATTTTGGGAAAATAATTTTCAATCATGCAATCTACAACCACTGTAGACTTTTATCAAATAGTGTGCAAGCATGCAATCTACAATAAATTATACATTCCAACAAATAGTTTGCAAGCATGCAATCTACATCCATCTTATAATTATAAAAACATTTTGCAAGCATGAAATCTATGGTCAATGAGACATTCTACCAAATATTTAGCAAGCATACAATCTAGCACCATTCAGGGACTATTTAGCAGACATAAAATAAATTTCCATAAATATGTTTAAACTATCAAAGAGATATTTAAACTAGAATGTATAGTATAATATGAATCATATTAATATCATAAATGGTAAAATTTCTGCCAATAAGACAACCAACAATCCCTATAGGAGCGTCTAATAAAAAAAATTTGACCAAATTATGGGTCCAAGTCTAAAAATAAATTTTTCCTGGAATCAACATGAGGGTTACATGATGTCAAGTTATGAAAACCCCTTGATGTTAAGACTAATCACATCAAAAGCTTCCACGGATGCAATTATTTAAAACAACAAAACTGTGGATCTCAATTACCACTTTTTGTCCAACACATGGAATGAAAAATTTCCTCTACAACTCTAAATGAAGAAAGAGAACCCACAATTATGCTACTCTCATTTTTTTCATTGACTTTAAGTTCACTATGTGAGTTCTACTTCACTCATTACTTATTTTTAAAAACTAAAGAGTTTCGTTCAGATATATATATATATATATATATATATATATATATATATATATATATATATATATGACTTCATCATTCCATTGTTCTCTTCAGGGTCAACCCCAAATTCTAAATTATTTAGTTATCACACCAACCATACATGTATTCATTCTTTATAGGGAGCGCATGGTAACTTTAGCCATGTTTTCCCACCTTTTTTTTCTTATGCACCGTAATCATTTTTCTAATATTATGCATGCAAAGGTTGGTAATTAATTTGCACTATGACCAGTGAGTTCTCAGGATGGTTCATAGGTACAATAGAGGTTTTATTGTCTTTTACCAACATCCATATTCAAATTTCATGAGCACAACTTTTAAAGAAACATTATAACTTTCTACTCTTTCATGTGGTCATTAATCAGGCATCATGCATCTCATGTTAATTGTAGTATACTACAAGTTTAATTAAAATCATACTTGAGAGGATGCCCACTAGCATCATACCTCTACTTTTTATTTTCATAATGATTCCCAAAAGGCGCTAGTGTTGCAACCTTTTGCTCTGATACCATTTGTAACATACCTTGATAACCTTGCAGGAAAATGCATGGACTTAGGACTTTTTTTCAACATTTACGAATGTGTGACCTTATAAATTATTTTATATATTTCTGCATTAACCATTTAAATACCCATCATAATCACTTAGAGAAATATTTAGTAAATGTCATAGTGAGTTACACAACCATTAATTGTCCTTGCTATAGCATATTAACTTAAATTTCCTGCTATAACTATGCATCGATCCCATGATCATTTTAATTCAATTAGTAGATCACCTAATTGATAATATAAACATCACATCATGAAAGAAATTAACATCATGAAAATGACACAATGAATAATCACATAAATAAACACCGATATACCCTGGAAAACCTATAGGGTGAAAACCAAGAAAAAAATAATTTTATTATTACACGCTTGTGAGGGTTGTAACCCCTCACTCAATGGTTATAAGGGAGTCCATCCCTTGACCATTGTCATAAAAATTACATAGAAAAATAATCTTGAATGAAACATAACTAGATATAAACTATTACAATCATCATGGTACCATTTACCCACGAATCCTCAATCTCTGTCTTTGTAGTCAGACTATTTCCTTCAGCGGGTCATCGTGCAGTTGGAACTACTAAACCTACATGGACTAACAACTCTTTATCTTCCACAATATTAAACTTAAAAAATCATTTTCTCAAGTCATCCTTCTTTCCTGCCATTGTTGTCATCAGCACACTTGATATCATGATTAGATAAAATATTAATAATCCAATAATCAATGCTTATCTCTGACACTTCAACACTATTTGTATGCATGTGTAAAACATAACCAAGTTGACATTAAATCATCTTCTTTAACATAATTTCACACGCATTAGTAACAAATAAATCACTATCAATCATCATCTTTCTAACAACCGCTAACAAAATCTTTCGTGCACTTTCATATTATTTCCAAGGGAAAGAGAACATACTATATAATAATATTGTGCATGAAAATGAATAACAAGCTTTCAAGAAAACTATCCCAACAAGCTATTTCATTTTTGCCTACTCTTAAATTTTCTTTTCCAAAGGGATTAACCCAATAGATTCTATACTTATGCATACGAATGCATGTTCTTTTCCAAAGACATCGTATTTACACAAGAGCTATACACATTGGTTGTACTTATAAAAATGCAAGCTTCATTTCGAACCAAGTTAACATACTAGTTATAATTTTGTGCGTGTAATAACATAACCTTACTATTCTTGCATGTAAAACATATATTTCTTTCCAAAAGAAACTAAATACATTTTTTATGGAAAAATAAACATGTTTCTTTACCAAGGGGTCAACCGCATACCACTTATTCTTCCATGCATTCAAAGGGACATTTCCCTCTCATCCAAAAGATCTAATCCCAAAACTATACTTTTTCCATGCATGCAAGAATATATATTTTTCTCTAAATAATCTTACATAATAAAGCATGTGATTACTATTTTTCCTCTTTAATAATCTAATCCAATAATGCATACAAGGATATATTTTTCTCTTCTATTCTTTTTGAAGATTTCTAACCCAATAATTGCTTCCTTGCATACGATTATATATATTTATTTTCCAGGGAATTTAATACCTTAATTATTCTTTTTCCAAAAGATAGATAACTCAATAGCTATTATGCATGAAATAGATAATATTTTCTTATCATTTCACATATTAGAGAGATTTGTAATATTTCCTTCAAAAATAGCATGAATAACAAATCATTCTCAAATAACACAACCAATTGCCTTTTATGCAAAGTTTTTATGTGAGAAACCCCTCACATAACTTATTTCTATATTTTTACATGACTCAATCTCTTCATGCATGTAAAATCTTATAATAATTTCTAGTAGATGAAATATAATAGATATTATTCATGTGCACCTAAGCACATACTCTCTTCAAGAGTCCAATATTTATCTTTAAAACATTTAATGCATATACTTGGTAATTATATAAATTAATTCATTCTAAATAATCATCAACATAATTATTATGTCTTATGTACATAAAAAATTATTCTTGTCTCATTGAACAATGAAATGGAAGCACTATGTTTTAATATGTTTTTCCTATATTAGTCATCCCATTTGGACGCATATTGAGAACATATGGAAACACTTTTCAGAAGAAAAAAAAAAGGATTTTGTTTGGAACAGACTTAGTAAGAATAACCTCTCTCATTGTTGTCACAGGTATCATGGTTTTTAAGATTTTAATGAATCTTTGATGCTCCTTTTTCTAGATTTAAATATCAAATAATTTCCTGTGTTTCTCACCAAATTTAGACTCGGTTTCCAGCCAAATGGAAGTGATTTTCGAAAAACCCAAAGAGGTTTTTGTTTATAATGGGTTCATTAAAAATAACCTCTCTCAATGTTTATAGAGGTGTTACGGTTTGGAATATTCAAATGAAGATTGGGAGCTCCTTTTCCCAGATTTAAATGATAATTAATTCTCTGTTATTTTACATCCATTTAGGACATGGTTCTCGAGTCATGGGAAATAAATTTTGAAAATATAAAATAGGCTTTTGGTCATAACATTCTCTTTTACAAAAACCTCTTTCACTTTTTTCCTATCCATTTCGGTTTGGGAGATACAAAGTCATACTTAGACCATATTTTCCAATAACTCATGCAATTCACAAAATTATTTAGCCATGAAAATATTTTATCAATTCACAACACATGAATTATTCTTATAATTCAATGAATAAGACATTTATTCCCCTATGAAATTTTTTTTATAGAGGTTTACTCAAGAATTAATTTTAATTATTTATCACATAAACTTTTTCTTGCAAATAAATTCAATCATTATATCATCATGGCCCATATGCAAAAAAAAAATATTTTCAAAGAATATGGTTACTTATCTCTTGATGCATGCTTGGAATACTCTCTTCCTCTTCTTTGGCTCCATTCTCCATGTATTCTCCCATTCCCCTCCTCTACTTCTCTCATAGGCTTATAATAAATAGAATTAATAAAATAGAATAGATTTTATAAATCATAAAAGCATTACAATTTTTTCTAATTCATAAAAGCATTCCATAAAGCATCCATAAATCTAGTTTTCCCTAAATCAAAAAAGAAATCCATAAATCTCTCATGCTTTTATTTTTAAAGCTAGATTTTTTTTTTCCTTGTGAGAAAAATATCACTTATCCATACTCTTTCCAAATCTATTAATCATTATTTATAAAACTCATAAAATATACTAACTTGGAAATATAATTTATTTCCATAGAAGAATATAAATTCTTATAAATAAAATAATTAAGAAATAATTCCTCCAATATTCTTATAATCAACAATTACAATAATATTCTTCATGTAATATCAATATAATAATAAATAATATTTAACTATTTAAGAAACCTCATTATATGAGATTTTTTATGGTGGTTTAAGCCAGGGATATTACAGAGTTTCTGGTCGAGCCGCAACACATACTTGATCGAAGGGAAATTCAGCTACAAAAACGAATTATCAGCCAGGTCAAAGTGCAATGGAATAACTTTGGCCCGGATGAAGCTACTTGGGAAGATGAAATTTTTGTATGTGAGGCTTATTCAGAACTATTTACTGAATTCGAGTGAAACACCGAGGACAGTGTTACTTCCAGGGGGGGAAGTTGTGACAACTGCAATTATTGTTAACTAGTTGGTTAACTAGTTAAGTGATTTTTATTATTTGTTAATGAAAGGACTAAGATAACCAATGTTATTTTTTTTTAATAAAATTGTTTTGGAAAAATAGCTGGGTCAGAAAAGTAAAAAGTTGATGGTAAATGTTTCCAAGAACTGAAAAGAGGTTGGGGATAGTTGGAAACAATTACCTTCTCCTCTGGTGATATAGGACTGATCCCGGTGAGGAGTAGGGGATTCTGTTGATGGATGAAGGAAAAGATTTATATTTCCTGAGATGGTAGAGAAGAAGTAGAAAACACTCAGAAATTTCCTGAAGTTTCTGGTATTGAATCGAATAGGTGTCCTGAGGTCACAGCAGAAAGAAATCCACTGTTAACCTGTACCGATCAGTTTGGAGCACGGGGGCAAGGAGGATGTAATTGCCTCACTTGATGGTTGGGACGACCACAACTAACCGAAGAATAAATTAGAGAGTCAGATAAGTAGATTATGTGTTGTTTTATTTCTATTAAAATGTACCATACACATCTCTGTGATAGTCTGGTGAAAAGAATGGTTTACTTTTAGAAAGAATTGTTATAATATCTGTTTCTTTTTCTAGGTCTCTATAAATACAAGGAAATAAAAGTAAGAAATGTTTAAGGTTAAGATTATTTTACTGTTAAAGTTTAAACTTAACTTTATTCTTATAGAAAATAAGAGGTGAGTGAATATGCGTATTAGTAGCCACTATGTAGCCGAAGAAACAATTTAGTAACTACTCAGAACCTTCATAAGTATTGGGGAGTAGTAATTTGGTGAAAAATGGAGAAGCATTGATGGAGCTATTGGTCTCAGAAATTGGTAGAAACCCCATCTGAGACACTTTGCCTAAAGGTCTCCACTGTGAAACTATACACGGACACTGGGTACACCAATATAGATAGTATAAAAGAAGTAAAACTGTATAGAGTTTATCGCTCAAAAAATAATAGTGGAAAAGATAGAATAAATGAAGAAAACAAAACTGTATAAGTTTCTTTTTAAGAAAAGAAGTTAAGATAAAAGATAATATCCTTCACCATTTATCTCTGTTAAAAAAAAAATACATGACTATTTCATATCAAAGAAAAGAAATGGAAAGTAAGAGTCTGTAGAAGACATGAACCATTTCCATAACCTTAGAAATAAGCTTAAATATAGAAATTGAACCTTATAATTAAGAGCATTCTCTGAGAAATTATAGTCATATGACAGTATAACGAAGTGTATAACTAAGTGAAAGAATAATTTAATGATACAGAACAGAAAATAAGAATATGCACTCATTACAAAACTCAAAGCTTAGTAGATACTCTGGAAAAAGTTAGACTAGAGAGTTCTTTTGGAGTAAATGCATTGTTTTTTTTTCTCCTTTATATAGAAACCCAAAATTACAGCAAAGACTTATGGGAGCAGAAACCCATTAATCCAAAAAAATATAAAGATAAAAACTCTGAACTCTATAGTCCTTAGAAGTATTACTAAAATAATGTTATTACAACAATTTTTATCGAATAAAAAGAGTATTGTAATCTTCAAAAGATTAATGAACAAGGCGACTACTTCAGGGCTGTAGCCTTAATGTAAACAAAGGAAAATGAACCCTCTAGACTGAGTAACCTCGTTGGAATAACCTCGGAAGAGTAACCCAGGAGGCTATGCTATGCTAGTGAAGAAATACTTGGAAACAATGGAGGGGTGTGTTTGTCCACAACGAAAACCACTTTAGCAATAGCAAAATCTCATTATTAGCTACTCACCAACTTTTCTCATTTTCCCTGTGGAACAAAAACCGAGAAAAGTAAATAAAAAGGTTTCAGATGGAAATCCAGGGTGATTTTAACTATCATTATAATTCGGAGAGGTATTTAGCAGGGAAAAGTCAGGAGAGAAATAAAATGTTTCAAACCCCTTTATCTGATATCCGCTATTAAAAATAACTCCATAGCTTCCAGGAATTTCCTTTAGAAATTTGCCAAGTAACTCAGGAAGGAAATGGAAAAGAAAATGGTATATAAGAAAACAAAGAAAATTGAAGATTACCAAGTATGAATTTGCATAGTAACTCCGATGTAAATTTATAAAAAAAGGGAATAAAAAATGAATATGAGTTTCCTTACCGGATGATGATCAATTCCAACTCAACCTATGAGAGAAGAGTGGTGTACAGGTTTCGACAGTGACCCTATCAAACTCTCCAAGGAAGATTCGTTATCATTTTCTTTTAAGACTATTCGGCCTCGGCACCGAAGCTCCAGGGTAGCAGAAGAAACCTCTCGTTGGAGTCGCCATAACAGTGAGACCATAAGCCATTTGTTATGAAATGAATGACTTTGAAAACTGGTCCAGTAAACTAAAAATCCAGCTGTTAGGGTTGCCAAGGTAAATGAAAAGCATTCTCGCACAAAACTCTCCACCGTCGATCAATTAGATCCTACGGTGAGAAGATTGGGTAGATACAATCGAGATTATCTAGTATTGCATGACATATCAACCACTGGTCTGAGGACTTTACTCTCCAGTACTTGCATTTATTTTATCGACAGGAATTGTGACAACTAAGCACATGTATGGCACGAGAAGAGACTTTAGACTAGTTAAGAAAGTCAATGAATGTATATGCATGTATAATATTAATCGTAGAGTTGTGTACAACATGGCTTGAAGTGGTAAATTAAAATGCAAACTATATGCTATATAGTCGGAACTTATTTATGTGTTAAAAAAATTACAAGTTAGAATGAGAACTGTATAGTAAGGTTCACTACTACACCAAGGGAATTTTAAGACATTTGTTTAAGACAAAAGAAATCTTTTGTCTTAAAAAGTCACTTTTTATTTTAGCTATTTTATATTAAAATTTAATATCAATTGAATTGTCTTAAATATAAAATTTAAGAAAAAAATAGTGTGAGACAAAAATAATTTGAGACAAAATTTTCTATTTAAGACAAAAACAATTTGAGACAAAAATATTTAAGACAAAAACAATTTGAGACAAAAAATTTAAGACAAAAGTATTTTAAGACAAAATTTTATATTTAAGACAAAACGAATTTGAGACAAAAATATTTTAAGACAAAACTTTATATTTAAGACAAAAGTAGTTTGAGACAAATATATTTTAAGACAAAAGCAATTTGAGACAAAAATATTTTAAGACAAAAATTTAGATTTAAGACAAAAGCACTTTGAGACAAAAATATTTAAGACATAACTATATATTTAAGACAATGGCGACTTAAGACAATGACAATTAAGACAAAACCCATTTAAGATAGTTAGCAATTAAGACAAAATCATTAGCATTGGGAAGTTTGCATTGAAATATCATGAGTGGATAGTGGATAAAATTATATTTTTTATTTCTGAAAATCGATATTCAAACCACATGAAATTTAATCATGTCATATTTATTTCTTTTATATTATATTTTTATTATTTCATTAAACCACATTCTAAAAATTTAATAAATAAATAGATAAAAAAATATTATTTTTAGGTTGGCAACTCAAGGGGATTTGAACTTTGAATCTCGTGTTTTAACCATAACTGTTCCAACACTAATATTCTTGGGCATATTATGTTTTTTCCCGCTAACTGCTCCAAATACAACCTCTAAGAACTAGTAGGGTCCAAGAAAAAAATCTACAAGTTCCCCAAATTCGATCTACATTTCATGGACAACCACATTTCCCCCAAATGTCCTCCACATATTTTCCTTGGTGTATTGGAGTTTGAAAAATACATAGGATTCCACAAGTAATCCTAATCATAAGACTCAACTTTCCTAATGACTAGGAGACCTTAAAAATAAGAAAACATCTTAATTTATGCCTAAAATTACTAAAATTTCCTATCCCAAACATGAAATTAGAAATTCTACAAAATTATAGGGCAACAAGAAAACCAACTTCCTCTTCCAAAAATCTCTAAGACCTTATGGAGGACAAATACAAATTTTGAAATAAATTGTTGAAATTATGCTCTTGCATCAACAGCTACCAATGTATCCTTGTAGGACACCCCCTTTAACAATAGATGTAATACCAATGTCCTTTACCAGCTAGAAGGAACTCCTTACATAATTCTCTCTTAGATCCCCTTAACCCATTGCAATGATTGTCTTTGATGTCTACCTAGTTGCAAGCACATTAAGAAGCAATGTAGCATATTGCTGGTTGAGGATTTCAATAAGTATGTGATTTTGTTGACATCTTGTGACTATCTCATATGTGAATATATAAAATCTTGGATGTATATTGTCGCCCTGACACTATAACATGACTTAGTATTGCCTATCATACCATGTCACTCCCTCCTCGAGACACCTAGAACTCGCTAACACTCCCTGTCACACACTCTTATTCATTCATTTATGAATTTTGACCTAGTGCGCCTTTGTCATGTTTTCCTGGCACTCCCTAACACTCCTTAGCACGCATTGGCACACCTAGGCACTTGGAAAAACTTTGTATGCTTCCCTAGCACTCTAACATGCCTTGGCACTTCCTAGAATACCATGTCACTCCCTTCTTAACACACCTGGAACTAGCTTATACTTCATTTCCATGCATTTCAAACTAGTGCTCCTTTGCGTTTTGCTGACACTTGGCCCTCACACTCCCTAGCATGTGTTCATGCCACACCCTGGCACTTGCCACATCTTGGCATGCCTATCATGCCTTGGAACTGCCTAACATGTGTTAGTACTTCTAGGAATTCCCTGACACACCTTGGTATTCGTTAGCTTTCATGTCATCATAGATAACCTTGCTTTTTTTGTGACTTGGGAACCCAACCAAGTCATTGGAAAATCGATGTTGTGCCCAGCCCAAAGTTTCCCTTTGTCTAAAACTACTTTTTCCAACCCTTTATGTAACCATAGGCTTACCTCCTACAAGTCTTATTCTGACCTTCTCCTAACACACTTTATCCTTGAGACACTTGGAATTCGTTAACACTACTTGGCACACACTCTTATTCGTTCATTTCCATGCATTTTGACCTAATTCTCCCTTGCAATGTCCTAGCACTCCCTAACAGTCGTCAACATCCATTGACACTTTCTGGCATGTGTTAGCATGCCTTTTAATTCCTTGGCACGCATTGACACTCCTTAGTTATCATGCCCTCACAATTACCCTTACTTTTTTTGAACTTGGGAACCCACCCAAGTCTTGCCTTGAATATAACAACTTGACCAAGTTACGGCTACTACAACTAGATTGTGCCTTGTTCACCTAAGAAATTACTATAACCCCTCACCCATTTAACCCCTTAAACACTAAACCCCTAACCCATTTAACCCCCTAAACCCTTAACCCCTAACCCCTTAAACCCTAATTCCCGACCCCTAACCCATTCAACCCCCTAAACCCCTAAAACCCTAACCCATTTAACCCCCAAACCCTAACCCCTAAAATACTTAACTGCTAAATCCCCTAACCCCCTAAACCTCTTAACCCCTAACCCATTTAACCCCCTAAACCTCTAACCCCTTCTTGTATTATATGGTTTCAAACCCTTCTTGTCTCCTTCAAGGGGGTTTCTGGAGGTCTTAAAAAAGACTTCCTTTTGCTAACCAAATGGATTTTTTCTTTCACACATGTATGGAAACGTACTTTCCAAGTCATATTGTAATAGATTCATAAGGCGATGTTATTGGTATTAATTAGACCTTATTTGGAGACATCATTTTTATTGTAGGGGTTGGTACCTTTCTATTGGATGTGATTGGTGATGTGAAGACTACTCAACTTCTAGTAAAGATTCATACTAACTCTAACAAGCTTATGGATGCTTTTTTACAAAGGGATACCCCTCTAAGCTTAACTCATTGGATTCTTTGTTTGTTCATGCTAATTATTGTTCTCAACTTTCCTTCTCCAAGGGGCTAAGACTATTTGCTTCATTTATTTTACATGGCCCGATGAAAGAAGAAGAATGGAGTTTGTCTCCACATCTTTTCCATTTCACTAAGTTACAAAAAAGAGTCAAATTCTATAGCCAATAGACTAATAGTCTCTTGATACACCTTTAGTGAGCTATGCATAGCTCTCACCTATCACTGTAGCTCAATGAAATGACATCTAATAGCTCCAAGACACCATTATAAATGGAGTAGTTGTGAATTTGTTGTTAAATGATTGCCTCTAAATGTTCAATTCTCATGAATTTTGGGGGAGGGGGGTCTTTTGGTGTATTGAGCGGGGCGAGGGGACATAAGGGTAGCATGGATGGGTAGAAGTGAGAGGTTCGAGCATGGTTTACTGAGATCTACAATCCTAACATTAGAGAATGAGAAGGAGCCTTAGGGCCTTATGGCATAGGGGCTAGGGAACCTATAGGTAAGGTAATGAGAGAAATTGATAGGAGAACCCCCAATAGTTGTGACAAGGGGATTAGGGGCCACATTATCACAACCCATACACACTTAACCCATAACCACTAAAGTCCCTATCCCTTTAACCTCGAAGCCACAATCCCTTAATCCATATACCCATAACTCATAACAAATTAACCCCTTGATCCCTTAAACCCAAAGCCATTAACCCCTTAACCCCTAACCACTATCTTAGAATCCTTGAACCCCATAAACCCTAATCCCATATCCTCTTAAAGCTTGACCCTTAACCCATAACCCCTAACCCCTAAACTCATTAACCCCTAACCCCTTAACCTTCTAACACCTAAATAACATAACCCTTAGGCACTTGACCCCTAAATCCCCTGACATGTAATCCCTTGATGGTTAATATTAACCCCTAAATCCCTTAACCACTAATCCATTAACCTCTAACCCTTAAACCCCCTAACCTTCAAATCCCATAAGCCCTAACCCTTTACCCTTTACCGTTAACCCCTTGCTCCTAAACCCTTAAACCCATTAACTCCTAGAACCCATTACACTTTATCCCAAACCATAGGTGCTCCAACGCTAATATTCTTGGGCATATTATGCTTTTATCTGCTAACCGCTCCAAATACAGCCTCTAAGAACTAGTAGGGTCCAAGGAAAAGAGCTAAAAGTTCCCCAAATCCGATCTACATTTGATGGACAATCGCATTTCCCCCAAATTTCCTCCACATATTTGCCTTGGTGTATTGGAGTTTGAAAAATACATAGGATGCCACAAGTAATCCTAATCATAAGACTCAACTTTCCTAATGACTAGGAGGCCTTAAAAATAGAAATAAAAACATCTTAACTTATGCCTAAAATTAATAAAATTTCCTATCCCAAATATGAAGTTAGAAATTCTACAAAATTATAGGGCAACAAGGAAACGAACTTCCTCTTCTATAAATCTCTAAGACCTCATGGAGGACAAGTAAAAATTTTGAAATAAATTGTTGAAATTATGCTCTTGCATCAGTAGCTACCAATGTATCCTTGTAGGCCACCCCCTTTAATGATAGTAATACCAATGGACTTTACCTAGAAGGAACTCCTTACATAATTCTCTCTTAGACCCCCTTAATCCATTGTAATGATTGTCATTGATGCCTACCTAGTTGAAAGCGCATTAAGAAGCAATGTAGCATATTCCTGGTTGAGGATTTCGATAAGTATGTGATTTTGCTGATATCTTGTGACTGTCGTGTATGTGAATATATAAAATCATTTTTTTTGTACCAGTTTAATGATTGATTTTCCATGAATTTTAAACTAGTGCTCCCTTGTGTTTCCTTGACACTTGGCCCTCACACTCCCTAGCATGTATTCATGCCACACCCTAGCACCTGCCACATCTTGGCATGCCTATCATGCCTTGGAACTACCTAACATGTGTTAGTACTTTTAGGAATTCCCTGACACACTTTGGTATTCCTTAGCTTTCATGCCGTCATAGATAACCTTGCTTTTTTTTGTGACTTGGGAACCCAACCAAGTCATTAGAAAATAAATGTTGTGCCCAACCCAAAGTTTCCCTTTGTTTGAAACTACTTTGTGCAACCCTTTATGTAACCATAGGCTTACCTCCTACAAGTCTTATTCTGGCCTTCCCCTAACACACTTTATACTTGAGACACTTGGATTTCATTGACACTACTTCGTACACACTCTTATTCATTCATTTCCATGCATTTTGACCTAGTTCTCCCTTGCAATGTCTTGGCACTCCCTAACACTTCTCAACATCCATTGACACTTTCTAGCATGTGTTAGCATGCCTTTTCATTCCTTGGCACACACTGACACTCCTTAGTTCTCATGCCCTCACAATTACCCTTACTTTTTTGGAACTTGGGATCCCAACCAAGTCTTGCCTTGACTATAACAACTTGACCAAGTTATTGTTACTACAACTATATTATGCCTTGTTTACCTAATAAATGGCTATAACCTCTCACCCATTTAACCCCCTAAACCCTAAACCCCTAACCCATTTAACCCCTTAAACCCTAAACCTCTAAACCTTTAACCCCTAACCCCTTAAACCCTAATTCCCAACCCTAAACCATTTAACCCATTAAACCCCTAAAAACCTAACCCATTTAACCCCCAAACCCTAACCCCCAAAACCTAACCCCTAACCCCTTTAACCCCTAACCGCTAAAATCCTCAACTACTAAATCCCCTAACCACCTAAACCTTTAAACCCCTAACCCATTTAACAACCTAAACATCTAACCCCTTAACCCCTTAACCCCTAACCCCTAAAATCCTTAACTACTAAATCCCCTAACCCCCTAAACCTCTAAACCCCTAAACCCATTTAACCTCGTAAACCCTAAACATCTAACCCTTAACCCCTTAAGCCCTAATTCCCAACCCCTAACCCATCTAACCCATAAAACCCATAAAACCCTAACCCATTTAACCCCCAAAACCCTAAACCTCTAAACCCTTAAACCCCTAAACCACTAACACCTAAATCCCTAACCCCTTAACCCCTAAATTGTTAACGCTTAACAATTAACCCATTAACCCCTCACCCCTAACCCATAAAATCCTTAACTTCTAAGAACTAGTAGGGTCCAAGGAAAAGAGCTACAAGTTCCCCAAATCCGATCTACATTTGATGGAAAATCACATTTCCCCCAAATGTCCTCCACATATTTGCCTTGGTGTATTGGAGTTTGAAATATACATAAGATGCCACAAGTAATCCTAATCATAAGACTCAACTTTCCTAATGACTAGGAGGCCTTAAAAATAGAAATAAAAACATCTTAACTTATGCCTAAAATTACTAAAATTTCCTATCCCAAATATGAAGTTAGAAATTCTACAAAAGTATAGGGCAACAAGGAAACTCATCCCTTAAATACTAACCCGAACCCGAATCCCTAATCCCTTAAATACTAACTCATTATGCCCCTAACCCCTAAATGCGCCTAAATCCGCTAACCCTTAAGCCCCCAATCCCTAACCCCTTAACCACTAACACATTATTCCCCTAAACCCTAAACCTCTAACCCCTAAGCCCCTATTCCCCTAACCCCTTATTATACTAGGCTCGTGGTGCTTTCTTGAGGCCATACAAGGATTTTACCGCTTACATGCTTTATGTTCCTAACCCTTCACAAAAAATCCTTCTGGTTGGGACACAAAAACATTCTCTTTCATATCTCCATTCAAGAAAGCAGTTTTTACATCCATTTGATGGAATTTACAACTTTTTGAGTTTCTAGGGCAAAGAATGTCCATATGGTATCCCATTTTGCTATGGGGGAGAAAATTATTCTCATAATAGACCCCTTCTTTTTGTGTAAAAACTTTTGCCACAAGCCTAGATTTATTCTTTTCAAATGAGCCATCTGTTTTATAATTTTTTTTGAAAAATGTTAGCACTTAATTTAGCAAGGGTCATAGAAGGGGTTCCAAAGGGACTACTACTAGATCAAGTGGAAACAATGGGACAAGGACCCATTGTCACCTCATTCAATTTCCCCTGCTCTTTATGCACTTTCACTGATGGGAGGAGTCTCGGTACAGGGAAATTACTAGAATGATGAGACCAATAATGATGCACAATGTGATTTCTAATGCCCATTCAAAGAAGAGGATTAGATAATAGGTTCCCTACTTTAGAAGCAAAAGAAGGACTCTCAAAGAAAGGCTCGAGGGAAAGATGACCTCGGGTTTAAGAATATTAAAAAATGATGAATGCCTAAGATCAAAACTTCGAAAATCCCTCTCTTGTGATTGACGTGTTTACACCTCCTCAAGACACCTAGAACTCGCTAACTCTCCCTGTCACACACTCTTATTCATTCATTTATGCATTTTGACCTAGTGCTTTGTTATGTTTTCCTGGCACTCCCTAACACTCCTTAGCACACATTGGCACACCTTGGCACTTGGAACATCTTTGTATGCTTCCCTAGCACTCTAACATGCCTTGGCATTTCCCAGAATACCATGTCACTCCCTTCTTAGCACACCTCGAACTGGCTGATACTCCATCTCCATGCATTTGAAACTAGTGCTTCGGCCTTGTGTTTCCCTGACACTTGGCCATCACACTCCCTAGCATGTTTGTATTGCATCCATACAAACAACAACCTAAACCATGGCAGATGATCACTTCATAATAAATCCATACTTGTTTGACATATCAAGCTGATCAAGAAGTTTACTCGTTGCCTCTCAATCAACTAGTTAAGTTATGTATGCTTGTAATTGTAAATGGATCTTCCAAATAGCACAAGCTCTACTTGTAATTTATTAAATCCATTATAGGAAAACACCTTATTATGGAAGCATACCTGGTTTAAATCTCTACCCCTCTAACCCCCCTTCAACCCACCAATAATATGTGGATGACACTCTTCTTATGGGCTCTCCCTCGGTCAAAGAAGCCCTTTCCTTCCACAATATTCTTGTTGATTTTTCCCAGGCCTTTGGCACCTCCATCAATAAAGCCAAATCAAAACTCTTCTTCCTCATTACCTCCTAGACCATTCAACTCAACAAGAGACACAGACCCAGACCCAGAAAAACCTGCATACCTAAAAAAGATGGGGGGCTTGGTCTCAGAGACCCAAACTTGTTGGGAAAAGTTATGGGCGCCAAAAACTGGTGGAGATGGATCACCAGCCCCAACACCTCTTGGGAAAAACTCTGGAAGGAAAAATATGCCCCATCTCACAACCTGAAGTCTCTAATCAGGCTCTCTAGAAACCTCAAAGGTTTCTCGGTCTGGAACCAAGCTTGGGTGAATAGAGGAATGGTCCAAAACCAGAGTGTTGACAGTGTTAGCTGTACAGCTGAAATTTACATCCATCGATTATGATGTCACTTGATACTGAAGGAAACTGGGGCGACGACATGATATTAATCGATGCGATGGTACATGCAACTATTGAGGCAAAGAGTCATGGCCCACCTGACTAAATTTGTGACCCAACCAACTAGGAACAACCTTTCCAACATCCTAGCCCTAGGGAACCTCCCCAAATTCCCTAACCCTCTGTGCCCAAGCCCTAATTTCCACCCATAGTGTTTTAAAACCATGTGCTCAGATCGTCAAGTAGCTAACACCTCTCTTAGCCTCCTTAGAGAATCTTTAGTATCCAAACTCTTTCAACTTTATTCCTCTCCTCTCTCCCCAAAACTTCAACAAACCCAAACAATAAGAATTAATACATGATAAATAATCAAATGATTTTAGTTATTTAATCAAAGTAAAAGAGTCATGAGAGGGCCAAAATTAATTTAATATTAAATTATTCATAACGCTATAGTTAAAAAAATTATCAAGCTTAATCAATATTAATGCTAATCATAAGCTTAATCATTAATAAATGCTTTAGCATAATAAACCATAGAATACTAACATATCCATGTGAGTTATGTATATGTAGATAACATACACATACCTTGTATGTATAGTAATAATATCAACAAGAAATTACCAAGCAATCAATCTTCTATTAGGTAGGATAATAACTAATCATAACATAAAATGGTTGGGGAGTGGGTGTTACAAATGGCTCCCTTATATTTATCATATATATCTTATATATTATTAATATGTGTCTATTACTTAGTAAATGAACTATTGTTCATTTCATTTTTCAAAGAATATTTTTCTCTCACTCACCAATGTATTAAACGTTGTAAGGGTGGCTGGTACATTTTCAATACCATATATTCACTCCCCTTCTTTGTCTTCAAATAAAACACAATAGTAACTAGAAACTAAAATACCAACTAGTAACCCTAAAAGAATCAATAAAATTTTATATCACAAGCTTTATGAATTCTTTTGTAAGTTATATTTTTATCGTAAATTGTGTTATTGAAATTTATATATATATCTTTATTTTTGTGGAGGTTATGCAGGCATACATCACTAATTTATTCAAATTACATCTTAGTAGTGGGTGTTGAAGATCAAAAGTTTTAGTTGTTGTGAATTTTTTTCCATCTCACAAAAAAGAAACAATTCCAATTCGAATAAAATCTCTATCATCTTGCTCCTTGAATTTATAAATAGTACCTACCAATCTTTTATGGCTCCACCTGCAAATCTTCTTATGCCTTACTCCACTTGTTTGTATTTTTTTCCTAATTTACTTGCTTGCATTTACTATTTTTTCCACTTGCTTGGATTTATAAATATTACCAGCATGACATGTCTTCTTTATGCCTACATGATATAAAGATACAACAACTCACACTAGAGATACAAATTGATTCAATGCAAATTTGATTTCTTATTATCAAAACTTTGAAATTGAATAAATAATATTCAATTTAAACCTTCATTTTTGTTTGGGGAGGCTTGTGTGGGTACGTGGTTATGTAGGTCATGAGGAGAATTCCTCACAGAGTGGATAAAATCCCCAACCTTGGAGCATCTTTCTGGCCTTCCAAGATTGGTACTTTGGCATGTATGGTTACATGGGAATATAACCATCTCTAATAATAAAATCCAAATATTTGATAGACGGTGCATAAAACAACTACGATAATGAAGGAATTCAACATCGAAGGTTTAAAGAAGAAAATCAAAATTCCAATTGGACCTAGAATAGATACTTCAAAGGCTTGGGCCTTCTTTGATGGAGCCAAAAATCATGCTAGGGCGATTTGTGGAGCGGTAGCTACATTTCACTTGAACAAAAATCACACTCCCCTTCTTAGCCTGGGATTGGGGCTTATAACTACTAATAAAATAGAATTAATTGGGATTTAGATTTTCCTTGACTTTGCAATATCCAGGTAGGTTAACTGCTTACAAATATTTGACAATTCTCAAGTGGTTTTTGATTGGTTCTTAGGGATTGACACATTACATAGTTTGGCCATAAAACTGTGTCAACAAATAATTCGACAATTACAAGAAATTTTTGAGCTAGAGGTATCACATATCCACAAAGAAAACAACGTTGAAGTGGATAGAAGATCAAAGGAAACATTACTTCAAACTGTAGGACATTTGGTGATTACAGAAAAAGTCATTGATGTCCTTAGGGTGAATGCCAACAACATTTTTCTCAATTGAAGTTGTATTGGGAACTTGCATGTTTTTTTATGTTGGACTATTTTATGCTCCTAATTGTTAGAATGCCATAGTTTTGACAGACATGTCCAAGAATTTGTATTGGAATAGTAATACTGTATACTTTGATTTCAATGAAATAGTGAGTATACAATTTTTTCATGGGATGAAAAAAAAAATTTCTACAAGTTCTTTTTGTGTTACCATATATAAACATTTTCAATATTAAACATTATTCCTTCACAATTTGATTTTTATAACTTTTTAGCTTATGAAAACCAAAGACATAATTTTTTTTGTCTTCAATCGTTAAAACAAACTAGTCAATCTTTTTATAATTTTTTTAATCAAACTTAAAAATAAAAATTAATTTCAATGAATTATAATTATTATATTATTTTTATAATCATTCATCAAAGGTTCATAAACTTTTTTTAAATATTTATCTAATTTTAATTATATATTTTAATGTCCCTGGTGACGGTGAGAAGCGGGAGGGGTATCATGGTGGGATCCTTGCCCACCACTTAGGGCAATACGAAGATGCTATGCATTGAAATATGGGGGTGGTGCGACCACCCCCGTGCATGCGATGGATTTATTTTACCAACCTAGAAATCATGTTAAGGATGTTGTCTATTAAACGAATGTGTCAGCTAAGGACTCATTTAGGGGGTATTTTTTGTTACAGACGAGGTTAATTGTTGTGTGATCATGATTGGGTTAATTATTGGGGTTGAGAAGATGGTGTGTATGTTGCAAGAGTCTTAGTCGAGGGACGATTTCTGGTTGAGTAGAGGTTTTGGGTTTCACGCTTTAGAACATTCATTCCTACTGGCGCCCAAAAGTAATTTGTGGCCTCTCTAGATGCAGTATTATGGGTATGTATTCACGAAGCCCTTAAGTTATATATCATGTTTGAAATTTATATGCTATGTCTGGAATTTTTATGTCAAGTTTCCAAAACACATATTCCGTGTCAAAGTTAGTTTAATATTGAATATGGTTATCAGGTCTTAGGCATATCTCTGTATCAAAAATTTGATTCGAAGAAAAATCAGGGTTTGTTCGATCCAGAGCTTAATCGGCCTTTGTCAACACGAAGTATCAGGTGGCGTGTGTGTCGATCATTTGTTGATTTCACAGGCTGAACCAATTGGAGAGTAGGCTGAATTGGTGGTCGTTGAGCTCTCAGCTATAACCTAAGGTACAGTACAGTGAAAGATTCTGAAATCTTTCCCTCACAAATGAAGCCGTCCACATCGCACAATCCTGTGTGGCCACCCAAGACATCCCATACAGCCTTCACAAAGCGGTTAATCCTGCGTGTCGGCACAACAGCGATCAGCCTTGGTTTTAAGGGGTTGCATTGGAGAAGCATGGAGCTGTGATTCCTTCATGGAGAGCGGGAAATATTATTTGGCGCCAAATTTTCAGTGAAAGGGTACAACGCAGCTGCTTCAAGGTTTAGTTTGGAGTTAGGGTTTATATAACTGGGTTAACATCTGATCAACAAGCACAGGTTCACAAGTTGGAGCGATTCCATAATTTTTTGGAAGCCCTAGATCAAGGTATTTAAGTTTCTTTCTGCTTTCCTTCCTTGCTTGTACGAAGGTTGGATATGTTGGAAATATCTCTCAAATTTTTCATTGGTTGCATCTTTTTCAAGACTAGGTTGGAGGAAATAGAAATTTTGGTTATTCATAGAAACAATTAAGTAGGGCATTTCAGCAAAGTAAAATTCAAAGGCTTTTCTCTACCAAAAACAATGTCACATCCAAATTTTGAGATGTGTTCCAATAAGATTTTGTAAAATATGTCTAATATATGTAATTAAGATCATATTGTGATATGCAAGTTTATTGATATGCAAGTAATGCAATAGGAACAATGTAATGCATTGAACGGAACAATAAAATTCATTAAGTCTCCTGTCCTCTGTATTATGGATTCTATGAAGCATAACATGAATTTGGTAAATTACAGATCTTGGCATAACATGAAGTTGACAGGTTGATTATGCTTAGTGGCAACTTAGTCTTGATGATAGATATTGTAACTGAGATTGCTCCAATCAAATTTGAAGGTCCTCATCTTGTATTTCTTGCCAAAAGGCCATATGAGATTCATGACCTTGCCTCCAACGCCCTGGCTATTTCTTCTAGCTATTATATGACATTGCATGCCATATCATTGAAAATACATCAACTCTAACTTATAACATCTCTCTAATAATTACTTTATGTAAGTGGTCTAAGGATAGAGTACTTGAACTTTGGTGAAAAGTATCTTAGTCTTTGTGGATGCATCAGAACCCTATCCCAATCATTAGATCTTTCCATCACCTTAAGCTCTTCTTGTTGAATAATATTTAGGTGATCTATATATAGGGAAGCCCCCCTTGTGGTATAATTTGACACTAAATAGCTAGAGAAAGGCTGCTAAGGTGATACTGGTGGCTGATCTCTTGCTACCACAAGGTGTGGATCTGTCTAGTGGGGCTTTGGACTAGGCACTCTAATATATTAATCATTTGATTCAACTCTTATACATAATCAAATATTTGTCCCTTTCACTCACTTGTACTAAAATGATAGGCTTAGGATTTAGTCTAGAGATTTCCCCTTAGGTAAGAAACCATTTCCTGAACCTAAAAGTAAGGAGCAAAGTTGTTGAGGTAACAGTGGGCAGCTTGCCTATTGGAGAAGTTGTGACTTTTCCTCTAGGGAGAATTTGAGAGATAACAAAACCCTTCACTCAAACCAAAATCATTGATTACACATGTTAAATTTTATCTACCGTATTATAAGGTGGAGGAATTCAAGGAGTCAGGAGACTGAGTCGAATGATGTTTATGTAGGTCCTCTTGATCCCATTTCTAGTAGTAGTGATAAGTTTGATGAGTAATCATGTTCATCAATGATTTGTAGTAAGCCAATGACCTAGTGGCTTGTAGCATGGTTTTTGGACTCTAAAGGGCATTTAGAGGATCATTGATTATGTATTTTGTCGCTAATATGTACTGCACTCTATGCCATTTTGATATATTGACCCTTGTATGGTATATAGATGAACAAATTTTTTATATTTGATCTCTAATGGTTGGAATCATAGTTTGAAATCTTGAAAAAAAATCATTTAAATTAATCATTTTATGTATTTTTTAAAAAGTGATTCATCAGACATTTTATATATTGGTTCAAAACTCAGTTCGATAGGTATCTGGTTCAAAAACCAATTCCAGACTATAAAACATTGGCTGGAACACATATATGTGACCAATGTTGACCACCTTGTTTATTTCACACATTGAAGCTGATGTAGCCTGGGAAGAGCTGAGATTGATAGTCATACAAACAATATTAGAACAATGTAGCATGGTTTTTGGACTCTAAAGGCCATTTAGAGACTCATTAATTATGTATTTTGTCGCTAATATGTAGTGCACTCTGCCATTTTGATATATTCACCTTTACATGGTATATAGATGAGCAAACTTTGTATATTTGGTCTCTGGAATTTTGAGAAAAAAATTCCATTTAAAATTAATCATTTTATGTATTTTTTTAAAAGTGATTCATTAAACTGGATTTTGATTCAAAACCCAGTTTGATAGGTGGCTGGTTCAAAACCGATTCCAGACTCTAAAACATTGAATAAGACACATATTTGGCCAATGTTGACCACCTTGTTTATTTCACACATCGAAGCTGATGTGGCCTGGGATGAGCTAAAATTGGTAGTCATACAATCCAATCAATGCAATATTAGAACAATGACTCAATTGCTTTGAACCACTTTTCAAGGTAGATAATGCACCATTGGAAGAATAAAATAAAACACGGAATTTTAAATATATTCCATTGTTGGAAGCACAATATAAAGAAGCCTATTTTAGCGGAATAATTTTTAGAAACATTTATGGAATTTACACTTCTGATTAAAAAGGAAATGGACACAAAAGATATGGCCTCTGGTTTTGGGCACCATGATACAAATGATCTCAAAAGATAAGTGTCCCAGCTTTTGTTTCACTTGTTCAGATATTTCAATTTGATAAAAGAACTGAATTCTTAAAAGGTTAAACTTGTCTATGCTAGGAAACCACTGCTTTTGGATTTTGACTAAAAAAAATTAAAATAAAATTAGAGTAAACCATATAATCAGAGTCCAGACCAACAACTGATCAACTTTGTAAGAGTATTCAGAGGCTAAATTTGTCATTGTCACAGAATATATATTTAATATCAATATCTTACATTTGACAAACCCAGCCTGTCTGAAGAGCATTATGCCTCAATGGAATAATTTAAATGGAAGAGTGGAAGAATGCCAATAAAGCTAGAACATCATTTCGTAGGGGCTACGGCAAGTAACTGGGGCAAATTATGTTAAATGTTAAAACACGTTGCCCAGAGAATTGGTCATGTTCACCAAAAGGCTTAAAAAGAAGATATCTGATAAATAGCTCCAAGATAGAGCTGGAAATTTGAGAAAAGAAGATAAAATCGTCCAGTTCTGTAAAAAGCTAAAATAGCCCAGATTTCTGTTGTTTAGAATAGCCCAGGATGGTTTTATGGTTTGATGATGAATAATCCCATGCAAAGTTCCTTGCCAAAGGATAACCAACAAGCAGATGCCATATCTGAGGAACAGTAGACTCTAAGCTAAAAAGCCATCCTCAGAACTTCTAGAACAAGAGATAGATCAATGGATCCCAATCAATTTTGCATGCGACATAAAGGAGTGTGCCAGAATGCAGCAGATGAACTTCACCCACTTCCTGCATGATCAGACTTTTATGGTAGAACTTTCGCAGGAAAACATATGGTCAAGAAAACTAAAAATGTGGTCAAAGTTGATATTTATAGGTTAACATGAAATGTGGTCAAAGTTGATATTTATAGGTTAACGTGAAATGTGGTCAAAGTTGATATTTATAGGTTAACATGAAGTTAAACTCTGAAATTTGCTCCAAGACATTTAGCGAGAGGCATGATTATTGAGTGGCAACCTTGCACGCCACACATCTTAGAAACAATGTTGTCAAGTTGTGGTTGACCCCTCTTAGAGGGTCCCTTTAATTATTCTCAAAATAGATAGTCGCATGAAGGGTATCGCTAACATAAATTCATGCACACAACAATGGGCACAGGGAGTAAACCTCAGATTTTGAATGGCCAACAATGTCACAGAAGCTTGCCAGCTCATATACATTGCTTCAGACAGGTAAGGAGCTCTTTCCATAAAAAAGTGTGCAAACAAAAGAGAAGACTTGTTCCACAGAAAAGCTAAATTGGGCGCCATGATACAAATGATCTCAAAAGATAAGTGTCCCAGCTTTTGTTTCACTTGTTCAGATATTTCAATTTGATAAAAGAACTGAATTTTTAAAAGGTTAAACTTGTCTATGATAGCAAACCACTGCTTTTGGTTTTTGACTAAAAAAAAAATTAAAATAAAATTGGAGTAAACCATATAATTAGAGTCCAGACCAACAACTAATCAACTTTGTAAGAGTATTTAGAGGCTAAATTTGTCATTGTCACAGAATATATATTTAATATCAATATCTTACATTTGAGAAACCCAGCCTGTCCGAAGAGCATTATGCCTCAACGGAATAATTTAAATGGCAGAGTGGAAGAATGTCAATAAAGCTAGAACATCATTTCATAGGGGCTACAGCAAGTAACTGGGGCAAATTATGTTAAATGTTAAAACACGTTGCCCAGAGAATTGGTCATGTTCACCAAAAGGCTTAAAAAGAAGATATCCGATAAATAGCTCCAAGATAGAGCTGGAAATTTGAGAAAAACAGATAAAATCGTCCAGTTCTGTAAAAAGATAAAATAGCCCAGATTTCTGTTATTTAAATTGTTTTTTTACTGTATATATAGATTCAGCACCATAAAAAATCCTTAAAACACTTTGATTATTGTGCAAGGTTATCCATCCAACCTTTGTTTTCAATAAATTTCTGTTCTGATTTTAAAGAAATTAGACCAGAAAATTTTAGAGAAATTAGATCCCAAAAATCCACATAAAAAAATCTTCAAAAAATCACACTAAAAACAATTTGATTATAATATTCCCATTACAAAGTTATTATATCTAATAAAAGAAGAATCTGGTTGGGTTTTCCCCTTGTGGATTTTGCCCTAGTTATTGGACATAAATTCTCTCCCTCTCATTTAGTTCTTGGCTGTCTTCTATTGTGCATTTGGCTTATGTTCTATCTACAATTGTTTAACTAATATTGTAGCAGAAAGAAGGAACAAGTAATTGTTTCAGCACATATCATCATAATTTCAACAAATCATACTCAATTGGAAACATTTGGGGATAATGATTTAGGGTTGATGGACTTGGAACCACAAGCAGCACTAGAGGTTCCCTGCACCAGTACTAATATCCTTAGAGAATCACTGCCAAAGAATAAGGTAATGATGAATCAGATGAGGATCCTAGTATAGTGGATAATTATGATGATATGTAGTAATTTAATGTAGCATGATGATTTTGGACTCTAGAAGATTTAGAACTCGACGTGTTTTGTTTCAGATGTATTGCACTCAATGCCATGTTTCTATATTCACCCTTACTGTTACATGCTATATATACATGAGAAAAATCTACATGTTTGGTGTCTTAACGGTTAGTATTTTCTCCAAGGAAAATCTTGTGGGGAAACCCAAGGGATGATTCCCCAAATTCATGGATGGCATCCCTAGTAAACGTTTTGGCATAGACTAGTAGGCCTCAGACAAGTGGATTCAAATTTCAAACTAGAGGCCTGCTAGCACAAAACTAGCCAAATGCCCAGAAAAATTGGCAACTAGTTGACCTAACACGTTAGGCTATCTAATGGTTTGGACTTACATTGATGTACATGAAAATAATTTTAATTAAATCTTGCATATTTATGTAATTTTTAGTCAACCAACTCTTCAAACCTATCTTCCAAACATTTTTGGTCTGATTCCAGTTTAATTCTAATATGCTCCCGTACTAACCTATTGATGAGCACTGAGTATTATTGATCTAATTGCAACTAGAGTCGATTTTGGATGTTATCAAAACCCTATCCATACCCAATTAGCCATTTAATAGCAACCAGTTTTTTATACACAACTAGAATATAATTGTGAGAAAACTAGAGATTATTGTGGATGCTTGCCTGCTCAATCCTAGTCTAGCCATATATTTGCAACCAATTTATTATGAATCTATTCTTTGATGCAACAAGAATGCAAATGAACATGTTTTTATTAAATGGGTCAACCTTGTATAGTATAAATGTGTTTCATAAACGATATAGAAACACCAAGTTTAAAGCATATTAGGATTGCCCATATATGCTTCAAATGTAGCGCCTGACAGTTGCACTTCTCTCACATGGTTAAATGATGTTGGCCTAGATGAAGTATCTATAGATTCAATACACAATTTTGAATTGTTGTTTGAGTTCTATGCACAATCACATGACTTAAACTCCGGAACGACCTGACACAGCCAAAGAATAAGTAGGCCTCAGACTTCGGAAAACTCCGAAAACACTCGACAAATAAAAATACTAAAAGAATACTTCAGATAGGCAAATATCTACAAACTAGTGCTATATTGGGTAGACACACCAACCCTTCAGGAGTTTGACAAGATTTGACCAAGCCCGGTCAAAACAAGCAACCTCGGTTCATTTCAGAGCAACTTGTGTATTTCTTTATCGTGCTTGTCCTTCAGAAGTAGCCATGGCACCTCCACATTTTGTATGTGACTTGATGTATTGTCTAGTACCACTGACCTACTGTTTTGGTCGCCCCTGAATATTAGTAAAATTATCTTATCTTTTATTGTTTCAATGATTCTAACATCTACAGGTTCGTGTTCCATTAAGGAAGCAAAAAGTACATAAGATTTGCTTTCCAGAGACTGTTTACATCCTGCCTATGATCAAAAGATCTAACATAGATCTATGTTTTGAACAAGTGCTATAGTATAAGGTTGTTGGTGCTTAGAGCTTGCCAAACTATTGAATAGTAAATATATAACACGGCATGCTAAATAATGGATTGTTGCATCATAATACTATGATTATAATGGCCTTCGAGGAACTTCCATAAACATGCCATATGATATTTAAATATATTGGCACTTTCCAGTTCTACTGTTTTAGGAGATGCTCTGGGCAATCCAAGTGTACTTCCTGGTCATCGATCTTTTTGCAGTCCCATTGACCATCTTTGGCCACTAGCGCACATTATTATTCAAATTAATTTTAACTAGAATGGTGCTAAAACAGAATCACGGTACTCCAGGCTTGCCGCTAGTTTGTCCTCTGTCTTAAGCATTTCCATATGTTAATCGTACACCATTTGCAGTAGGTGAGTTTCCATTAGACGACGCAGAATGAAACCAACCCAGATACAAGTTTGGTTCAACGTATCACCCCTCATGCATCCATGATCTACAAAATCAACAATTTGTTGATACTACAAGATGGATAATTTAAGGCTTTGGCATGTGAAATGGACAACAAGGCCCTGAGTCTCAAGAGAGATCTGGAATAATGACAACTGTGCACATTCCAGAGAAAAATCTACATTTCCCCTTCACCTAATTAGGTTTGCTTAGCACTTACAAGCTAAAAACTAAAGCCTAACTACAATGCCAAAAGGCAACCTGAACCCTGTGGGAGAATATGTTCTAATTTCAACCAAATCACATAAGATTTAAGTACCTAAATTTCCTAAGAGATGCATGTGAAGCATTAGCAATAATCCAGTAATACCATCAAGTATTAATACCCACCTCCCACTATCGTTAAAAACTATACAAGGTTTAGTTAAACCTGAATTACCTATAAACAATATTATTTCACATACAACTCATACCCTAAATCTCAACACAATTACACAAAAATTACTTTGTTACTAAATAACTTGTAACTTGCATTGCTGTAATTTCAAACCCACTTTGAAATTGGTGATGATAAACTTAAACCCCATTGTCTCTTTCATCTGACTTTTCTTTTACCTGAGTGCTCTGTTTGCTCTTTAACTTGTTCTTGTCAACTTACTTGCTCTTTAATTGGTTCTGGTTTGAAATCCTGTTTATTAGGTGGAGCGGTTTGAAATTTATAAATGGGTGTGAGATCAAGCAGCTTAGTGTCATATTTGTGCACATACTTAAAACCATGTTGCTGACTTCCAATGAATAGCTATTGAGGAAAGCCATAAATCATGATATCATGCCACCAACAATACCTTTTGAATCCGATCAAATAGTGATAAGATAAATAAGACTTCTGCCAATTTACTGTGTAGTGTTGCATCCACTAGCTTTGAGTCTTTAAGAGTCGATAACTTCATATCCATTTCAATAGGAGTTGTTGCAGATTTATCATCAACAATGTCAAATAGGTTTCAAATTTCAATATCTTCCTTACATACTTAACTTGGAAAATCTAAATACATTGGAGCTATCATTTCAAAATCTTTATGCAGGAAGCTCATCTTTTATCACTTCCATCATTCTTGGAAGTTGGATTCACTGAAATGATGCCATCAACATATAAGATGCAGTCAATATTTCATCCTTCACTTTTCTTTTGACAATCAGACAGGTCTCCAAAACAGTTATCCTTGGCTGGTCATCAATGCTTGCATACAAGGCTCTATGAGCCTGCCTCAGTCCATATGGTCATCTTTATTCACGAGTGTAGATTGCTTTAGCCTAGTTAAAGATGTTGTTTGAGATAATTTTCCCTTGCCTATGATAAATATCAAAGACAACATTTGTATTGTGTTAAACCTTTGATGAAGATCATGGGCAAGGGAAAAATATCTTAAACTAGGCTAAAGCAATCCACACAGGCATGTATAAGTCCTTGATGGTACATTATCATCTTCATTTCATTTGAGGTCAACTGAGGTAGAAAGAAGAATATTGTGAGCAGTATGGCCATTAAAGGTGCACAAAAATATATAATTATGACTGCAAATACTCCTTGTATGGATATGGCATGCAATTGATATCATTTATTAGTTGTTTCCATGAATGCCTTACAAAGACAACAAGTAATTATTCCATCTATTTTCTAGATTTCCTTGGGCTTTCGGAGAAGGTAATACTTATAAATGATAATGTTTCCCTCAAAGCATCCTCCCCTTTGGGCATTGTCATCGACTGGGGTAAGTTTTTTATAGTTTTTTATTTGTATGTGCATGTCTTCCAGTTCTGTTGGTAGTATTTTCTTCCTCCAATGAGTTTGGGTTTTATTTGGGGAAGTACTGGGCTATTCATTGGTTGCTCGGCTCTAGTCTTCTCTCATTCTATTGGTCTAGTGATTTTCTATGCTCATCACAATCCAAGGGGAGTACTCTTCTAGAAACCATCTCATCCATCCAAGTAACCACTATCAATATGCCACTTCTATGACCAACAAATCAATGTGCCACTTCTATGACCAACAAGTCAGATCATGAGCCATCTAGACTTGGTCAAGCAACAAAGTATTGTCTTCTATATCAATTGATTTCCCCCCACACAGATTAAAGACATAATCTGTCATCAACTTTCTCCCATCAATGTCTGTAACCCAATCAACATCATTATAGCTATATTTTGTGTGATAATTTTCAGTTTTGGTGGAGAAAAAATGATATAGGCTTGCTGTTCTTCATTCAAAATTGTTTGAAGACAATGCTTTGATAGTTATAATTATGCATATCTCTAGTCATTAGAATGTCATAGTAATAATGCAACTCACCTAGATCCTTCATCTCAAAACAAAATAACATTTGATTTTTGGTTGTTGGAAAATTTTGTGTGGCTCTCTATGAATATTAGGCCATCAAATCACAATGTAACTACAATAATTTGATTTGTATAAGCCTAATTAGGTGACTTAGGAATGCCTTAGCTCTCATCACGAGTCCCATTTCCCATTGAAGAGCACTTATTATTCATTGTCTGCCTGCATTTTGTGAATTTACAATCAGAAACAAAATAGTAAAAGGTTTTTTGGTATACAAGTTGTCATATATTTCAGCAGTTGTTTATGTAATGCACCTAACTAACATCCACACATTTTTCTTTGCAGATTTTTGTTACATTACTTTCTTGGAATATATACAAATGGAAGACCAGGTATGTATTGTGTTTTTGGTATTTGTAGTATTTATGTTGTTGATTTAGTTACAGTCTGGTTTTATTTTTAGAAATAACTCTAAAACGACAATTCAAAAGTTTGTTTGTGACCAGTTAGAGGCTTGTCGGAACACTTTGAGAGACTTGCCTCAAAGTGTTGGACAGATTTTCAGTGCTCACTCAACACTAGAAAATTAAATATTCATAGATTCACTCCCTAGGTTTATTCATTGGTCATGTTATCTCGAAAAAGAATTAATAATCAAGTTAAAAGTTACAGTCTTATCGAGCATAGTACATGGTGCATTCAGGAAAAGAGCACATCATCATCTGAATATTCAGATGAACGGGCAACAAGACCTGTTCCAGGGACAGATGAATACTTCAATGAAATGATATATTGCAGTTGCAAAATGTGCCAAAATAGGAAACTAAAGAAGCGAAGGCTAGTTGGTATCCATAGATTAGACCATGGAGTTTATATAGAAGAGGTATACTATAATTAACAAATTGTTTTTCTTATAATAAATAAATATGCACATTATTTAATACATTATTATTGATCATTTGAATTGATTTTTTTTTGATGAAAAGTCGCTTCCGGTTCCCAATATTCCTGAAGAACCTATGGATTATATTGATAGTAGCGACTGTCAAGATGAACGAAAAAACACATTTATGGATGAAACCACTTCACAGATAAATGAGGCTGGTGTCAATGAATTTATCCAGGACTTCTACACATCTTTTGAAGAAGTTATTGATTCACCCCTCCCTCAATTGGCTAGGACGCCTCTTTTTTCAAATGCTGAATCTTCTATATTGGCGACACTTATGTTGTTGTTGAACTTGAAGGTTACACATGGATTGAAAAACACATGCTTTACTGATATATTAAGGTTGGTTTTGATATTCCTATAAATTAATGCTCTAGATTTCTTAAAAGTTTTGAATATTGTGTATACTTATAAAAATAATTATTTGTACTATGCAGACTTTTGGCAAACAAAATACTTCCAAAGGACAATAAGTTGCCTCATTCTCATAGAGAAGTATCTTCAATAATGAAAGACATTAGAATGGAGTACAAGACATATGATGCATGTCCAAATGACCATATATTGTACTATGGAGAGAATGCAAATTTACAACAATGCCCAGTGTGTCACACAAATAGATACCGTCAAGATCAAGTATCCAAGAAGGTTCCTTATAAAGTACTACGACACATTCCAATAAAGCCAAGGTTTGAGAGAATGTTCAAGTGCAAGGAGTTGGAAAAATATATGGATTATCATGCACAAGGGAGAAGCCAAGATGGTGTCATGCGTATGGTTGCGGATAGTAAATATTGGAAAGATATTGAGGAAAAATGCCCACATTTAAGAAATGAGCCAAGGAATGCAAGAATTTCTCTAGCAATGGATGGTGTCAATCCTTTTGGAGATCTTAGAACAACGTATTCTATTTGGCCAGTGTTAATTATAAACAACAATCTTCCCCCTTGGATGGCAATGAAAAAGGAACATGCAATGTTAACTCTTATCATACCAGGTACTAGAACATATGAATGCAATGATCTCTTGAATTTTATATAAAAATATTTCAATTCAGTTAATCCTAATAAAGAACACTTTGTTTACTTAGGAAAATATCAAGTAAAGGATATGGATGTATACATGGAGCCCCTCATTGACGAGCTTCGTGAATTATGGAATGGTGTAAATATGTATGATGTATCAAGACATGTCAATGATAGAAACTTCCTCTTTCATGCAATTCTTATCTGGACCATTCATGACGCCCCGGGGCTCTCTATTTGTTGTGGTAATATTTGTTGTTGTAATGTATTATAAATTACATTTATAATTATTGTCTTCATTTTAGTATTTACTAAATTTGGTTTACAGTCTTATTTTAGGGCTACAAACAAAGGGGAAACATGGTTGTCCATCATGTGGGCCAAAATTGTTGCATAGGCAATCAAAGGATCTCAATAAAACTGTATATGATGAGTATAGACAATTCTTACCACAAAATCATCGCTATCGAGTGCGTGATAAACATAAGTTCAATGGAAAGGAAGTTGAAATGAGGAAGCCAATAAAGATGAACCCTGCTAGGTGGAAAGCAATGTATGACAAAAAAGAAGGGATAGGTTTTCCCCCAGGAATGAAAAGACTCTCTATTTTCTACAAATTAGAATATTATGAGAACTTGCCAATAGCCCACCTATTGGATACTATGCACATCGGGAAAAATGTGGCAGAGTGCTTGTGGAAACATCTAAATGGAACTAACATTGAAGCACAAATAAAGTTAAGAAAGGACCTTCGAGTTGCTAATATCATGCCAAACATGTGGTTGCATGAAGACAACTCATATGTTCATGCTCCATGGATTTTTACATCAAATGAGAAAGAAAACATCATTTCTACTATGAAAAACATAAGATTTCCTTCTGGCTTTGGTGCGACATTAAAAAACTTATTCACAAGAGATGCATCAGAGTTCTCAGGCCTAAAAACACATGATTGGCACAATTGGATAAAGGTAACGTTGTCACATGTTAGATTTGTTGGAACTTAATTCGAAAATTGTATATCCTAGTGATAATAGCAGTTCATGCATATTTGAACATGGTTATTTGTTAATGGTCATGCTAGTATTGTGATAATATCATCTCATGCATATTTGAAGTTCATGCATATTTTAACATGGTTATTTGTTAATGGTCATGCAGTATGTGTTGCCTGCAGCAATACCAAGTACTTTTGACCATGATGTCACTTTGACTATTTACAAATTATGCAAATATCTGAGGTATTTTCAATCAATCATGCATACTCTTCCATGAATGTTATCATTTGAAGTGCATCATTGGTTATGCCTTTATATGAGTTATTACTTTTAGTTTACGAGAAATCACAAGTCCTTATTGTAATACATGGTAATACTTGCAGGTGGGTCTCATCTAAAGAGATACATCAGGATGAATTGAAGTATTGGAAGAGGAATGTTTCACTTTTGATGTGTGATATTCAAATGTGCTTCCCTCCAAGCTTCTTTAATTCTCAAGAGCACTACCTTGTACACTTAGTAGAAGAGATTGAAAAATGTGGTCCTATTCATATTCGAACAATGTGGCTCGTGGAGAGATATATGAAAGTTTTAAAACAATTTGTGAGGCAAAAGGCTCGACCAGAAGGGTCCATAGTTGAGGGGTACATGGTTTTTCAGGCAATGGTTCATTTGAGTGAGTACTTACCTCAATTGCATATTGAAGCTCCGCGATTATGGAATTATAACCAATCTCGATCATTTGAAGGAGAAAAATTAGAGGGTGAAGGGACTTCAAAGAGGATAAAAGGTAAACAAAATGTTAGTAGTAGTTTTTTTGATCTTAAATTTTATAGTACATGGCTATAATTAATTATTAATCCATTGATCAAATATATTTTTCATTGTAGATGCTAAGGAGTGGGAGGCATTACATTTGTATGTTGCATACAATTCTGACTTTATGTTGGAATGGATGGAGAAGTACGCTGAACAAAAGAAATTAGAAGATGAAAATGCATGGACCAATATATATAATACACATGGTGAAAACACTAATCGAGGATTGCCTGCAAGCCATAAAAGAAAGTGGCCAGATAGATTCTCATGGAATTGGCTAAAGACCAATATTGAAAATGAGGAAACAAAAGGGAAGGATAGAGTGACACAACAACAATTGAATTTCATTAAAGGATCTATAAATGGGGAGGTGATATATATTAATATGTTGCATATATTTAATAAATTGTTTGTTAAATTTTATATCCTTGAATCTAATTAGTTAATATTTTTATGAATTTAAGTAAGATATTACAAAAGAATGTGGAATTTTGGTCATCATTATCGCATCAGAAAAGTTGATGAAAAGAGACAAACTTATGATTGTGGAATTTCAGCATCATTTGAGGTGGAATGTCGTTCACATGCAAATGATAGACAACCAATCACAAGCACACTTCGCTACTATGGAGTGTTGGAGGATATTATAGAGCTTGATTTTATGTCTTTCAAGAAAGTTATTTTTCGTGTTGAATGGTACAAGCTTATCGAAGTGGGAGAAGAAAAAACTATCTAACTCCATAATAATGGATTCCATATGATCAATACATCTAGGTTTGAAGCCACTTCTGAACCTTATGTGTTTCCAAGTCAATGTGACCAAATTTTTCTCATTCCAAATTTAGAACAACCTGGTTGGTCATTTGCGATTGAATATGATCCAAGGGGACGAAGAGTAACATTTGTTCCAGATGTAGAGGACCATGATTTACTTGAAGATGTAGAAGTTCCTCCAGAAGACATAGATGGCCAAGATGGAGATGATGTTATTGTCAATGATGCATATGACCAAGACGAAGATCATGACGAGTTTACTGAAGTGCCTGAAGGAAATGACCAACCACATGGACATCAAGTGCATGAAGATGATGAATTTATTGATTTTAATTTACCTGTAGTTGAAGGTGGTGAAGACTATGAAAATGATGGTATTAATTTATTTGTTGATTTAGGGTCCATTAATGATGGGGTATTTATGCCATCAGATGAGGAAATCTCATGTGAGGATGACATTTTTTGATCACTATGTTTATTTTAAGATATTTGTAAGGATTCACTACAGTTAAGTATTGAGTTTCTAATTGTAATAGACATTAAGCAATTTGAATGTTTAAGGTTTTAATTGAAAAGCACATATATATTTGGTGGAGGCACCTAATCTACTACACTTCAACTTCTTAATTGAATTTTTGAACACCTTTACTTTATGCCATTGTCACCTAGGCAAGAGAAACATAATACTGTAAACCTAAAACAAACTTTGCATATTGAGTATTGTTTATGTTTTTTTTTTTTATGTATTGAAACATATTGAAATTTGTTTATGTTATTTTTCATGTGCTAGTGAATTTGAATTTTGTTATTAATGTGACTAGCATATGTTCTCAAATCAATATTTTCTTATTTTTATGTTATTATGTGTTTTTTTAAGAATGTTACTTCTGAACTGGGGGATTCAATGATGTTAACCGCATTTATGGAAATGTTAACAAATGCACGAGGGAAAGACATGGCTATGATGATGCATGAGGTAAGCTTGAATAAGTATTTTATAGGTTCAATTATCTTATGTTCTTTATTATATTATGCTAATTTATATTTTTGGAATGCAGGCAATTTCTAAAGTCATTCCAACCCCTATCACACCTTTCAATACATCTAAACTTATGCTAGTGGTAAAGCTTGATCAATATTTTTGTGCATTTTTTTTTCCCAGAGAAAAAAGCGTAATTTTATTACTGCAGTTGAGTACAAAATTACAATGAGAGTCACATGTACTATGTGTTCAATGAAGACAAACCCATAGAGTTTGTATACAAAAAGCATTTACAGAGAAGAAATAAACATTCCTGTTCTGAATCCAAATCTGTCTTTAACCATATTCGGATGGAGAAACTGCTGTTCAAATTTTAAAAACAGTTGTTGCTAACTCCTTTTAAAACAGCCCTGCAAGAAAATATGCAAGAAAACCTGCTGAAGTAGCACTACCAATAAGAAGGAAAAAACATTTAAGTACACCGAGCCAATCAAAGCCCACTGTCAAAGGACCAAGTGGTTTCTCCAATATTTAAAAATGCCTCACAAGTTAATTCTGTAATAGGCATTGTGTTTGTCGAATTAAGGAGGGACATATGACTGTGTATGTGATATTAAATAAGCACCGCCTAGGTAATAAGCTGTGTATGTCGAAATAAAAAGGGACCAGCCCACTGTAGTGTTCCTTAGGCATGAAGACCAGGCATAAAACTGTGTTATGTAGCCACCATCCCAGTAAAGTTTTGATACCATTCTCCAAGCTGAAAAATAAACACAGCAAAACACTACCACATCATATAAGGTGTTCCATAGTTGAAGGTGTTTCTGCCCACATCAAAGCATAAACATGAGGCTGCATCCCCAGATAAAAATAGTTGGCATATGTGTACCAGTCCACAGCAAAAACTCTACCACTAGACTGCATCCCCAGACAGATGCAAGATAATAGTTGTCATAGTAGAAAAGGTTGTCCTACCCACAGCAAAACACAACCACGAGACTGCTATCCCAGATATAATAACAATGATCATTTTTGTGCATTAAATTAACTTATTTCACTTTATATATTTATTAATATTTGTGTTTTCTCTAAGCATGCATTTTGTTGGCATGCAGGATTCAATTATGTTGGCCAACACATCAAATGTTGCCATGCAGGTATTGTTTATGCCCCCTAATGCATCCAATGTTATGCAAAATTTAAGGTTCAATAAACATGCTGATCATAATAAAAATTCAGTAAACGCTGCTATCTACTATTAGCAGTCCAGTAAGAATTCGTAACACTGCCCAGAAAATATTTCTAATGATCTTCAAAGAGCCAATGATAACCCAGACAGTCATAAGACCTTATGGATGCACCAACAGATAAAAAACACATCATAAAAGCTGAAATGTAGCACCGTCATTGTCAATGTGTGTCACTTAAATGTGTGACCAGCCTGCTGTAGCAGCCCTTCACGCGAGAAAAACCAAGCAATAAAACAGTAGTTGCGTAGCCACCATCACAAAAAATGTTGAGAAACGCTTACCAAAGTGTAAGCAGCCCGTGACTTTTAGATGTCAAACTTGTAACTTTTACTTGATTATGTTATTTGTTTGTATACTTTTACTTCAGCTATGAGCTCTTGCTTCAATTTGTATGCTTACCATGATGCCTTCTTACTAAGATGCATTCAACCATGGAAAATGTCTTTCATCTTTTAATTTTTTCTTGCTATTCATCTATGTTATTCCTGAGCATGAAACCCATGCTTCAAACATAACAAAAATGATTTTAATTTTCCTTCTTTACATAAATTACATAAAATCATGATTACATATGTCATTATGAAGACCAAACCTAGTTTACATATTTCAACTTTATTCATCTTTTATTCCATCTTATTATTTATATTTGTGCCTTGCAGGATGTTTCTAGGGTGACTCCTAGGAGTACATCAGAATTAATAAATAATCCATCAAATGTGGGTTCAGTTAGAATTCTCCCACCAAGACTGGAACAAGTTTCTTTGAGGAGTCTCATAGATTCACAATCAAGAATGTTAAGGCTCCTACCAGATACTCCTGAAAATGTTCAAATCAGACAAGAAATGGTTGAACAAATTCAGTTATGGGAAATGCCATTGTTGGAGAGTGCAGTGCCTACTTCAAATGAGCGGGTAAAATTATTTTAATTTTTTTATAATTTCATTTGTTATGTTTAGGATAATTAATTTAGAGATGGCAGTAGTTTCATATTTTGGTTGTATTTTTAACTGTTCCAAAATTTCTTTGTAAATGCAGGAAATAAGTGAGAAAGTGCTTGATGTACCTATAAGGGAATCTACCTCAACCTCCAGGACTACAACAATATCCTCGGTGACTACAAAAGGAATGCAAGAAGTTACAATCTTGCTCACTGCAGAAGGAAATGTCTTGAAGGATGAAATGGGGTTGAAATTTTATCACTTTATTTTTCGTCGTGCTGAAAAATTGTTTGGCAATACCATCCAAATGGATTGGAGGAAGCAAACCAATGCTAAAAAATAAGAACTATTTAAAGATGTTGTAATAGAATTTGGAAATCCTGGATTTGATAAAGAAATTATTCTAGATATTGCATGTAAATACATTCACTCAAAAAGAGACAATTTAAGGTCAAAGTTAGCAAAAAATTTGATGTATCCACGTCCAGCTTGGATCACAGACCAAGTGACGTGGGATGAACTTATGAAAGATGGAAAGTTTAAAAGGAAGGTGCACAATAATCCAAACTATAGGCCATCTGCACGAAGAGGAGGTAAAAGGCGACTTCGAGATACAACGAAAGCAACCCAAGCTAGGGTGTCAAGTATTGGATCTCATAAATTAGGCTCTGGTGGATATAACAGTATTCGTGGTGGCATGGTAAGTGAATATTTTCATCTATTATATTTTCTATTTTAGGGAAAATAACTATGGTCACATTGAGTTAGTTGTATCTTATTAGTCATTATAGCTTATAAATATGATTATCTTTGTTAATGTAGGTTCACCAATTTCAGAAGGAAGCTTCAGAGGAATAATTAAAATATGCTTTATTACACGGTTCCCAAGGTCTACGACAACACATGATAGATCGGGGGGAAAAATTAATTACTGGTTATGAATCTGAGGTTAGTTGTTTATAATATCTTATGAAATATGCAATAATTTAATTTAAGGTATAATGTTATTTTAACAAGTTAAATTGCGTTGTGTATAGGAATCCGAACAATCTAAATCATCAGGTGAAACATCTGGGAGTGAGCATGAGGACGAGATACAAGCACATGATGAATCGTTTGTTGCACACAATCAGTCAATTGTCATTCCTGAACCTTGGCAAGAAACCAATGTTGAATTTCAGCAAATGGGAGACAAAAATAATGAGGAGGGTGTTGAATGTGATGAGCAATCCACACCCACAATTATAGTAGCACCTCGTAGAAAGAGGACAAAAAGGATTGATATGTGTTAAATGTGCTAAACATATTTTTGGAACTTGAAAGATCCTGGAGCAAATAGATGAAAACACCTCTGAATATTATCACAAGTCTTTCATGGAGATTATGCTGATAGATATACAACTTCACTGACTACAAGATTTTCTTTTTTGTTACCTGAGATAAAATTCTAATGTTATTAGGAAGATATGTTTTGTATTTGTTATTTATATTTACATCTATATATGATAGTGATATATTTTGGAAGTTGGGTCCTCTGGTGCTTTTTAATTTTCATTGTTTGAATAAATGTATTGCAAGTTTTCTCTTATTTTTTTCGAGGGGGTTGTAGAATTTACGGTAGATATCTGACTGTAGAAGTGTATTCAAGAGAACTCTGTGTAAGAAATTTTTTTATGGACGTATTGGAATAGTGAAACCTTTGAAAACATAGAAAAATGTAAATAGGTTTGTCAAGAGCAGGGTATCACGGGTTGCCATGACAAAAATAGTGACAAGGCAAATAGCGGCATTGGTGAGACAGATGGGATTAGGATTAGCGATTACAGCTATGATGAGGCCAGAGCCCTCAGCAAAGAAATTGAGGATGGATCCCCAGCTCTCAAAGAGGTCTTCAAGATCAGATTGATGAATTTTTAACAGATGCGTCTAACAGATGCAGAGGTTCAATATTTGATTGATGAATTTTTACAGGTTGAAAGCAAGGTATGCTTTCTGCGCTGCCCCTGATTCATTTAATCATGGCCTTGCAATATTTTGTAGTCTTGAGATTTAGGTAAAATAAATTTTGTTGGTCGAGCTGCAAAGATATTTGCTTGTATAATGAGTTCATCAGTTCCTTTGGTGTAGTGATTTTTATCTTGTGGTGGAAGCAGGAGTAAACAATATAATGGAATATATTCTCTAGGAGTGCTACACTACATAATTGAATTTTCTGCGACTGCTAATTTAATTGGTGGAATTTCTGGGTGTTTGTCAATGAATCTGTTTAGCTTTGGTTCAGAGTAATACTTGGGAGTCTATATTTTGCTCTCTTTGTTCATGATTAGGCACAATTTCAGTATTAACTTTGCCTATTTTCTATTTCATCAATGGTTTGCAGCATCATGTCAATCGAAAGGTGCTATAGAATGAGGGTTTGTCTTTTTATTTTATCTCGCAGAGGCAACTTGTGTTGGGTTCTATGCTTGAAAGGATCTCATATATATATATATATAACTATCTCTAGATCTCAACAAGTGCAGTTCCTTTTGTTTGCAGGTTTGGGTGTTCATCATAAGTTTGCTTGGTCTAGCACCTCTTGTTGAACGTCTAGGCTTTGTCACTGAGTAACTGTAAATTTGCATGGGATATATACCTAAGTTATGTGTATTCTATACTCTATTTCTGGTCCCACAGGCACACCTTGTATTGCAATTGTTTATACACTTGGAATTATGGTCAGTGACTTCATAAAATATTATGTTTTTGCTGGTTCTACAGTCTGATATTTTGTTGTAAATTGTTGCAGACAAATTTCATTCTACACTGGACCAACAGGTGGGATGTTTATATATATATGAACTATGTACTCATATTTGTGGATGCCAGATATCAGACTAATTTTTATATTTGAGAAAGTGTTTGACATTTCTAAGTAACTGATGCAATTCTATTGTTCATTATCCTACAGTTGGCGGGCTGCTCAATGCCACGTGTGGAAATGCAACAGAGATGCTCATTGCAGTGTTTGCACTTTGCCATGGCAAGACCAATGTGGTCAAGTATTCTCTGTTGGGGTCTGTTCTTTCCAATCTACTTCTGGTGCTTGGCACATATCTTTTTTGTGGAGGAATAGCCAACCTGAAAAAAGAACAACGGTTTGACAAGGCAAGTGATATTTTTTTAGTTTTTGTTTAATAACTAAATCAAGTCCGAACTGCTCTAGATATTTATTCATGGAGGGGCTAACCATGGGTGTTATATTGCTATATGATGTAGGTTGTTTCTGGAATAAACTCCAGTCTTCTTATGATGGCTTCACTATGTCTCATGCTACCCTTGGCTCTTAAACAATCTATGGCATATAGTGAACCAACTGTATCAACATTACAACTATCTAGAGTCAGCAGCATCATCATGCTGATAGCTTATGCTGCATATTTTTTCTTCCAATTAAGGACACACAAGCAACTGTTTGAAGAAGGCCAGGTACAAATTACTTAATAAATTGTAACTATAACATTGGCACAAGTCCTGGTGCTTCATTGGCACCATACAATCATTAACATTATACTTGTGTTACAGGAAACAGAAGGTGAAGAAGATGAGGAAGAACCATCCATAGGATGCATAAGTTCTATTGTCTGGCTCTGCACTCTGACTGTTATTATCTCCCTGCTTTCTCAGTATATTGTCGAGACCATTGAGGGGAATATTAATTCCTTTCAAAGGTTAAACTAATTTTACCAAATTTATATTCTACTTGTTCGTTAAGATTGATATTTGGATCAGGACGTGGCGGAATCATGGGAAATATCTGTGAACTTTATCAGTATAATACTGTTACCGATCGTAGGCAATGCAGCCGAGCATGCTGGCGCCGTATTATTCTCTCTAAAAAACAAACTTGTGAGTACCAAAGTTATAGGCTAAAATATTTTTGTTAGTGGGGTGTGTAATATTAAACAGGTAACCTTAACAACCTGTTAGTGCTGCTTCTTTATTTGTCACATGACAACAATGTCATTTTTTTCCTTATTTTCCTTATTATTTTGAAATTTGAAGGTTTTAATACATCTCCTTCTGATGCAGGGTATATCCTTGGCTATGGCTATGGGTTCTGCCACACAGATTGCCATGTTTGTGGTATGATCTGCATATAGAGGAATTGATCTTGGTAGTATTAATGTCTTTATCGAACAGATCTTGAATATCAATCGCTTGTCTTTGCAAATCCCCTTTATAATTTCTCTAGCCTGGATTATGGGAAAACCCATGGACTTGGATTTTCATATCCTGGAAACTGTTGCTCTATTTTCCACTGTACTAATAATAGCATATATCTTACAGGTATGGTCTCGTCAGCATTACCATGTGGATGATACCCTATAGCAATGCATATTATATACTAGAAATTTATTTCCTTCATCGTTTGCCCTTAGTGAAAATATAGGAATATACACTTGCCTGATTCATCTTACCCTTGATTTGTAAATAATCCAAAGTGTAAGATAGTTGTATGCTTATTTTTTGTTATGGTATTTAAATAATATGTTTACTCTGCTTTTATTTATATCATGTAATTAATTTTTGTACAGGATGGAACATCAAACTACATGAAGGGTTTAGTGCTGTTGCTGTGTTACTTTGTCATTGCATCGTGCTTCTTTCTGTTACATCTATCCCTTGCTAGACATCGTTCATCACCCATATCCATTGTCTCCTCCAGGTATTAAACCAAGAATGTTTGGGAAAAATGCAAATTGGAAGTGGTTTCTCTACTTCCATTTTATCCTTGAAAGAGTTTGAATATGATTCAAAATTAATCTTTTACACGGTTGGACAACTTTATATGATGCCATAGAGATTGATGAAAGGGAGCCAGCCAATTTGTTCGGGCAATGATTGTACAATGCATTCTGCCTCCTATTAATAATATGCAGGGCTGTGATGCAGATGTTGGTACACTTCCAGATGAAAACCATAGCTAGTAGAGAAAGGTAAGGCATTGGTGCTACTGCTGATCCTCACATCACACAATAAACAATAAATGAGATTTCTTGTTAGGTTTATACACTTGGGTAATATATGGTTGCTTATAATATCGTTTATATATTTTTAACCAGTTTTCCTCCTTGTGATGGAATTGAAGAAACTTAGAAGTCCCACCTTAGCCTGTAACCTGGAGTATATTTGTAAACTGGCTAGGTGAAAGTATGCAGATTATAACTTCGTTTAACGGCAAACCCCAATCAATGGTTTAGTAATTATGAACTTGGACTCTATTTTGTGGAAATATTCTTGACGAGTTTGTTTTGATGGGGGTATTGTCAAGATATTTGCTTAAGAGACTGGCTCGCCTCATTCTAATATTTATCACTTGTGACCTTTAGCAGATCCTCTAGATTTAATAATCTGATTTAGGCTAATTTTAATTTGAATTTTTTCCAGAAACCTGAGTATACTTCTAATTTTATAATTCCACTCAGTCATGTGACATTGGTTTAACTTCTCTTTGCAGATGCGTCTAACAGATGCAGAGGTTCAATATCTGATTGATGAATTTTTGGTTCAGGACTCTGAATGTAATACAGACACCATTAATACATCATTTATGAGCTACCAGACTAAGACCTGTAGAGTCGAAGTCTCATGAAATCTCTTATAAACTGTATGCTTTTGTCACATCTCTGAAATCCCATATAAACTGTATGCTTTTGCCACATCAATAATCTGCATGTTCTAAAGAGGCCCATTAAAAAAAGTTGTTCCATAGCACAGAAGGACAAGAGTGAAAATTCTAGGAGTAATGAGAGCTTGGCATACCTAATAATTTGATTGTAAGGTTTGGAAATATTTCACAATTAAATAGACTTGAACAAAATTGCTCATTCATTCTTGTCCATCGAATTTTGAAATATTTTGGAAATCTACAATCAAATTGCATATTCTGGCAGTACATAATATGATCATGAAACAAAACCAATCAAGATTTCTGCTATATATGAAATGTACTAGAAGAATATGTGTGTATACCATCCAAATCCATATGTGATGTGCAGAAAAATAGAGACTCTATGTATCTACAATTGACTGACTTAACAAAATATGGCATCTATTTGTTAGAAAGAATGCGGACAGATGTGAGGGACAGAATTCATGAGCATCTCCACCGCGGGGCCTGTCTCCATGATATCTGTAAGAAGGCGAAGGTAGAAAGCCTTGAGTCCCTTCAACAACAAACCCCAACTGTAATTGCGCATCCTCACGATTCAAACACGAAACCTCCTGCACATCCCAGCAATGAATAATCCCTTCTTCTTCCCCTGACCCAATCTGAGCATAGGTGGATCACTCCTCCTTTTGGGTTTTGTCTTGTGATCATATCCATCTGCTGTGCTGTTAAGGAGGATATAACCAGCCTTATAACGACGAGTCCAGTGGAGGCTAATGGGAACTCTGAGTTTGAATACCCTCCTGCTGCTCAACTCCATACTGTCTTGTAATATATACACTTACTGTTACTTCTGTGTATATATTCAAACCCTTCTTTCAGGTTGAGAGCCCCTGCTAAAGAGTATGGTGATTGAGGGGAACTTTGAGAATGGTGTCTCTTTGTATCTGCAATATATATATATATATATATATATATATATAAAAGTTGGATGTAGATAATGGGGCATCTCCTCCTTAATTAATCAATTGGAAGGGGGCACAGGCACACACTCTGTGCCATGATTGCACTCTTTGATTGGAGACTTGTGTAAGGGTTTTACAGGTGTTGGCTATGTATGAATCCATTTAATATCATAAATTACACATTTATAGACTCAAAGTGAACATGCTTACAATTTTATATTGAGTTCTATAAATCTTCACTTTGGGAATATTGCGTCCATAAGGAAGATTGATCCTCCAAATTATATGTTGCACAGTTGCTTTTAGAGTGTTAAAGGTTTTTTTTTTTTTTTAATTAATGTTGGAAGATTTTTTCCATTGCAAAATATATTAGGTATATACTACAGTTAGTTTATATGTATATTGTGTTATACAAATAAGTAGTTTGGGTTCCTTTCCTAATATATTCAATCATTTGAGGTAATTTAGTGATTCAGTCTTTTTGCAAAGTTGTATGACAGTGCCATTTTTTTTATAAGAGTGGAGTTCGGTCATGAATAGAGGTATGGGATTAGAATTAAGATTATATGATAAGTTGATTATGGTGTATTGAAATTGGCTTGAGAAACTTTAAGTATGTCTTCTATTACTAGCTTAGGGCATAATTACCTTTAGTGAGTGCAGAATTACCTGGTTCAACACTCATTCTAATATTTATCACTTGTGACCTTTAGCAGATCCTCTAGATTTAATAATCTGACTTAGGCTAATTTTAATTTGAATTTTTTCCAGAAACCTTAGTATACTTCTAATTTTATAATTCCACTCAGTCATGTGACATTGGTTTAACTTCTCTTTGCAGATGCGTCTAACAGATGCAGAGGTTCAATATCTGATTGATGAATTTTTACAGGTTGAAAGCAAGGTATGCTTGTTGTGCTGCCCCTGATTCATTTAATCATGGCCTTGCAAGATTTTGTAGTCTTGAGATTTAGGTAAAATAAATTTTGTTGGTCGAGCTGCAAAGATATTTGCTTGTATAATGAGTTCATCAGTTCCTTTGGTGTAGTGATTTTTATCTTGTGGTGGAAGCAGGAGTAAACAATATAATGGAATATATTCTCTAGGAGTGCTACACTACAGAATTGAATTTTCTACGACTGCTAATTTAATTGGTGGAATTTCCGAGTGTTTGTCAATGAATCTGTTTAGCTTTGGTTTAGAGTAATACTTGGGAGTCTATATTTTGCTCTCTTTGTTCATGATTAGGCACAATTTTAGTATTAACTTTGCCTATTTTCTATTTCATCAATGGTTTGCAGCATCATGTCAATCGAAAGGTGCTACAGAATGAGGGTTTGTCTTTTTCTTTTATCTCGCAGAGGCAACTTGTGTTGGGTTCTATGCTTGCAAGGATCTCATATATATATATATATATATATATATATAACTATCTCTAGATCTCAACAAGTGCAGTGCCTTTTGTTTGCAGGTTTGGGTGTTCATCATAAGTTTGCTTGGTCTAGCACCTCTTGCTGAACGTCTAGGCTTTGTCACTGAGTAACTGAAAATTTGCATGGTATATATACCTAAGTTACGTGTATTCTATACTCTATTTCTGGTCCCACAAGCACACCTTGTATTGCAATTTTTTATACACTTGGAATTATGGTTAGTGACTTCATAAAATATTATGTTTTTGCTGGTTCTACAGTCTGATATTTTGTTGTAAATTGTTGCAGACAAATTTCATTCTACACTGGACCAACGGGTGGGATGTTTATATATATATGAACTATGAACTCATATTTGTGGATGCTAGATATCAGACTAATTGTTATATTTGAGAAAGTGTTTGAAATTTCTAAGTAACTGATGCAATTCTATTGTTCATTATCCTACAGTTGGCGGGCTGCTCAATGCCACATGTGGAAATGCAACAGAGATGCTCATTGCAGTGTTTGCACTTTGCCATGGCAAGACCAATGTGGTCAAGTATTCTCTATTGGGGTATGTCCTTTCCAATCTACTTCTGGTGCTTGGCACATCTCTTTTTTGTGGAGGAATAGCCAACCTGAAAAAAGAACAACGGTTTGACAAGGCAAGTGATATTTTTTTAGTTTTTGTTTAATAACTAAATCAAGTCCGAACTACTCTAGATATTTGTTCATGGAGGGGCTAACCATGGGTGTTATATTGCTATATGATGTAGGTTGTTTCTGGAATAAACTCCAGTCTTCTTATGATGGCTTCACTATGTCTCATGCTACCCTTGGCTCTTAAACAATCTATGGCATATAGTGAAGCAACTGTATCAACATTACAACTATCTAGAGTCAGCAGCATCATCATGCTGATAGCTTATGCTGCATATTTTTTCTTCCAATGAAGGACACACAGGCAACTGTTTGAAGAAGGGCAGGTACAAATTACTTAATAAATTGTAACTATAAAATTGGCACAAGTCCTGGTGCTTCATTGGCACCATACAATAATTAACATTATACTTGTGTTACAAGAAACAGAAGGTGAAGAAGATGAGGAAGAACCATCCATAGGATGCATAAATTCTATTGTCTGGCTCTGCACTCTGACTGTTATTATCTCCCTGCTTTCTCAGTATATTGTCGAGACCATTGAGGTGAATATTAATTCCTTTCAAAGGTTAAACTAATTCCTTTCCAGCTTCTTAGTATACTTAGTACTGCACAACTGCCACATCCATCCATTGCTAGAGGTGGATCAGCACCCATATCCATTGTTTCCTCCAGGTTTTATACCAATAATGTTTGGGAAAACGTTTTTAGTATACTGCACAACTGCCACATCTATCCCTTGCTAGACATCGTTCGTCACCCATATCCATTGTCTCCTCCAGGTATTAAACCAAGAATGTTTGGGAAAAATGAAAATTGGAAGTGGTTTCTCTACTTCCATTTTATCCTTGAAAGAGTTTGAATATGATTCAAAATTAATCTTTTACACAGTTGGACAACTTTATATGATGCCATAGAGATTGATGAAAGGGAGACAGCCAATTTGTTCGAGCAATGATTGTACAATGCATTCTGCCTCCTATTAATAATATGCAGGGTTGTGATGCAGATGTTGGTACACTTCCAGATGAAAACCATAGCTAGTAGAGAAAGGTAAGGCATCGGTGCTACTGCTAATCCTCACATCACACAATAAACAATAAATGAGATTTCTTGTTAGGTTTATACACTTGGGTAATATATGGTTGCTTATGATATCATTTATATATTTTTAACCAGTTTTCCTCCTTGTGATGGAATTGAAGAAAATTAGAAGTCCCACCTTAGCCTGTAACCTGGAGTATATTTGTAAACTGGCTAGGCAAAAGTATGCAGATTATAACTTTGTTTAACGGCAAACCCCAATCAATGGTTTAGTAATTATGAACTTGGACTCTATTTTGTGGAAATATTTTTGACCAGTTTGTTTTGATGGGGGTATTGTCAAGATATTTGCTTAAGAGACTGGCTCGCCTCATTCTAATATTTATCACTTGTGACCTTTAGCAGATCCTCTATATTTAATAATCTGACTTAGGCTAATTTTAATTTGAATTTTTTCCAGAAACCTGAGTATACTTCTAATTTTATAATTCCACTCAGTCATGTGACATTGGTTTCACTTCTCTTTGCAGATGCGTCTAGCAGATGCAGAGGTTCAATATCTGATTGATGAATTTTTACAGGTTGAAAGCAAGGTATGCTTGCTGCGCCGCCCCTGATTCATTTAATCATGGCCTTGCAAGATTTTGTAGTCTTGAGATTTAGGTAAAATAAATTTTCTTGGTCGAGCTGCAAAGATATTTGCTTGTATAATGAGTTCATCAGTTCCTTTGGTGTAGTGATTTTTTTCAATATGAAAAGGCCCTCCCATCTTAAAGTTACATAGATATCTAATCTTCAATATTTTAGGCAGCGGAAGCTCAAGAATCATTAGAGGAAGAAACACTTCTCCATGTTGAAAGGGATGTTGGGTCTGAGTTATCTGAGTCATTAACGGGCAAAAATGTAAGAGCCTCCTTTACTTATGTTGTCCTTTTTGAGAGTTTGTTGCTTATGTTTATGCATATTGAAACTAGACAGATTATGTATTTTGTGCAGTTAGAAGATGCCGTTGAGAACGAAATGGAAACTTTCAAGGAACAGTGGGAAGGTACTCTTAAACGTTTGTTTGGAGGATGAGAGTGCAGTTTGAAGATGCTGTTGAGAACGAAATGGAAACTCTCAAGGAACAATGGGAAAGTACTCTTGATAGTTTGGAGGATGAGAGTTTAGTTTTGCTGAATTAAACATTGGGGAATTGGGAATTGGCACTCTTCGGGCCACTGCACACTGCTCTCTATGCAAGGGTGTTGGACTCTTCGGGCAGCAGCACCCAGATTTGGACAAGAATCAGACCAAGCCTGATTCCTTTCCTCTCCCAAATGTAAGAAAACTAGAATATATGTGGATAATCCTCTGTCAACAGAACATCCTTATGACAGCGCTGGAATTAAGTGTAAATTGGGCAATCAATTGTACATTTGGATGCATATACATTTTTGCTATTTTTTGTTATCAAGGAAGCCAATTCCAATTATACAAAGGTGTTGAAATGGTGGAGCTAACCACTGGATATGAATTTATTTTTCGATTTATATGTCAGAGATTAAACTCTCTTTGTAAGATGGAGAAATATTGTACATTTTTTTTTTACCTCATAATAGTCATGAAATGAAGTTCCAAATTATGAGGATCTTGTATTTTCAAATTCAATGGCATGAATTTATTTTCAGCAAATATAAGTGTGATGCCTTATTATTTTCAAGGTTGCTTTCCAGAATTGTTAAGTTTTGGGAAATTGTTTATTAACTTAGATTTAAAATCACTGTTGTTAGCTTTAAAAAAAATGGAATTTATTTTTTCTTTCCATAAAAAACAGATTTTAAGGTAATTAAAATCACTATTTGGAAACTTGAAATGTTGAAACCACCTTAAAATAACATTTAAAATGATTTGTTTATTTTTTTTAAAATATTTTTTCATATCGTCTCTAGAGAGACAATAGTTTGAATTATGGACATATAGTCTCTATAGAGACAATACATTTTTGATCTCAGCTGTTATCCATAAAGAAACAAATGTTATTGTCTCTACAAAGACAAAATGAAATTGTCTCTACAGAGACAAATTGTAGACAAATGAAATTGTCTCTAGAGAGACAATAACGACTATGTCTTTATAGAGACAATAATAGTATGTGTTCTATATTGTCTTTATAGAGACAATTTTTTGAGACACTAATTTTGAGACAGTAATTTTGAGACAATTGTTTGAGACATTAATCCTGAGACATTAAATTTGAGACACTTGCTTAAAGACAATATTTAAGACAATACACAATTTTCTTTTTGTCTCTAATTAAGACAATTCATTGTAAAATTGTCTTAACTATTGTCTTAAAACACCCCACATGTAGTAGTGGTTGTACCAAATTAAAAGTAAAGTGTAATTAAAATCTTAGAATATTAGAATTATGCATTCAACCATGGTTATTGGTAAAAAACAAAAATTATATACTCTAATATGAGCTGTGACAATTACCAAAATTATTTTAGCTCCAAACCATTTGTCAGCATTTGCAAACTCTAATACAACTTTCAAGAATGTTTGCCACTGTAAAAATAAAAATACTCATTTATTTAGGACACACGTTGTGAAATTTTGGAGGAGAATATTTATGAGACAAATTTAGTATGTCGAGTAGTCTCTTTGAAATCATCTACAACATATGCACAAATATCATTGATGAATTGATGCCCAGATTGGCCCATCCCAGAGGTGGAGGAATCTGAGATTTATATGGCTACATGGATGGCTGGCTACATGGATGGCCATGTCGAACTGGAGTCAAATTTTTTCATTGGCACTCATTTGCCAAGTCTAGATTATCGCTAAACTCTAGAATTCATCTAATATGAATCTGCGTTAGTATCTTGATATATCAAAACATTGGGGAAGAAAAATATGTTGTGATAATTTATGTATGCATATCATGGCTAACTAGATAAATATCTGTCTTACCTGCAATAAATTCGTGGAGTAAACAAACTTACACAACATATGATTTCTCATTGATACACAATGATAACGAATTCAGTTTCATATTTTAACAACTTCAACTACTTCAACTATAGAAATTGAAACACAATGATAACGAATTCAGTTAACTACTTCAACTATAGAAATTGAAATTGATGATGGGATTTCGAGTCTTCCCTTCCAAGTTACACAATTAAACAAGTTTAATTTTGTCTTATGACAATTTAAATATTTTATCTATCAGATGAGAAATTGATGATGGAATTTCCAGTGTTCCCTTCCAAAATACACAATCAAACTAGTTTAATTTTGTCTTCTCACAACTTCACCTATACAAATGGGAACTTCACCTATAGAAATTGATATAATTTCATCTACTGTTAAACGTAACATTGAGTTGGTTTTTGGATGAAAGCGTGGAGTGAGAATAATATTTAAATCCATATTTAAACCCATGGCTAGATGTTGGTCATAGAGAGCTCAGCTCTCCTACAAAATGACGTAAGCTTCCTGCACTTGAATAAATCTCTTGTGTACTACCCAATTTGATGGGGATTCTAACATACATCTCGATAATACTTGCGAATGAGTTGATTTAGGCTTGTACGCAACCGAGTTAAAGTTTTCTTCAGCTGCGAGGAATGAATTAGCCTTCGGCCTGGATGAATCTACCTGTAAGGACTGCAAGGCCAAACTCACATGGGTTTCATTGCCATTTACTCAATTTTGTCTTTTTCTTTTCCTTTTCGTCATTCTTTGGCTGATCGAAAGATGCGAGCAACCAGTTTTTGGGATTTCGGAGTCTCTGTGTGAGTCATATGTCATGAGAGTCCACACATACTGTTACCATCTCCTTCATTGGCCTCACATTTTTTCTTTAGCTAGACCATCCATCCGGAATCTGCTCCATCTGCATCTACTTTGCATCTGCATATGGGTTAAGCTCCGTGCTACGTCCTAGGTATTATTCATTTATTATTTTAACTGAAATCCTTTTAGATCTTGCTCTAAATTTCCTCTTCATATATTTATCTTTGGCAAAATGTGTGAAGTCACCACACTATAACAAACATTCAGACTCGTGACTTAATAAGTAAACTCTGAATATTTGTACAACCCAAATTCACCGCACTATAAGTAAACTGAATATTTGTACAACCCAAATTCACCGAAAAAATCATTCTGGGTAAACCACACAATCTCACCAAGGAATGTTCAAAAACTTGAACACTTAATCCTCCCATAACAAAGATATTGATGGAGTCACCAATTCAACCTACCCTGGAAGCTTCACCATTATCATGTTTTATCCCTACCATGGACCTAGCAATCCACGTAATATCGTCCACACCAGCCGCAGCAATGAACGCTGCTTGCCCGCGTTGATAGACAAGGCTATTTGCAATCAGATGGACATGCTAATTAGGATCACCATGACAGAATCTACTAAAAGATGAGAAGCCTATTCATACATTTATCGCATGTTATAATTATATTATCTTCCATGCAGGTCGGAACTTCAAATTCATATTAAACCTCATATTTGACGTGTGTTACCAGATTACTAAACGGTTGACAGATTTCAGCAATGTTTCATGACGGGTCAAACCCTCAAACTTGACGTGTTGCGTTTTCCAATTATTTTCAATGAAAAGTTTCGCGATTCTTCGAAATTTTCTAGATCTTTCAAGATGTTCAGAGAAGGATATTTGTATGGCACAAAGCTTTTCTTTATGGAGAGAAGATTTAGAAAAAAAAAAAGTTTATGTATTCTTCGAAGTTTGGTAGATCGCTCAAATCATCAGAGAAGGTTGTTTGGTTGGCACAAGGGTTTTTTTTTGAAGAGAGTGGTGTCCCTCGCAGCCGCTGTAATAGAATCATTCAAGAGAAAACGGATGCTAATCATGAAGATCTCCTAGGAAATTGTTAGATCTCCATGATTCGGTAATGGGAATTTGTTATGATTCGAGTTCGATGTGCAAGATGATTATATTCTATGTGTACTCTTCTTCTTATCCCAATGCGGAATCTATGGGTAAAGGGGGTTCCCAAGATTCTGAACCCTACAAGATAGGTAATCAGGGCCCACAGGATAAGCTTGACCTTGTAAGCATTATCCAATATTCTACTTTCCGTTCCAGCGAGGGGATGAAGGGAACGCCTTTACACATGGAGAGCGCTTATAGCTAATTGCTCATACAATGGCACGAGGTGGAGAGGCAGCTCTTCGTCCTTTTCTGCACTATGGTATTTTCTGCTGTATCGCTTCTTCTTTTTACTACACGCTAATCAAATTGGTTTTTTGTCTTATGAATCGTGCTCTCTTTATTCATACATAGACTCATATCATCTGTGTTTCAGAAGGCAAATTGAACGCTAAGTGAGTCGGTGAAGATTAAGGTGAAAGTAGGAAAGTAAGATGTTGGTGTTAAAGAAGATAGAAAGCACATGCTCTAACATGCTGGTTTGAGACATATGCTTTCTATGGTTTACATTTTCCTTCGCCCTTTCAAAATTTTCATGTTTTTGTTAATGGAAATTATTATATTCAACATAGCCTTCCTGTCATTATCCATATTTTCATTTTAATTTAAATTTTTTTTACTTCCTTTTTATTTCGGAACTAGAGTGAACTAGGCTGACTCTAGATCGAAGCAACCCATTTTAGTTTTAGAATTAAAAATTTATTTAAAAAATTAACTAAAATTGATTTAATTTAAAAAATTATATATTAATTTTTATATTTAGTATTTTTATATTTAAGTTCATTTATTGAAGTAGGGTAGATGTTTATAGGGTGTTTTGTTAAAGCAGTCTCTGATGTAAAGGTCATTGGTTTAAAACTTTAAACTTTGTAGGCAAGAATCAAATCATGCTAAGAATTGGTGTGGCTTAGGCAGGGTACCATAGATTAGGCCTACCACTCATTGAAAAAAATAAATAGAGAAAGAAAAATGTGTTATATTTACATGAAAAATGCAACTCTTAAATATTGTTCTATAAAACAATAATTAATTTGTATATCCATTTTAACTTTGGATCTACGAATCTCCTAGAGGGCTCAAATCTTTCTGCATATTAAGTTATTTGCATCTCAAGAGATTTGATCCCTCTTGGTGCTTGGTAGATGTGATCACATAGAATTTTTATTTTAACAAAAGGTTATTTTTATTTATATTTCAAATTTGTCTTACCTACGGAACAAAAATAGATTAAAAAAAATAATAAAATAGAATTTTTATTTTAACATAGGGTTATTGTTATTTGTATTTCAATTTTTTCTTAACTATTGAACAAAAAATAGATTAAAAAATAATAATAAAGTAGAATTTGTCTTAACTATCCAAAAAAAATAATTTAAAAAAATAGTAATATAGAATTTTTATTTTAACATAGGGATATTTTTATTTGTATTTCAAATTTGTCTTAACTACCCAACAAAAACAGATTAAAAATAATAATAAAGTAGAATTTTTATTTTCACATAGAATTTTTATTTTAACATAGGGTTATTTTTATTTTATTTTATTTTGATAGCCTTAATGTTTACAAAACATAAATAACAAATGTAATTATAAATGTAATAAAAACTAAATAATATATTATAACTAATATTTTCTTTTTAAATGTAAAATATTATATTTTAATTACAAAAAATTAAATATATAATACTAAAAACATATAAAACTAGATAAAATTAGCTCATAGGACAAAGCTAATGTTGACAAGGTGTTCTCATCGAGCACTCTATGGTGAAAAGGTTTCATATGGAAAAAATCTAGTCATGTTAAGAGATAATATGGCAGAGAGGTGGGATCCAAAGGTGATAATGAGAGCTTAGATTTCCCTGGTACAGGTCTACTCAAACCACACTTTAGATGTGTTAGTCATGACTCACATGTTGTAGAAAAGAAAAAGAGAGAGAGAAAATTAGGCAGAAAATACTGTAAATCTAATTCTAAGGTTTATCTTCATTGTATCATATATTATCATTTTTGTATAAATCAGTATAGATTTATTTTAACTATGAAATTATCAAGAAACAAATCTCTCTGAGTAAGATATTTTCATTTAGAAGAAGCTAAGTAGAAAATATACTTAAGCTAATTATAATTCTTACCACTATTATAGGTCATATTTTCTTTCAAAAAATAAGTATACGCTATCAAATTTTGATATAGTGTAATGGATCCATCTTAATTTTGGATTTGAGGAATCAAATCTCTCGAAGTGAAATTTTTTATTTGGAAAAAAACTAAGTTGAAAATATACTATGCTAATTAAAACTCATACCATTATTATAGGTAATTTTTTATTTTGAAGAGTTATCATATGTATATCAAATTTCTAAATTATCAACCCAGATTCATCTTAACTTCTTATATTATAAACATAAATTCATCTTAACTTTTGATCTATCAACAAAAGAAATTGAACTCATGACTTCACATCAAAAAGTGTCCTAACAATACACCTTATGACCATCTATCCAAAACTCTATACACTAATATATTTTAATTTAAAATAAATATATAATTCAATAAAATTTTAAGAAACTATAATAAAAACATTTCGAATTCAACAATATTTTACCTTGACTTATAAATCAAGTTATAAATTAGAGGGAAAAATAAATATATACATGAAGTAAATAACTCGCTTTAATGAAACTTCGAAAGATAGTAGTAAAGAAAGTAAAGTTAAATTTAGCAAATTCACTTGGAAAACCCATATCACGTGCAATTAACCGTGAGCTTTGGCTTATTGTTGTCTATCCTTTTTGGGTGAAGGCGTTATGTGTGTATAAACACACAGCTCTCTTTTAAAGGATAAATGAAATAAAACATTTATTTATCTTAGAATATAAATTTTCACTTTTAAAAATATATGAAAGAAAAAAATTTAATTTGGTTTTTACTTTTAGTTAATTTAAAAAAAAATGATAGCAATTTTCAATAATTAGAAGCTAAGTTGTTGAATTTGTAAAATGAAAATGGTTTTATGTTTCTCAAGATGTTTAATCTATTTAGGTATTTAAAAAGTGTTTTAAACAATAAGAAATTACATTTATCATAAATTGTATTTTTTGATTTTGTTATTTTGTTTATTGATTAGATGAATCTTCACATCTTAAAAATAAATGAAAAAATAAAAAGCATTGTTTAATTATTATATATTTACGTTGTAAAGCATTTCTCTATGAAAACAACTCCCCTCAACTGCCACTTATACCATTGTGTATCATTTATTTTGATGTTAGATGATTTAAATTAAATCTATTTTAGGATTGAATATTGTTATTAATCAGTTATAGAAATAAGATAAATAGAGAAAACCATTTTATCTCTTTCTTTGCACATAAAATTGGTAGAAATGTCAGGGACAAATGTCTCTGCATGTTTCTTGGATTTCCACCTACATATGCACAATATATATTGCGCTAAGATGCAGGTATTTTTAGAACTGAATGGAATGTGCAAACAATATGTAATTGGAGCGCATTGTCATGCATACTTTTCTAAAGTAAAATGATTGAAGAGGATAGAGAGCAAAAACCCTTGAAATGTGAAAGAGGTCATGTTCTGGAGTGCAGTTTTTTGTCTGAGAAATCAGCCATGAAGTTTAGTTCAAGAAAGATACGGGCATGTTAAAGAACATGTAGGTGATTTTATTGGATTTCTTAAGCATGAGTACACCACGTGGATAGGGCTCCCTATTTTTTTAAGGTGGAGGAAATTTAAAATAATCGGTGAAAATGTTGTCACTCGGAAAGAGAGCATGCATAATAGCCTAGCTATTGGAAAGCTTGGTGTGTACTATCTAGAGCGTTTTTGCCATGTTAATTTAGTGAAAAGACAGTTTTTGTGCAAATTTTGCAGAGGAGTTCTATGAGGAGACAACCTATTTACAATTTAGTGCAATTTCGAGGCACATAATTAATTTGACGCACTAAATTGTTTTCCTTTTCAAGCATCGAAAGCTTGATAACATTTGCCAGAGGCTTCTCATTAGCTAAGCCTTCCTTTTTTTCTGCTGAACAACGAGGTTGTAGACTTAGATATTTCAAGGATTTAGTATTTCCATCATTGAATTATATTCCCTCCCCCCTTTGTTAATTATTTCTATGTCATGGTACTAAAGCTTGAAAGAAATAGTGAAAAAATCCTTGTTACACCCCGTGTTGTTCAAACCTTCGAAAAATGTTTAAAATAACACAGAGAATAGGAACTAATTTTTTTTTATTTAGTATAACCTAGCTTTAATTTTGCTATGCCTGATTAATCAGTGCAAACATATAGTACTAAGCTCTTATTGCAAGATACTAGCATTACTTCTTAATTGTTCTGATAGCTTTGAAACCATGAGGTTTCTTTTTTATAGTCCTGTACTCGATAAAACAATGTATTTGATGGTGGAAGAAATGAAATTTTTTTCGCTCAACACTGCCTAACCTCCAAGAAAATGAAAAGCTATATTATGCACAATACAAGAAATGAGGGCTTCATGCAGACCTAGCTGGTGAAGAGTAGAGAAAGAAAACATGTTTTGATAACTGATTTGATCAATAAGAAGACACAACTACACTAGGTTGGAGGAAGGATATTGGCTCGGAAAATATGTAATATTTGGGGGATGAAAGTCCTAGGCAATGGAAATAATATTTAAATAACTGAGGGTATCCTTATTTAAATTATGAAACAAATGCCACTTAATGGGAAAATCAGTAGAGATGTCCTAATGAAATTAAAAATATAGACAATATTTAACCTCACCAATTTCAAAAAGAGACATTTTCTAGTTATAAAATTTTTCATGTGCTATACATCTCAGAAAAACTATCCTGAAAATGAAAGATATGGCATTTCGCTCATTTGCCAGTTTCTGTTCATGTAACTCATTCACTTTTTCCTATTCAAAATAATTATAGTGGTTTAAATTGTGGTGATATATATGATTTAGAGGTGTGGAGAGCACAAAGGCATATTTTCAGAACCAAAAATGTATAGTAAGGGGGACGATGGATCCAAAGGCCTTGGCCGATCATATTCACAAGAAGGTGTGTTTATACCACAGAAGAAATTAGAAAATGAAAATGATAATATGCATGAAAATAAGGGTGATGGTGATGGAAATAAGATTGATGGAGGCACTTCCAGCATTCCTATAAATGTCATCCAAAATTGCCATCCTCCCTAACTGTTCAGTGACGAGAACTCAAATTCATGTTATGTAATGTGATCACAAAATAATGTAAATTCATGGCAAGAAATCACATCGGCTACTATAGTAATGGATAAAATGAGATGTTGGTTACCTTCTCCACATAATGTAAAGTAAATGGTCAATGTAGATCGAGTATGTTTTCCACATACTTTCTTTAACTCATACATAATTTCTTATTTTAATAGTTTTTCTTCAACTAATTGTACAAAGAATAATGCAACTCATCTAAGTCCTTCTTTTCAATTAACCCATGTGGCAATTTGGATTTGGATTTCTTCTCCCTTTCTCATTACTTACACTCACTAATCAAAATAATATCATTAACATACAATAATAGAGCAATGAAATTATTATTCTTGAAGTAAACACAATGGCTAGATCCCTCCTTTTATACCCTTCCCCTCAATACATTTACTAAATCCTTAGAAAAATTATTATGGGGATTTTTTTAATCCATAGAGTCATCTCTTTAATCAATACACCATTATTTCCCTCCTTTTTACCTCTAACTGATTAACTATTTCAGGTCTTTTTTTTTCCTTTGAGCTCATTATCTTGGCCAATAGAGAGGAGGGATCCTAATAATTAACACCCTATATATGAGAGTATCCATTAACTATGAAAGGATCCTTATACCATTATACATAGTTATTTTCATTATACTTCTCCTTGAACAGATTTCTTCCCTTGAAGCAACTCTTTCAAATGCATGTTTGGTTTTGGTTCAAGACTTTCATTTCTTCCTCTACTCATTTCTTCTAGTAAGAAGATACATCTCCATTAAGAACCTCTTTCACATTTTTTTCTCAAAACACATGGAATATATATATTTTTTTTATTAAAATGGGTGGGCTCATAGGCATACACATCATGGTTTTTTTTTTCCACAATTCATCTCAATTTTTTCTCTTCATCTCAATGATAATTTTCAAGATTCCCACTTTCATTAAGCGTTAATGGTAGTTTTTGTACATGTTGACAATGATTTAGAGTTATTGTGACATTTTTTGGGGTTATACTTAATTTAAAATCTAAGCATACAAAGTGTACCTAAAATTTTGCAAGTCGGTTCCATTTTATATGTTTGTCATGTGGCCCATTTTATATCACATATTTTTTTTTCTATACTACTCTTTCCTATGTTACTGTTGTAAAATAATTCATATTTATAAGTTAAGTATTCAATTAAATCACATATTTTTTTCTTTATAATACTCTTTTCTATATTACTGCTTTACAGTGTTTTTTTTACAACTACAATTGTTAATTTAAAGTTTTTGATTAGAATTTAGTAAAATAATTTTTAGTTAAATTATAATATTTTATTATTTAAAATAAATTTTTTATAGAAACAAATTTATATATACTTTTGATTCCAAAAAAATCCTAAAAACATTTATCTAGAATAAAATACGCAAAAAAAAAAAAACCGATAAATAAACTACAAGAAAGATCATTTATTTGTATAATATTTCTTTATTGCATTTTTAACATACATTACGTACAAATAACGTAGTGCTTACCAAAAATAATATACTAGGAAATAACCCATATGGACCACATTTTTATATGGTAATCTCCAATCGTAATGGTGACTCATGGGTAGAGGCAATTGGCTCCAACCTCCATCTTTCGACGAAGTAGAAGTAAACAAATTATAATATGGGGAAATTTATATATATATATATATAAAAGTCGTTACTATTTATTAATCAATATAGGTTTTATTGGTCAATTTTAACGTTTTAAAGATTTATAATGTTTTTATGAAAGATTTTATTCAATAATTTTTTAATATAATAAATTTTAAACTTTTAATTTATTTTAAGTTGTTAAAAGAGATTAGGAATGAGATATGTTTTTTTTAAGTGTAATTAAAAAATAAAAAAATTATAAATAAAAAAAAATTCATATAAATATTTTGAATGTGGTGTATTATTAAGTTGGATTTTAAATGATGTTGATATTATATGGCTTGTTGAAACTTGTGAACACAAAGAATTTAAGGTTCCTAACATAGATGGCTTTGCACTATGGTTTATTTGGAACAAGCGATTCTCTTGTAGAGGCATTGGGGGCATAGCTTGCTACATTAAGAAGAACATCTCCCCTCATGCTAGGATTTATAAAAATGACCCTTACAACCAATATAGTTGGATTGAGATTACTGACATTAATAATAAAAAGACCTACATAGCAATTTGTTATCCCCCCCCCCCCCCCCCCAATTAATTCTAACTTCTATAAGAAAAATAATCTAGATAAAAATAGTCCTTACAATGGTTTAGAGAATTTAATGAGTGAATTTAATTCTCGAACTTCAAGCAACCAAGCTATTATTCTAAGCAATCATTCCAACCCCAATCCTCTTTGGTTAGACGAAGACCTTACACTGGCTAGCCGGCACAAAAGGAGCTCTGAAGACCTCAGTGATAATTTGTTTGGGTCAGAGATAGTCAAGCTCTGTAGTGCTCAGGATCTCATAATCTGCAACGGTCTAAAGAAGTCACCAAATTATAGCCATATGAACTGCATCCATGGGCTTGGCAGCAACGTGGTAGACTATGTTATTTCCGAAAGGACATTTTTTGGTTTTTGGCTGAAGTAAATCTTAATGAGCTTTTGTGTAACTTTTTAAATGAAATTTTCTTGTAGGACTTGGAAGAAAATATTTTAAACTTCGTTTCATTTTTATAAGACATTTTTTTTCTTGAATTTTTTAATGTAAGTGTTTTGGATTGAAGTATGTATTTTTTGCAAAATTTTTAAAATGAGTTTTTTTTTTTTTTTAAATTAAATCTTTTCTGATGTTTTTTTAATTGAGTTTTTGTCTAAATTTTTGAAGGAATTTTTTTGAACTTCATCCTCTATTATCATGGGAAATCGAAGAAATTGTACGCGAAAATATGATCGAAAAAAAGACCCTGAGGAACATAGAGAAGAGACAAGACAATCTCACAAAATAAAGATAGAAGCACTCTCAGATATTGAAGGGGAAAATCAACCTCAACTAGAAGTTGAAACAGGTATGTAAATGTAAATATTATGATTTTGATATATTTAAAATTTTCCTAGTGTAAAATGTGAAGCTCAATTTTTATTTGATGAACTAATTTGAAAAATATATTGCAATGTAAACAGAGAAAGATATTCCTCAAAACATTGATGATGGGATACAAAATTTTGAAAGAGAAAGTGAAAGAGATATTGAACCAATCATTGAAGATGGTGAAAATGATGAAAGAAATTCAAGTGAAGAAATTGAATCACAACGTATATATATATATATATATATATATATATATATATATATATATATATATATGTTGAAGACATGCATCGTATTATTAGAACTATATATATATATATATATATATATATATTAATTTAGTTATTACATTGAATATGTAAACTTATTATGTACTATTCATTCAATATAGCGATGGAAATCAATGTCGATGAAGAGATGTTAGAAAATGTTGACACTCACACATATGGAGATAAAAAAGCTGACCATTATATATGATATCGTGTTAACCGCATTTTTTAGAAGTATTTCATAAAGGAAAATGTAACAGTTAAGCCCAAATGTTGAAAGGTCTCTTATCATTAATGAAATTAAAAGAAGCTACAACTTTATTGGGTATTCAAAAATCAACCAAAGATAAAGGAATGAAGGAAAATGTGATACAAAATATAAATAGTGGTATAAATTCAATTAAAAGATCTAGACAGAAAAATGTTTTAGTTGTACGTAGAGCAATACATATGGAAGTGGTTTCATCAATTACTAAAGAGAATCTCTTGGTAAAATCGATGGAACGAGAATTAGGAACCTAGCGAAAAAATTTGCACAAACATCAGAAATTTCGGTTGCAAATAGATGTAAATGATGAAATTTCTTGTTGGAGAGCTATTTGTAGGCAACCATACAAAGATAGACTTGGAGAAAATGTTAAAAAAATAATATATGAATATTGGAAGAACAATTCGCGTGTTTCGCCAACTGCAAGGCATGTGATGCAAAGAAGAATAGCACAAAATCAGTACGAAGAACATGAAAAACATTTCTTGGAAACCACTCAGATAGAGTTGTTCAACAAGTTCAAAGAAGAGAATTGTGAAATTCATGTTTCAATCAGTGATTTTGTTCAACAAAAACCATGTTATGTAAAACCTATCACCGTACATGACACTTGTTGTTGCCCTTATCATGTGGAATTTGAGTTATATTATGACACATTCCTTGATTTTGGTAGAACATTTTGGAAGGATTCACCTCCTCCTTCCACTATCTGTGATTTCATATCTCAAATTCTATGTGAAAGAAAAAGCGATGAACTATTTTATGAAAAGAAATGTGTTGGTGGTAAAAAATGCGATGATTCTGGAAATTTGACTAAATTTCAAAAGAAATATCGTATTGATATAAATGATCAATCATTGTCCAACATGAAAGTGAAATGGAAGAGATATGAATATATCCATACATCGATTAAAGGTGCAAATAGTTTTAAAATAATCGAATTACAAGAAGAATAAATTTTTGTGATAGAATTTTTGAGAAGGTTTGAGGAAGAAATTTACAAATACACCAAGAATTCACATAGAGCTCAATGGAAAGACTTGCAATTAAAAAAATCCCCTGAAGTTTTTCCACTAGGGACCATTTTGTCAGTAATTGATTTTGCAGAAAACTACACATTTCTTCCAGAAAAAGAAATTCAGATTGAATACTATCATTCTGACCAAGTCTCCATGCTCTTCCATATTCTATATAGACATACTAAACAAAACGTAGATCATATAGAAAGCACCAGCGAAAATCGACATATTATTAAAGAATATAACTTTTATATCAGTGATGATCGTACACATGATACATATTTTGTACAACATTGTTTTGGAAAAAAATTATGATTCCTTGAAAAATTGTGGAATAACAATGAATGAACATTGGATAGGGTCAGACGGATGTGCAGGACAATTCAAATCTGCACGATCATTCTTTTGGTTGTGTAGTGTTCATAAGAAAACTTGCATTAAAAATTGTTGGAATTTCTTTGAGACTAGCCATGGAAAAGGAGAACATGACGGTGTAGGGGCATGCAGAAAACGAGCACTTCGAAGATATCAAATTAACCCCTTTGCAAGCTGACTTGTGCATGTGAAAGAAGTTGTTGAATGATGCATCACTGCTCTAAGCCATGAGACTAACCGATCAAGGGAAGTGCGAAGGTACATTCAATTTAATTTTTATTGGATATCTAATTTTAAATAGTGTACATTTATTAGAATGATTATCTTTGATTATATTTTTATATCATATTTACATTCTTCTTTAAATTGTCCATATAAAGGTTTTTTTGGCATATTGGAATCGAAGACGTAGATAGATCAATTGAAAATGATGTTGAAACAATAAAAGGGACTCAAAAATTGCATTCAATTAAAACAAAGTGGTCCATAAATGTGTTTGCATTGGATAAAAGAAAATATTCTTTTTTTTTGTCATGTTTGCATAGACAACACAAAATCCAATGACGTTTGTGAAAACAAAATGTATGTAAAAGATTGGAAACATACAGAGCTAAATACAAAGGGAAAAATATCCGTTGCAATGTTTGAAGAAATGCAATCAGAGGAGAATACAATATCATCCGATGGTGATCGAGTTTCTGATCTTGTCAGAGAAGGTAACATTTGAATTGCTTTCTAATGATAAAGATCTAGAAATAAATTTGAATATGTATAATTTTTTTAAGTTTGTTTTATTGCGTAAGAGATGTTTTTGCTGTAATTGCACCTACTGACAATGATGAAAATGTGAAGTATTATTTGAAGCATTTCACTGAACGAAATATGAAATTATTAGAGGACTATAATGATCAAGGATTTCCATATGAAAGAGGATCTATTATATTGAAAGGTTATTTTTCAGAAAAAAACTAATCAAAGTGGGAATTTTGATTACTCTGAAGACTATGAACCTGATTTCATAAGTTCCCAATATAGTCACTTGGTGTGTGAAACACGCATAAAGTTGATCGAGGTTCAATGAAAGAAAAAAAAGAAAATTAAGAAATGGAAAATGTCAAAATCCGACCATGAACAGATTATTGAAGATGGCATTCCATTGGAATTTTTTTGATTGAACTGCCCAACAATTTATTCTCTTTGGATTATATGTTCTAGAACTTCTAGTACTCAATTAAAAATTGAAATTCCTTGTTATGTTATTTGTGCAAGTGTTTGCACATGTACAAATTTCTTTGGTACATGCACACTCTAGTATCAACTAAAACTATATTTTCTATACATGCAATGATGAAAAATGTTGCATGTATTGTGTGTGTGTGTGTGTGTGTGTGTGTGTGTGTATCTGTGTGTGTGTGGGTGTTCTAGAATGCAATTAACTGTTCAAGTAGTTTTACTATGTGCATTGATGAAAAATGTTTCACGTACTGAATATATATGTTCTAGAATGAAATTAACTGAAAGTAGTTTTTCTATGCGTGTTGATGAAAAATGTTGCATGTACTGGATATATACACGAACTCAATGCACGCCCAGTTTTTCTTGTGGGATTTTTTTGTAAAAAGTATCCACAATGTAAATAAATTATCTGCAGTATAATTTTGTACAAAGATTCCTTTCAGACAAGAGACTGAGAGCACTTCTTCGACTTTTGGTGGGATTTTACCCACATCTCTATTCCTGATTGAAAGTCTAGTACAAAATTTGTCTATCCAATGGTAGAATATGTTCTATGTGCATTGATTAAAAATGTTGTGCACGCATTGGATATGTGTGTGTGTGTGTGTGTGTGTGTGTGTGTGTGTGTTTTAGAATGCAATTAATTGTTCAAGTAGTTTTCACATGTGCATTGATGAAAAATGTTTCACATACTGAATATATATGTTCTAGAATGCAATTAAAATTGAATGGAAAATCAATTTACCAATTTATAAATCAACAAGGCTACCTAGTTGAGTGAATTAATGACATTGACCCCAATTCAACAAACATATATCTACTTCTTATATTTCCAATCAAAATTAAAGGGATTTATATGGGAAAGATGCAGAACATATCGCCTATGAACTACTTTAGTACATAGCTCAATGAAGATATCATCATGTGGGAAAATGTTTCAAGAACACTTGATCATACTTAAAAGTAATCTTAAGATTGTTTTAGATTTTTACATACTACATACTATTGTTTGAGTGAATTTTTTTTTTAAACTTACCAAATGTACTTCAACCATCCAAAACATGATTTTTAAAAACTTTTTGATTATATCAAAGCAAATTACTTCACATGTCATGCCAATTGTAGTTCAACTATCCAATAAAAACATTAAACATTTAACATTATATCACATGCCAAATGTAGATTGAAATGATATCCAAAACATAGTTTTAAATATTTTTTTTATTATATCACAACATTACTTCACATGCCTAATGTACTTCAAACATCCAAAACTTGAGTTTTAAAAACATTTTGATTATATATCACAACATTAATTCACATTCCATGCCAATTGTAGTTCAACTATCGAATAAAAACATTTAACATTATATCACATGCCAAATGTAGATTGAAACCATCCAAAACATAAGTTTTAAAAACTTTTTGATTATATATGGTGAAACATTACTTCACATGCCATGCCAATTATAGTTCAACTGTCCAATATAAACATTTCAAATTATATCACATGCCAAGTGTAGATTGAAAGCATCCACAACTTAACCTTTAATTTAACAAAAAATTATAGATCACAACATTACTTCACATGCCAAATGTACTTCAACCATCCAAAACTTGAGTTTTAAAAACTTTTTGATTATATCTCAACATTACTTCACATGCCATGCCAATTGTAGTTTAGCTATCCAATAAAAAAATTTAACATTATATCACATGCCAAATGTAGATTGAAATCATCCAAACCTTAAGTTTTATAAACTTTTTGATTATATATCATGCAACATTACTTCACATGCCATGCCAATTATAGTTCAACTATCCAATAAAAACATTTAACATTATATCACATGCCAAATGTAGATTGCAACCACCCAGAACTTAACTTTTAATTTAGAAAAAAACTAAAGATCACACCATTACTTCACATGCCAAATGTACTTCAAGAATCCAAACCTTAAGTTTTAAAAACAAAACAAATGATAACACATCATTACATAACATGCCAAATGTAGTTCAGAAGCAAAACATTAATTTATAGATGACAACATTACTAGGAGTTCAACTATCCAAAACTTAAAAGTTTTTAAAAACAAAACAAATTATATAACAACATTAATTCAAATTCACATGCCAAAAGTACTAAAACCATCCAAAAATTAACTTTTTGGAACAAAACAAATTATAATAACACTATAATAAAATATGTCCAAAAATTGTAGATCTCACAAACTGTATCAAGTATCAAGTTATATATTTATATGACTGTGCATATAGATAATATATAAAAAAATAAATTTAAGACTAGAAATATTGAAATAAAATCTACAAATCATGTCCATCAAATACAAATGGATGTAATGTGTTTCCTATCAGAGTCTCAATCCATGCACTATCTTTAGAAGCATGGGGAACCTATACACAATGCACATACAAACATTAAAATTTGATGTTTTAAAAATGAGTGAGAATATATAGAACTTCATGTAAAAAAATAAATAAATAAAAAATCATGCAATACCTCATGAGGTTCCCTCTCCATTTGTTGGCTTGCCACAAGTTCCCCCATGGGAACATCTCCAACAGTAAAATGTACAATATACATGTACAGTTATATATATATATATATATATATATATATATATATATATATTAAAAAATTTCAAACGAAAATGAAAATTTGTACATATATAAACTTATTTTCAATAATATTAAGAAAAATGTTAGACAACTTGTTGAAATGGTTGAAATGGTGTGGATGTTCCTATCTCTATCGCTAGAGTCCGTGGATTAAAGAAATCTTCTATAGAAACCTAAAATTCAAAATTTTAAAAGTATAAAATAACTCAAGATCAAGATCTTAATTTATAATAAAACTTAAATAAACTTCAATTTATAAATTATAACTTAAAAAAAAACATATATATATTTAAAAATGAAAAATTGAATACTTTTGCAGGTGAATTTGGGACATATCCTAAGAGAGGCTCCAAAATAAAATATCCAAAAACCTAAAATTCAAAAAATTTAAAATAACTCAAGATATAGATATATATATCTCAATTTTTAATGGAATTTTTGGAGGTGGAATATATATATAACTTAAACATAAATTTTAAAGTGAAAAATTGTCCATACTTGGTGTGGATGTGCCACATATCCTAAGGAATTAGAAGGTACATCTCCTAAGGAAGAAGAAGGTATCGCCATCGCAAAAACATCGGATGGAATCAGAATCTGTTAAAACATTTTATTATTATATATGTATATGTACATGTGTGCACAATTATTTATTTTAAAAATATCACTTAAAAAGCATTGACATTTGTCAACATATCTTGATGGTGAGACCCATCTTCATTGTTTGAACCAGAGGCCCCGAACGTGATATTAACATTTTCGTCATTCACCATGCGTGACAACTGCAAATGGTGTTTTAACATATAATAATGCATTTTTGTTAGATTAATGTAGATAAAAATAAATGTATACATGTACATACACATGTATTTATTACAAATTGTACACATGTATGTGTTAAAATAATTGAACCCTAAAGTCATTAACACATACCGTTCTTGTGCCCTCTTCCTCATGAAGAATTAGGTCTTGCCAACCATTGCGACAATTATTTGCATATATTCGGAGATATTCAACATTCATGTTGTCAATCTCTTCATCTGTACAATACACAAAATTGGCACGTGCATTCTCACGTGCTCCTTGACGATTTAGAAAAACATTGACTCCACCCAATCCACTGTAAACATTGTCGATCATGACATCCCTTGATTCTCGACTTATTTGATAAGTCGCATCCATCTCTGATCGCAGAGTTTCGACCCGAAAAGGTCAACTCACCAATGGCGGCTCAGGGCAAGGCAAATCCACATTTCGCCTAGCACCCCTAGGGTCACACAATCGACCTTTCCCCAGACGAAATTTTTTTGATGGAAGGTCATTTTAATTGGGTTTTATTTTCAAAAAAAATCCTGCATAAAATAATTTTTCAAAATAGACAGGAACCTCGTCGTTCCATGGGAGCCTTACATAGGTCGTAAGGTGCCTATCATACAAATAATGAGCTATATTGGGGTGTTTGAAATATTGCACCTTCAACATTTTTCTTTTTGGCGCTTCCTTGAAATTAATCATCGACTTCGCCATATCTTTTGTAACTCTTTGTTTTACATCCTCCCATTTATTGGGACCCATTACTATTTCCTTTCTCTTTCTCATGACTTCTACAAATGTATCAGTCGTTGGCCCAAGTTTTTTGTACAAATTTACTATTTCACCCAATGAATATGTAACTATTTTGAGGCTTTGTCAACTCTCAGTAGGTAGAGTCAAAGCCACGAGATCTCTCTGCAATTTTGCATGAAGTTGTTGACACCTTTCTAAGGTACATTGCGCCATGTTTCTTTTCCATGGTATATCAGAAATTTCAGCCAGATAAGTTGTGGTGGGTAGACAACCTTCTTCTTGATTGTAGCATTCTTCCCTACATCTATTTTGACCAATATTTGGAAAATTTTCAGCTTCTGTATCAATATATATAAGATTTTGTATATTACAAAAAACACAAGTAAACAAATTTGTACAAATTCAATGAAAAAAATATTGAAATTGATGGAAATCTCGACATGGTTGGCTAGCATCTTCTCCACCCTGAAACTTTTGAGAACAGAACAATCCTACTGAGAACCAGCACCATCAGCCATTGATTGAACTCTGGGAGAATAAATATCACCACCTTCATGCAACCTGCTACTACTTATTGATGCCCCCCTAAGGGGATTTGAACCACCACCAACCTCTCGAGAGGGGAGAGAAGCTTCATAAACAAATACGAATTTATAATCAATTGAAAAATACATGTATACATATAAATATGCGTGTACATATTAATTGATTAAATTGTGTTAAAACCATACCACAACTGGGTGAAACATGGGCATCCATGGTTGGAGTAGAGACCCTTTTCTTCTTATTAGCTCCTAAAAACTAAAAAATGAAACTTATTAACAACTAATTTAACTCACAAAGTTGATAAAAAATCAATTCCATATGTACAAACATGTATGGAGATTTAAGATTATATTTAAATTTACCATGAACAACTCTCGATCCCGATCCCTGATTCCCCCCTCTCATAGAGATATGGGATTCTGTTGATCTTCATGGTTCATCCTCCATCATATATATATCTATGGTGGAAATTTACAATTAATTGTTTAAATAACTAATGTAAATTAAATTCAAAATAAAATTCAGAAAATTAATGTAATTTAGTGTAAACAAATTGTGTAAAACATAACTTTTAAAGCACTAATTAATGTGTGAAACTCAATTTAAGCAAAAAAAGAAAATTATAAAAATGACAAGTTCACCAAATTGTGTTTTACATGAAAATTAATGTAATTTAGTGTAAACAAATTATGTAAAACACAACTTTCAAAGCACTAATTGATGTGTGAAACTCAATTTAAGCAAAAAAAAGTTATAAAAATGATAAGCTCACCAAATTATGTTTGACATGGTGGGAGCACACTTGGTATAAAATTGAAAAAAAAAACATTTTCATTAAAAAATAAGCGAAACTCCATTTAAACAAAAATTTGTTGAAGTCCCCTCATTTTAATTTCATAAAAATGTGAAGTTTAGCACTTATTGCCAATGTGAAGTTCACCAAGTTGTGGTTTACATGGTGTGGTGGGAGCACACTTGGTATATAATTGAAAAAAGCACATGGTCATTAAAAAAGACACATTTATAACTACACAACACACACATATAAAAGATATGTTACAATGTCAATCAATAAATTTTGAAGGAGAGCGTCTTAACACTAATTCATCTTTGAGAGATGAATCTTGAATTTTTGAAGAAGAGTGTCTCAAAACTAATTCATATTTGAGAGATGAATCTTGAATTTTTGAAGAAGACTATCTCAAAACTAATTCATCTTTGAGAGATGAATCTTGCATTGGCATTGGCCCGTATAATTTTAATTCATCTATTAATTCATCTTTGATAGATGAATCCTAAATTTACATTACCCCACACAATAAATCAGTAGACATTTTATTCACAATATTGTAAAGCACATCTTTGTACATCTTTGTACAATGCGTTATACTAAAATATTGAAATTGGCTAACAATATTGTTTGCTATTCCATTCAGTTCTTTTAGCCTCCCCTTCTTAACTTGGTATACGCCATTCATCTGGCTGCACACAAGTTTAGAATTGGTGAAAACTACAATTCCATTTGATCCATACTCCATCGTTATTCCCAAGCCTTCTATCAATCCAATGTAATATGCCTCATTGTTTGTTGTTCTTCCCGGTATATTCATTTTCCCTTGGATGACTTTGCTAGTCAAAATATTGGAAAGCACATATGTAATCACTACATTCCCTGGATTGGAATAGAAAGAAACTTCTATGCATAATTTCCATTTTTCAACCATATTTAATGGTTTTCTTATCCCTAAAAGAAAAATTCAATAATAATATATATATTAAATTGAAATTTATTGCAAATTCATGGGAGAAATGGAAAACTTATATTTAGATCTATTCCAGAGATTTATTATAGGGGCATTTACTAGATATGTCACCTTTCATAAAATATGAGATACAGAGGCTACCTGGCCCTTTACAGACTCTGGCTACAGAACTACCATGGATATGAAAATGAAAAACTTCTAATTAGATATATTCTAGAGATTGAATGTAGGGGAATTTACTGTTAGGTTAAAACCTATGTTTTGTATCAAATCACTTTTGGTTTCATTGGGAAACGTTTATGGCTAATTTGTGTTTTACAAGTTGAATATAAAAGGTTTTTTCTCTCTCATTGTTTGAGACCATGGATATGAAAATAAAAAACTATATACTTGGTTAAAACCTACGTTTTGTATCAAATTACTTTTTGTTTCTAAATACTATACACATGTTGACTGTAGGGGCATTTACTGTAGGGGCATTTAGATCTATTCTAGAGATTGACTGTAGGGGCATTTACTAGATATGTCACCTTTCATAAAAGATGAGATCCACAGGCTACCTCGCCCTTTATAGACTCTGCCTATAGAACTATCATGGATATGAAAATGAAAAACTATATACTTGGTTAAAACCTATGTTTTGTATCAAATTACTTTTTGTTTATAAATAATATATACATGTTGATTGTTGGGGCATTTACTATAGGGGAATTTAGATCTATTCCAGAGATTAATTGTAGGGGCATTTACTAGACATGTCACCTTTCATAAAAGATGAGATCTAGAGGCTACCTGGCCATTTATAGACTCTACCTATATAACTGCCATGGATATGAAAATGAAAAAATTCTAATTAGATCTACTCTAAAGATTGAATGTAGGGGCATTTACTAGATTAGCTTAAAACCTATGTTTTGTATCAAATCACTTTTAGTTTCAATGGGAAACATTTATGGCTAATTTGTGTTTTACATGTTGAATATAAAAGGTTTTTTCTCTCTCATTGTTTGAGACCATGGACATGAAAATGAAAAACAATATAATTGGTTAAAACCTATGTTTTGTATCAAATTACTTTTTGTTTCTAAATACTATATACATGTTGACTTTAGGGGCACTTACTGTTGGGGCATTTAGATCTATTCTAGAGATTGACTGTAGCGGAATTTACTAGATATGTCACCTTTCATAAAAGATGAGATCCAGAGGCTACCTGGCCCTTTACAGACTCTGCCTATAGAACTATAATGGATATGAAAATGAAAAAATTCTAATTAGATCTATTCTAGAAATTGAATGTAGGGGCATTTACTAGATTAGGTTAAAACCTTTGTTTTGTATCAAATCACTTTTGGTTTCAATGGGAAACTTTTATGGCTAATTTGTGTTTTACATGTTGAATATAAAAGGTGTTTTCTCTCTCATTGTTTAAGATCGTGGATATGAAAATGAGAAACTATATAATTGGTTAAAACCTATGTTTTGTATCAAATTACATTTTGTTTCTAAATACTATATATATGTTGAATATAAAATGTTTCTTTCTAAGGTTTTTTTTCTCTCTCATTGTTTGAGACCATGAATATGAAAATGCAAAACTTCTATTTAGATCTATTCTAGAGATATGGCTAACATACATTGAATATAAAATGTTTTTTCTCTCATTGTTTGAGACCATGGACATGAAAATGAAAAAATTTTATATTTAAAACTATTTGAGAGATTGATTGACTTGTAGGGGCATTTACTCTTAGGTTAAAACCTATGTTTTGTATCAAATCACTTATGGTTTCAATGGGAAACTTTTATGGCTAATTTGTGCTTTACACATGTTGAATATAAAAGGTTTTTTTCTCTCTCATTGTTTAAGTCCATGGATATGAAAATGAAAAACTTCTATTTAGATCTATTTTAGAGATATGGCTAATTTTTGTTTTACATACATTCAATATAAAATGTTTTTTCTCTCATTGTTTGAGACCATGGATATGAAAATGAAAAACTTCTATATTTAAAACTATTCGAGAGATTGATTGACTTGTAGGGGCATTTACTCTTAGGTTAAAACCTATGTTTTAAATCAAATCACTTACGGTTTCAATGGGAAAATTTTATGGAAAATTTGTGTTTTACATGTCGAATATAAAAGGTTTTTTTCTCTCTCATTATTTGAGACCATGGATATGAAAATGAAAAACTTATATTTAGATATATTCTAGAGATATGGTTAATTTGTGTTTTACATACATTGAATATAAAAGGTTTTTTCTCTCATTATTTGAGACCATGGATATGAAAATGAAAAACTTCTATTTAAAACTATTCTAGAGATTGACTATAGGGGCATTTACTCTTTGGTTAAAACCTATGTTTTGTATCAAATCGCTTATGGTTTCAATGAGAAACTTCTATGGCTAATTTTTGTTCTACATGTTGAATATAAAATGTTTTTCTCTCTCTAATTGTTTGAGACCATGGATATGAAAATGAAAAACTTGTATTTATATCTATTCTACAGATATGGCTAATTTGTGTTTTACATACATTGAATATAAAACATTTTTTCTCTCATTTTTTGAGACCATGGATATGAAAATGAAAAACTTCTATATTTAAAACTATTCGAGAGATTGATTGACTTGTAGGGGAATTTACTCTTAGGTTAAAACCTATGTTTTGCATCGAATCACTTATGGTTTCATTGGGAAACTTTTATGGCTAATTTGTGTTTTACATGTTGAATATAAAAGGTTTTTTTCTCTCTCATTGTTTGAGACCATAGATATGAAAACGAAAATCTTCTATATTTAAAACTATTCGAGAGATTGATTGACTTGTAGGGGCATTTACTCATAGGTTAAAACCTATGTTTTTTATCAAATCACTTATGGTTTCAATGGGAAACTTTTATGGCTAATTTTTGTTTTACATGTTGAATATAAAAGGTTTTTTTCTCTCTCATTGTTTGAGACCGTGGATATGAAAATGAAAAACTATATAATTGGTTAAAACCTATGTTTTGTATCAAAATACTTTTTGTTTCTAAATACTATATACATGTTGAATATAAAAGGTTTTTTCTCTCTCATTGTTTGAGACCATGGATATGAAAATGAAAATTTTTTATTTAGATCTATTCTAGAGATATGGCTACTTTGTGTTTTACATACATTGAATATAAAAGGTTTTTTCTCTATTCACAGCAAAAGAACTGCTCTAGAGGGAAACTTGAGAATGTGATGTCTTGTTTGAGGTGGAATGTGGGTCCCTTAGAATAGTGGGTCTCATGGAAATTATTAAAATATATCATATCTGATGCCCAGGCTACCTCACTTTACACACAATCTCCAACTCTGGTGTGCACATAAACTGCCTTTGAAGTTTTCTGGTCAAATAGTTTTAAATCTGGGTAACCACAACTTTTAAATTTTATATCTGGGCAATCTTAGACTACATAGAAGTTATTATTAACAAACAACCCAGCCCCGATTCCAATTCTCCTTATGGAAGCTTTTTCCTAAAAAATGGTCAACTTTATTTACACCTGCTTTTGTAATTTCATATGCAAAGGTTAACTTCTAAGACTTAGGGGTTGAACTCATATTAAAACCCATTGTATGCATATTGATATTCCACAATATTTCATCTTAACTCCAAAGTCGAAACTATTGCTTAATGCCTATTTGAATTAACTTTCGAATGACTCAAAGGGCTCACTCTCATCAGATATAAGTGTCCACGCTTACCATAACATATACCAACATATGTTATGACCTACTCCAATTATTAAATAATCTTTAATATTTCAAAAACGACTTTATGAAATGTGAACCAATTGTATCAAACCTTAGGTTTAATATTCCCTTCCACCATCACACATATAAGCGCCGTGCCTTAACAGTTCTTTTGGTTCATTCTTCGATTTTATTTAAAACCCACAACATAAATATAACACTAACCTGTGGATCCCCGGCATTCAACAACTGGACCATCCACTATTCATCATTCATCAATCTACGACTGATGTTTTATCGCACCCTTCTCAATGATCTGACCAATGTAAACACATATTGCATTTTAAGATGCTCGAGCTTTATAATGCCAAAGTCACGTGATAAGAGTGGTAACTGAATACTACCTTAGGCCACGTGTCAAGCACAGAGACATATCGTGTTTTTTTTTAAACAATCCACTTACCATTTTTCAAAAGTACGAGACCACTGGTTTTAACCTTATAAACAACCTTGACTGTTCAACACTCCTCAGGATTCTATTTGTCACCTCAAGGTTCCGTTACTCTGGTTTCGTTCAATAATTTTTCTTTATCAATTCTTATGTATTCTGGTTCTAATTCAACCCTGCATCGTAACCCACAGGTTATTCATCTCAGTCAACCAGACTCCCATTCGACTATCCATCGAACCCTTCCATCTATCCTTCACATGAAACTAAACATATTCGATTCATGGGCCAGGGTGTAGATCATATGTGTTCACACAAATTCAATCTCTGCACTGAACTCTGTACACCGAGAGTTATATGTATTCAACAAAGAACATGGTTTAACGATTTGAATTTCCATCAAAATATATCACATAGATTTCAACACTGTCCATTAAAAAACAGAAAAGTAGATTCTATCTCAATTATACCCAAAATCGACCTATTCAAGGGTTATATCACAGTGCAAATTTCTTCTAGAGGATCGATCCTTTCAGTGATCAATCCTTCTCAAACAATACAAATGTAGACTTCTAATCTCCTCAGAGCCACTAATTTAGCCCATTCGCATAGAGTTTACACTACTTATAAGTTCAGAATATTTAGTTAGAACTTCCACAGATAATTCAACCAACCAATACACACATAATCCAGTCAGGAAATTCACAGGCATTTCTGAAACAGATTCTTCATTTATGCTAATTGAAATTACTTAAAAAACCCTCTTGTTCAAGCCAGATCTTCAATCATTGGCCCTTCTAAAATCTATTCTGTATCTGAATATCTCTCTAGCTCTACTCTGCTACTTGATTCCTTTGTCTTACAATTATATAAAAACAAATGAATCGATTCGAGTTCTTTACAGCTTTAAGGAACCTCTTGAAATTCTCTAGTTCTTATTTTAGCCTAATTGACTCTAACTGCTCCTGTCCTCTAATCATTCAAGGGTAGTTACAATTCCCTCTACATTTTATTAAAATTAATTAAAACCTATTGATTTTATTACATAAAATATAAGCCCTTTGAAGACTTAAAACTCCTAAGCCTATAAAACTACATGGAATTTGTTTTAGCCCAATGCCACCGCATCAGACTCCCAAGGTTCAAATTTTTCATGATTTCCTGAGCATGTGTCTTCAATCTCTGCCTCATGGATCCCATACTCTATTTTTCTTCTATCTAATAGCAACATCATCCTTTAACTACTCTTCTCCAAGTCTCCATATCTTGTTTTTCATCTTACCTCCAACTATGCTTTCACAATCTCTTCTTATCTTTTCTGTGCTAACATTCCTCTTCTTTATTTCTACTGTCTGCTGCTCCTTAGTCACTCTCATCATCAGCTCTCTGATGGTTTCAAACTCTCTGTCCAATTTATCCCTTTTCTGGAAAATTCCTTGCCCACTGTTTTCTTCAAATTTTGTTGTTTCCAATACTGCTACTGTTACTGTCTTCAAAATGTTTGTTGCTGCTGTCAATGTTTCCTTACTAATTGTGGGTAAAATTATTTTTCTTCCTGCAGATGTCACCTCTGATGTTGCTCCAGTTGCCACCATGGGTGTTGCTGTAATTGGTTTTAATTCTACAGATGCCATCCCGAATGTGACGTCCTCCCAAACTTCATGTCCCTCTGCAACATTCTCTTGCTCATCATCTACAAATTTACACTTAGAAAACAAATCATCATTTAATTTTCCACCTGCAGTAACATACTCATCTAGTATGCTAGTAATCATAAGAAAATTTTACAAACTAGTATAAGCTGCTCTTTCTTTCATAGCTTCAGGCATCCTTACTTCAGTGTCTACCATTTCATTCTCTTGCATAATTTCTTCCAACAAAAATTTTAGCCATCTCTTCTATTCTTTTTTCACTTCCTCAGCCTGCTGCAATTCAGTTTCAACATCTTTTTCTTCTTCTTGGGCAATATTTAGCAACTGCCTCTCATCCCCTTGATGGATTCTCGCAATCCAATCAAGCTCTTTAGGCTTTGCATTTTCATCTCCTTTCAGAATAGAATTTTGATTCTTCCTCACTATGTCAGTCCTACAAATCCGCCCCACAGTCTGTTCTCCAATATTCTCTTGGTTATTCAAACAAACCATTTCTTCCTTGCCATTAGTGACATTTTTCTGCACATGAGACATGACTGTCTCATCTTCTTTTTTCTACAACAAATTTTCATCTCTCAAGGAAATTCCAAATGATGGATTGTCTTCTGCATCACCTGTACACATAAATAAATTGTCAATTTTAAAACCACAAGACCCAAAGGCCTCATTTGATGACCCAGTCACCAAACCCTCCTTCAACAGTTCCAAGTCTATTTCAAGACCAAGAAATTCTTCATTATCCTTCTCTTCAGCTGCCAGAGTTATCTCCACTGCTCCAATCACCATGTTAGAATGATGACTCTTCACTATGTTTTCAGCCAACAGAGTTTCTCCTTCATTCAATTCTCTAACAGTTTCCATTTGTTGTTCTTCCTCCTTGTCTGCATGATCAATACATGAATCATCAACATTAAAATTCCAAGGTCTCAATACCTTTTTCTCTTCTGACAACACATTAGTTTGTTTTTCAGAACTTCCTTCTACATCCTCTACCAGCACATCAGTGTGCTGAACTGCATCCTTCATGAGACTATTAGTTAGTCTCTCTTTCCTTCCATCATCTGCTTCATGAATGCTCTTATGTTGTGATTCACCAAAATGAACTCCTTCATTTTGCTGAATCATTTTCTTGTCCTCTGTTCTTTGATTGTCATTCATGACAATTCTTCTGTCCTAATTCTTCAACAAATTCTCTAGTGTGTAAGTTCTTTGTTTCTCCAATTCTCTCCTTTGGAAATCAAACCTCCTATACAATCGAACAACTTCAATTGGAGTAGACTTTGGGAACCTTAAACAACCTTTTATACCTCTGCTTGTTCTTGAGCAATCATCAGCTGGTCCTTCTCTCTCTGCTTCAATATTCTATTGAATATATTCATTGGACTCTTCTGTCTTCATTTCCTCCTGAGATCTGGCTATCTCAGCATTGATCTGAACAAATTTCAGATTCAATTTCTCCTCCTCAACAAAAAAAATCTAAAGTTTGTTCATCTTCGAGTGATGTACCTGTAAACATACACAACTCTTTAGTTCTCAAATCAGAAGACCTTTCAATCCCGGTTACTTTCTCAAGCACTTCCCTTTGAATAGATCTACATGTGGAATCTTCAAATTCCATCCTTGACTCAAGAATTTTGAGTTCCTCTTCCTCTGGAGAATCTATAACCACCTCACAATTGTCAAATTCAAGAATACAAGTCTTTACATCATCTAGCTGATCTGGATTTGTCCAATAACTCAGAAAATCATCAATTATTTTCTCTTCAGAAAGAGAAGCTTCTTGCTGCCTTAAGTCTTCATCATGGCCCACAGGATATCTTGCAGATCTTCATCATGGCTCACAGGATATCTTGCAGATCTCGTCTGTCACATGCACTTTATGCACATCACCATCACATGTTTGTATCCCTGTAGGCTGCAATCTTCAAAAGTCTTTGTCTTTAACTCCAGATTTTATAAATCTGAGCATTCTCAGTATATGCTTATTCAAGCCTATAATTTCTGCCAACCAGATTTAAAAAAATTTCTTCACTACCCTTACCAACATGTATTCCAAAAATTAGCTTTCAAAAAGAGCTATTCCAGCTCTGATACCACAATGATGCCCGTGCTACCTCACTTTACCCAAAATTTTCAACTCTGGTGTGCACATAAACTACCTTTCAAGTTTTCTGGTCAAATAGTTTTAAATCTGGGTAACCACAACTTTTAAATTTTCTATCTGGGCAATCTTAGACTACACAGAAGTTATTATTAACAAAAAAACTAGCCCAAATTCCAATTTTCCTTATGGAAACTTTTTCTTAAAAAATGGTCAACTTTATTTACACCCGCTTTTGTAATTTCGTATGCAAAGGTTAACTTCTAAGACTTAGGGGTTGAACTCATATTGAAACCCATCATATGCATATTGATATTCCACAATATTTCGGCTTAACTCCAAAGTCAAAACTATTGCTTAATGCCTATTCAAATTAACTTTCGAATGACTCAAAGGGATCACTCTCATCAGATATAAGTTTCCACACTTACCATAACATATATCAAGATATGTTATGACCTACTCCAATTATTAAAGAACCTTTAATATTTCAAAAACCACTTTATGAAATGTGAACCAATTGTATCAATCCTTAGGGTTAATATTCCCTTCCACCATCATGCATATAAGCGCTGTGCCTTAACAGTTATTTTGGTTCATTCTTCAATTTTATTTAAACCCCACAACATAAACATAACACTAACCTGTGGGTCCCTGACATTTAACAATTTGACCATCCACTATTCATCATTAATTAATCTACGACTGATGTTTTATTGCGTCCCTCTCAATGATCCAATGAATGTAAATGCATATCATGTTTTTAAGATGCTCGAGATTTACCACGCCAAAATCACGCGATAAGAGTGGTAACCGAATACCACCTTAAGCCACGTGTCAAGCACAGAGATATGTCTCGTTTTTTTTAAACAATCCACTTACCATTTTTCAAAAGTACGGGACCACTAGTTTTAACTTTATAAACCACCTTGATTTTTCAACGCTCCTAATGGTTCCATTTGTCGGCTCAAGGTTGTGCTACTTCCGTTTCGTTCAACTATTGTTAGTTATCAATTCCTGTGTATTCTGGTTCTAATTCAACCCTGCATCGTAACCCACGAGTTATTCATCTCAGTCGACCAGAAACCCATTCAACTATCCATCGAACCCTTCCATCTATCCTTCACACGAAACTAAACATATTCAAATTTCCATCAGCATATATCACACATATTTCAACACTGTCCATTAAAAAACAGAAATGTAGACTCTATCTCAATTATACCCAAAATAGGCCTATTCTAGGGTTATATCACAGTCGAAATTTCTTCTAGAGGATCGATCCTTTCAGTGATCAATCCTTCTCGAACAATACAAATGTAGACTTCTAATCTCCTCAGAGCCACTAATTTAGCCCATTCGCATAGAGTTTTGCACTACTTATAAGTTCAGAATATTTAGTTAGAACTTCCACAGATAATTCAACCAACCAATACACACATAATCCAGTCAGGAAATACACAGGCATTTATGAAACATATTCTTCATTTATGCTAATTGAAATTACTTAAAAAACCCTCTTGTTCAAGCCAGATCTTCAATCATTGGCCCTTCTAAAATCTATTCTATATCTGAATATCTCTCTAGCTCTACTCTGCTACTTGATTCCTTTGTCTTACAATTATATAAAAACAAATGAATCAATTCGACTTCTTTACAGCTTTAAGGAACCTCTTGAAATTCTCTAGTTCTTATTTTAGCCTAATTGACTCTAACTGCTCCTATCCTCTAATCATTCCAGGGTAGTTACAATTCCCTCTACATTTTATTGAAATTAATTAAAACCTACTGATTTTATTACATAAAATATAACCCCTTTGAAGACTTAAAAATCCTAAGCCTATAAAACTACATGGAATTTGTTTTAGCCCAATGACCCTGCATCAATATCATATCATCATATCATTTCCTCATTGACATAATTTGTAATAGAATGATATCTCACTACTTGGAATACCATTAGAAGACTAATAGTGGGATTAAAAAACACATCCTACCCACTGATTGCTAGTGTAGATTCCTAGTAGGATTCTTCGACCATGCAACTCAGAATATGACTTCTGGTTGTGGAGCGCATATCTCCATTGCTCTAGTATCTTTTATTATTTCCGTTGGAATTGTGGTCCTAGTACGAATTACAAAATGGAGATATTGGCTTTATGGGGATTATTTTATTATGCTATGTGGATATATGTTAAATACTTAACAGTCTTTGGTGACTCTAATGTTTCTATTGACTAGCCAAACCGCATGACATGCTTCAACCCTCCACATGTATCAAATTGGTTACAATGCATATGGGAACTCACACAGTGTTTTGAGGAGCTCACATTCACTCACATCCAAATAGTCCAGAACTCCACGATGGAAAGAGTATCAAAGGAGGGCCTCACCATGTTGGCTGGTGTGATATATTTTCAGGTTTACAAGAATGATATTTACTTGGGTTATGGGAACATTCCCCTCTATTCTTATGTTTCTTTAGTTTTTAGTATTCTCTGGAGCTCTAGATGATTGGCTCTCTGTTTACATTGACTATTTGTACTTATATTTTTGTGCATGATTTATGATATGTTATATTTTGGACATGCGGTGCTTGCTTTCTTCTTCTACATGTTTATATCTTGGCACTGTGTTCTATTTAGCTAGTTTCGGCTTATATGCCTCTCATAGATCAGTTTTTGAACTTTTTATAGTTCCTTCAAGCTCTTCGAACCACTTGCATCTCTATATTGTGATTTGTAGTATATCATTTGAGCAACACTGCTCACTTGTAACCTATAATCATGTAACTATTTTATTTAATATAAAACTGTGTTTTTTACTTGCCTGAAAATTAAAAAAAAGCCCTTTCTTTAAAAAATAAAACACAATCCACCACAACGTAGTTACACCATAATAAATTCCCTTTGACGAGTCTTTGGTGGGTATGGAGGTGAACACTATAAGGCTACATCTACCCAATCAACATGGAGGAAAAATACAGCAGCCAAGTGACATGGAATTTCAAGTAAAATGAAATTACAACAATTGCCTCTATAGAAATGACAAAACCAAACATCAATCTCGTAATCATACATGTCATGTGTACCTTGAGGTATGGTGGACTGATTTACATCGAAAAATAACACCCAAATAGACTGAATATCACTTTGTCTAAAATTATCTCCAAACTTAAACAATGCATCCTCCTCTACTTTGTTTTACTTACTCTAGTCTATAATGGTATTTTACATTCAAACAATTGTATACACATAAACCAGATCATAAAAATAATATTAAAATAGGAGAGTATATACACTTCCCATAGCAGGTTAATACCTATTGAAAATAATTTAGAAATATAGTAATAGTAAGATGATATTATTGCGGTGATATGACTTTGACATTTAAAGAAAAAAAAAATTCACCATTCAATTGCCAAATAAAACAAAGAACTGCTCTAATATGGAGAAATTACTTACTTGGAGCAACTCCTGAGAAGCGACGCAACTCCTGAGCAGCAATTCATGGGTGCGGGTGCTAAATCAGCAACAGAGCAACATAGTGCAAATAGACTATGTGAACAGAGACGTGCCATAGAAACTCAAACAGACTATGCGAACAGACTATGAAAACAGAGATGCGCGAACATACTATGCGAACAAACTATGCGAGCCCGTGAACAAAATATGCGAACAGAGACGCACGAAAACCAAAATCATTTGTGGGTGATATATTTATAAAATATGAGTTCGGCCGAACTAATAGTCCAGCTGAACTAAAAGTTCTGTCGAACTATTAGTGCCAGTTTTCCCATATCTGGAAAAAATTCTATTTTCCCACGTCGTCAGTGTGACATCAATCTGAACGGTAGAATGAGTTCGACCGAACTTTCTCATATAGTTTGGCTAAACTATCCAACAGTTCGGATGAACTTTCTCAAAAGTTTAACCGAACTATTGCCAAAAAAAAGTTTCCACCCCCGATTCTCACACAAATGTAACCCAACTTCACATTTTCATCCATAAGCATAATATTATATATTTAATTAGTTCTATATTTATAATTTTATATAGGTGAAAATTCTGCGGTGAATTTTCTCCATTAATACTTGGGTCTGTGGTGAAATTTTGAGGTGAAAATTTTGTGGTGAAAATTTTGCAGTGAATTTTCTTGATTAAAGGCCAATTGTCTGATTTGCTGATATTCAACTGCACACATTCCTTATATTTTTCTAATACATATTTTCTCATATATTCTAAAGTATGAATAATTCACTACAGCTACCAAAGTTTACCAAAGGTAGCCCTAGCACAGTTACTCTATAGAGCCTTTATGAGTATATAGAGTCCTTAGAGAAACGTAGAGAAGAAAGGGAAGTCAAGCTACAAACCCAGTGAGAAACCATGCTAGAAAATAAATTCACATCTCTTGAAGACAAGATCTAAAAAAAAATAGAAAATAATATAGAACTATTGGAGAATAAAATGGAGCCAATGGAGACTAGGTTGTAGGTCATAGAAAAACAAAACCAAGATATGAACCAAACATCCCAGCAAGGAGATGTTGATAATATAGAAAGTCTTAAAATGAAGGACATGATTAAACAAATAGAAGAAAAAATTAACAATAGTCTCACCCTATATAGTGGGGCAGGTAAATTAGATATCAAACCAATTAAATATGAAATGAAAAAATTAATGGAATTAGAGCTTATAATCTTCGGTTTGAAAGAAGAGGTAGACGAGGATACTTTAGCCATAGCCCAGAAAGAATTACATAATATATTACAAATTGAAACCACGTGTCTCACAAAAGCAACAAGGTTAGGGAAATTAACTTAGAATAAAAGAAGGTTGATCCTAATAAAGGTGAGCTGTACTGACCATAAATATGACATACTTAGTAAAACCTCAAGTCTAAAAGTAACATGAATATTTATAAATGAAGATCTCATTTTAGAATATTAAGAAGAATTAAGAAAGGAGGTTGAAAAGGTAAAAGAAGCTAGGAAGGAAGGAAAATGGGCAATAATCAGAAAGAGAAAAGTCGTTATTCAAGATAGAAACCAAAAAGATAGTAATAAATAGTAATTCAACATGCTTTGAATTATTTCTTGGAACTGTCGGGGCTCTCCATGGAACAAAGGCCCCAAACTAAGTTGGATCTCAAATGATGTTGATATTATATTACTTTTTGAAACCTGGGAGCATGAAGAATCTAAGGTCCCTAACATAGATGGCTTTGCACTATGGTCTACCTGGAACAAGTGATCCTCTCATAGAGGCATTGGGGGAATAGCTTGCTACATTAAGAAGAACATCTTCCCCCATGCTAGGATTTATAAAAATGACCCTTAAAACTAATATAGTTGGATTGAGATTACTAACATTAATGATAAAAAGACCTACACAGAAATCTGTTATTTTCCCCCCGTTAATTCTAACTTCTATAAGAAAAATAATCTAGATAAAAATAGTCCTTACAATGGTTTAGAGAATTATATTTCTAGCCTAAGGAATGAAGGTAATATTCTGTTAGTGGGTGACTTTAATGCTTGAACTTCAAGAAACCAAGCTATTCTCCTAAGCAATCATTCCAACCCAAATCCTCTTTTGTTAGGAGAATACCTTACTCTGGCTAGCCAGTACAAAAGGAGCTTTGAAGACCTCGGGGATAATTTTTTTGGTTCAGAGCTATTCAAGCTCTGTAGTGCTCAGGATCTCATAATTTGAAACGGTCTAAAGAAGTGTCCCAATTCTAGCAAGATGACTTGTTTCCATGGGCTTCGTAGCAACATGGTAGACTATTTTATTTCCGATCTCCCTTTATACAACGAAATAATAAGTTTTATCTTAAATGGTCACGAGCCTGACTCTGATCATTGGCATTTACTCATAACTCTTAATTTTTTCATGCATAGAGATCCCATAGAAGATATCCTTATAGTCAAAAGAACTTAATCTTTGGTAGAAATAAAAATGATCCCTTTCTAAATGAATTAAAAACTAATTTTCTTCCTTTATCTAGTATAGACAACATAGATAATCTCTATCATAATTTTACTACAACCCTCTCATATTCTATTAACAAGTTCTCAATTGAAGTCTCAAGTAATAAAAGAAATATCAAAACCAACCCATGGTATGACAAAGATTGTAAAAGTGTGAGGAGAGAAATTAAGGAAGCTGTTGATGAATCTCTCAAAATTGACAAGATAAAAATCTACAAAGCCCTAACTAAAAGGAAAAAAAGAAAATATATTCGTAAAATACAAGAGAATCTCTTACACCCCTCTAAGGTGGCTCCTAAGAAATTCTGGAGGTAGATTCTAACTAGGAAAACTAAAGATAATTGTAAAATTTCTTTACACGACTGGAATTCCTATCTTAAAAAGCTTTATGAATCTCCAAATGCTAGGGATTTTGAAACCCTCCTCACAACAAAAGAATTTTTCTCATTAGAAGACGTTTATTTTGGGGTTAAACACCTAGCAAATGGGAAAGCTAAAGATATTGAAGGTTACCTGGTGGAAACCTTAAAAATTGGAGGTCCTGTCCTCATCCCCCACATCCACAAGATTTTCAACCAAACGGTCAAGCAAGGGTTCCCTAAACCTTGGACTTAGAGCATCATTATCCCTATTTTTAAAAGTGGGGATACAAATAACCCCTCTAATTATCAGACAATTATGATCAGCCCTCTCTTAGCCAAGTTATATTGTATTATTTTCGAAAATAAGTTGAGCATTTGGCTTGAAAGTGAAGGTAAGCGAGCTAAAGGCCAAGTGGGTTTTAGAAAGTAGCACTCAACAAAAAATCACCTCATTAAGGTTAAGATCATTGTGGAGGAATACCGTAATGATAAATTCAATATCTTCTATTGCTTTGTGGACTTTAGAAAGGCTTTCGATACAGTTCCTAGAAATAGCCTATGGAATAGATTAGAATAGGTAAATGCTCCTTCGAACTAAGAGCGGGCACTATAAGGTTATATGAGAATGTAATTGCCAAGTTAAAGAGAAATTAGGGGTGGTAAAAATATATTAAGTGTAATATCGAAGTTAAACAATGCTGTCCCCTCTCCCCTACCCTATTTGGAATTTACATCGACAAGCTAGAAGGTTGTTTAAGGGAAGCAAGATGTGCTGGCACAATCATAGCTGGGATAGTCATCATCCTTCTTCTCTATGTTGACGATATTGTTCTTCTCTCAAGGTGCCCATATGATCTTGATAAGCAACTTAGACTTCTTAAGTATTTTTTCTCAACCATGGGTATGTCTGTTAACATTGACAAAAAAAAAGTTATGATTATCAAATCCAAGAAGGACACTTACACTAATTTTGTGTATGACAATAGTAACTTGGAGGAAGTGTCTTCTTACATGTACCTATGAACTGATATTCATCGCAAGCTCAACTGGAACTATAGCATTCAGAAAAGGTTTAATGGGGGGTGGAAATCTTATTTTGGTCTTGAAAAATTTTGTAAAACCACAAACCTTGGAATCTGGGATAGAAAGAAGCTACTCTTTGAAACTTTAGTCACTCCTGTTATGTTATATGTATGTGAGGTTTGGGGTTGTATCATCTCTAGAGAATCCTAGAGAAATATTGAGCAAATCCAGAAGCGTTTTATAACTTATAACCTTAAAATTAAAAGCAATACACCCTATCCTATTCTCCTTAAAGAAGTGGGTCTTTCCCCTATGGAGAGCCTAGCTATGACTAGGCTTCTATTGTACAAGCACAAGCTCAATATCATAGGATACCATAGACTTCCTAAGCTAGCTTTAAATTCCAGCCAAAACCACCTAAGGATTAAACAAGGTTGGTCTAAGGACACCAAGTCCTGGTTAAACCATTGGGAGATCGATGAGAATCTTGCCTTGCAAAACATTAATAACATTAAAAAAATTGTTACTTCTAAGTTCAAAGAAAAAATGTGGTGTGAGAAATATCTAGCAGCTAAAAGAAAATTAAGATATTATAAGGAGGTCATCAACCGCACCCTAGAATATCAAAAGTATCTATCTGTTTTAACTAGCTGAAAGAAGAAAATTAATACAGCCAAGATTAGAATGAACTCCCACGAGTTCCATAGTGAAATAGGTCGTTGGAAAGTTCCCAAAACACCATGGATGGAAAGGATCTGCCATCTCTATGAGAATATGAACATCGAGGATGAAAATCACTTCCTCTTAGAGTGCCCCATGTACAACCACATTAGAGCTCAATTTCATAATCTTTGTTGCAATACTAACCTTCCTAGCCTTTTAAGATGTCAAAATTATAGTGAGCTTGGGAGGCTTCTCTCCAAGCTTTTTGAGCATAGGAATAAAATCTTAAATCAAACTAAATAACTCTTTTCTTTAGGTCTGATAGACCAAATATTGATATTAGTGAAATTTAATCGCCATCATCATCATCATAAAAATTAAGTTAAATTAACATTAAAAATGATTATTATTTTATTATTAGAGAGCTTATATTATTTTAAAGAGTCGGATTACGTTGTTGATAATTGAATGCATAAACTAAACCAATACATACATACTTATATTTTTTGCTCTCAACATAAAAAACCAAGAGATAATTACCATGATATAACACAAAAATGCTCGAGGCTAAATGAAGAGTCCCATTCTCACGCTACACATCGTTGTCACCCAAAGAACTAGAGAATATTTGATGGATGAGAATATTTTTATAAATTATGACTCTTTATTTCTCGAATGTCAATGAAAAATTACATCAATGGTCCAATTAAACACTGACATCAAGGTGCCCATACACCTTTAATCACTTTTTAAGATAGTTCTTATTCGTTCTTGCAATAAAAAAAACACACCAAAATTCTATGCATCTATCATTTAATTTAGAACCCATATATAGGATCTGAATCTCTTAATTCCAAATTACACATAAAATTGGAATAAAATTTGCAATCATAATGAAAATTCATTTGATTATTAAAATTATCTCCATACAATTACATAACAATTATATAAGCATTCATTTTTCTCTTGGTCTAATCTGACATTCATTTTTTCCATTAGTTCTCATTTCCTGTAGGCTTACAATAAATAGAATTAAGAAATGCAATATATTTTCTAAATTCTAAAAGCACTCCATAAATCACCTATAAACACCTCCATAAAGTAGATTTTCATAAATCCTAAAATCGTTGTATAAATCATCCATAAATCACTCTATAAATTATATTTTTCTAAATTTTAAAATCATTTAATATGTCCCTAGAATCTCTCACCCTTTTCAAGGTAGATTTTATTTTTCCTTAGGGAAAAAATATCACCTATCTATATATTTATAAAAATATGACTCATTAGTTATAAAACTCATAAAATATACCAACTTGGAAAATAATCTTTGCGGCAGTCACTACATTATGTATATGACCAAAATCCTAAACCCTGTAATCACGAACATACTACAATATTGTTATCCATGAACGAGGGAAGTTCTACAATACTTGAAATAGTCATCTAGGAAGAACCAAAGTAATCACACAATGTTTTTTCCTTGATAGTGATCCTCAAAGGAGGAGATGGTTGATGGAGCCTGAAAACTGGAGCCTAGGGGATCAATCTATTACCCACCCTCATAATCACAAGGAATGTGGCTTTCCACATGCATCAAGCGAGTAACTACATCATCCACATAAAATCGTAGATTCCTTGTCATCATTTTCATGACATCAATGGAGGTGAAAATATTGTATTTTCAACATGTTTGACCCTTAACACCAACCCCAAAAGAATCTTCATCTTCTAGTCCAAAACTACTGAATTTAATTACTTGTTGCACCTTCTCCTCATATTGCCATGGCCAGGCACAAATTTAGACATGTCCTCCAACAACTCTAAGTCTGATAGGGAATGCCTCTCTTCCCTATCTTTTATTTCTAGCTCATGAATGTGTTGGAAAATTTCTAGAGAAATGGTGTTGAAATATGTTGCCACTAAGTCATGATAGAATAGCTTGGAACCCCATTTCCTCGTTGAACTCTTGCTCCCCCTCCCCTCCTACTTCTCCCTCTCTTCCTCGACAACATTGTAGGACTAGAAGAGGGTACTTATGCTTCTTTATAAGAATTATCTCTACTAGAAAATGGAAAAAGCCACTGATATGACTCGGCTGTAGAAAAAACTGAAAACCATCACAAAATGTTTCAATAGAAAAAACACCCATAGGTGTTAACCTCTGACACAGACTCACTGACCAAAGTAATGTGAATATTTGTGTCAATGAGAGAGTGAAAACCCTTAAAAATTTAGTACCCTAAGTGAAAATCTAGAAAAAAAACTAAACAATACTCAATATCCCTAAGAGAAATAAGTAGACCACTCTAACAAAGGACAAACCTTGTTCTCCAAGGTTCCACGACCACTTCTTGACTCAAAATATCCAATTCAACTATGTCAAGAAAAGTCAGTCTTGGTGAACACAACACCCACGAGGCGACAAGATTCACAAAGACCCCATCGTTTCGAAAACACAATCCATCGTCTAATACAGACCCAAGGCCATAGTATGTTATACCCACATAAGGTCCAAGCTAATACAATTACTCAAAAGGCAACAAGACCAAAATAAATACACAAATCTTACCAATTCCAAAGGTAGGCATCAAAACCCAACAATAAGTTGCTATCTCCCCACCTATATGCAATAGAGCTCACAAAATACGATACGGTTACCAGGAGTAATCAAGGGACTATAGGGATTCACTCTGAAATGATAACTTACTCACAACAAGGTCTAAGGAATCCCACGACCCCGGAATTTGGGGATTCACCTCCGTGACAAAAGAATTGCCATCAACGATTACCATTGTATTCCTAAACCAGAATCATGGACTAACCATATAGTTTTCATCCCTAACTTCAAAAATGTCATCAAGCATCATATTTATCACTTCATAAACACCACATCGATTAGAGGGTTGCATGCTCCTGCATGCAAAGTGCCAAGTGTGCACACGCTCCATTAAATGATCCATTAACACAACAAGGGTGTTGTGGTGGGCACGATGACTCAAACTCCTTGTCACCCATCATAACACCTCCATTGGGGAAGGGACAAAAATGGAAATTAAATTAAAAGTATAAATAAAATAAAATAAAATAAATTAAGAATTATATTATAAAACTTATACTATTGATAACTTATGTTGTATCCTCTCATATATTTTTATGATGGGATAAGAAATTAAAAGTATTTTGAAAATGGAAATTAAAACTAAATTGAAAATATAAATTAAATGAAATTGAAAATAATATTAAAAATAAAATTAAACTAAAAATTTATTAATTTTTTTATTTGTATTTTGTTGTGTTTAACTTAGTACGATATATATATATATATATATATATATATATATATATATATATATATATGGTGCTAGTTATAGATATTTTTTATTGTCTTGTAAAAAAATTCAGAAGGTATAAAAATACTACATATTGTTTAAATATGTACAATTATAACATAGAAGAAGGTTTGACAAAATATGTGCACTCATTGACATTGCGCAAGTCGTTGAGAAGGAAAATCTAAGTTTGTTTATTTTGATTTAAGTATTTTGCATTATTATGAGTGTCATTATATTTTTAAAAGTTACTTAACACTAAATATATGTATTCTATATTGATAAGATTTTTCTATGCCACTTTAGGTTATGTTGGAAGGGATTTATGCTAAAAAGGAACCTATAATGGAAATCAGCCCTACCTTTCATATTAATAAAGAAGAAGAAAAAAATAGAAACAAAAAAAGAGCAATGAGAACCAAAACTACAAGATTACATACGCACAATCATCAAAAAGAAAATAAAAAATATCAATATTATAATAGTGCTATAAAGGTGACCATTCATCATGTAGAAACTCAAGAATAATATGACATCTTTATTCGTGAAAATTATGTTACCACTTTTGTTATGTCACCTTTCTACATGTAGAAACTCAAGAATAATATGATATTTTTATTCGTAAACATTATGTTACCACTTTTGTTAAAAACAATAAGAAACATCATAAAGAAGAAAATCAATATTCCCACATATATTTCTACTCTTGTTGATTATGAAGAGATTGTTGATTTAGAATAAATTTCTTCGAATCATGAGAGGAGGAACTAAAATGTTTTTAATCATTATGAACAAACATTATTTAGCGATAACAATTATAGTGGAATTTTTGAAGTACAATGTAAAGCATAAACCCATGCCTTTATTTAGAGAATTGTGTTACCAACACAAAACAATGTCGATTGAAAATAATTGACTAATAACACCATGGTTTGTTGATGGTTGTCGCATATCTCAGTTGAATGCGGGGTTCATTTATAGATCCATATAATGCGAAAGTAGAAAGCCACACCACCAGCATATTCATAACTTGAAAATACTAATTAGTTGCAATCTATATGAAAATGTGGTTGGCTACATGGTTTTTATCGATGCAAAGAAGGTTTTAACAAAAAAATACATTTTCTAAATCAAAATGTTTCGACTACAAATAATATGGGATTGAATGGAACGATTCTATACAGGATAAAATAAAAATTATGGAGGAGAATTCTCGTAGCCCATTTTTTAAAATAATCAAGTTCATCATATGCATTGGATAAATAGATGTGGAAGACAATTTATTGGCATGGGATCATAACACATATAATGCGTATACGATATCTATGACTTTCAGCCAAAGTTTTAGATTCAGTAATAACAAGTTTCAAGAACTATGTGATGCGGGTCTAGAAAACATTTATGCAATCTTTCAAAATGTTATTTGGAAATAAGCTTCCCAATTAATGATGAAAATGTTAAATGAAAATGATTACAAAGTAAGTGATGCATTCGAAGTTATTCATAGATTTTTCCAATTAGGATTGAAAAGTGGGGAGACATAGGATATTATCAATGAGATCTTCAACATGTAAGATAATATTGACAAAAAAAAAGCAGAAGTTTAGAGGGCAGAAATTGTGAATATATAGCATCAATAAGGGAGGTCTTCAAAGAAATATTATTGAAGAAGATATGACTATAACACCTTGCAAATAATGAAAGGAGTGCAGGATGAAATGTTGATGGGTTATGCAATAGCTCACCGATGGATCTTATAATAGTTCACTAGTAGGTGTTGTAGAAAATATAGTAGAAATTATGATGGATATTATAAGACCACTTGATGTAGCATGACTATTGCAATAACAGGTCTAGAGCTTTTCAACAAGTGTGTAATAGCTAGAGATAGTCGAAAATTATCTAAATTTCTTCATGAAATAGAAATGTAGAGTTTCATATCTTATATTACCATCTCAGATGTAGGCTAAGATAAGGAATAACATTTTGATGAAGCAATGGAACTTGGAAATCGTATTTAAAGAGAAACTCATAGATGAACTTTTATTTTTATTTGCAAATATTATCTCCCAATAAGATGGTTTCCAAACAAGATTAATCACAACATATAGTATCAAAGAACTTTCTTAGGAGAAAGGAAATCATTTTTTGAAATAAATTATATTCCAACATATTTTTCTCTTATCTGGTTTAATATGGCATAGCCACACTAATGATATCAATATCATGTTTCATATTTGACATCAAAATTGTGGTTATAATAAAAATTGTTAAAGATATTGTAAATGCTACAACTATTTCATTTTGTAACCTCAAAAACTTTAAGGAAAATTATTATTGTGAGATTATCTTTGTTTGTGAAACAAATTATAAGTGCACCAATGTTATTAGAAAAATAATGGTTGTTCAATTTGAAATGATGGGTGTGCCATTTAAAAATGGGGCTTATATTTCTTTTTATAAGGGTTACATAATTTACAACTAATTGAATTTGTGGACTCAAAATGCTCACAAAATTTCTTCTTCAATTATATATAAAATATAAACACCCCTCACTAGAACCTCAGTAAAAAGTGTTCACTTGATAATCAAATATCCTTCGTAAATAGTTAGAGAGATAGGATAAAATAATTGTCTTCATAATTGGAAATAAGCATCACCGCTGCGTTCGTCTCGTCGACATGAATATGGTGATATAAAAATTTACCTCAATCCAATATTTGGATATGAAGTTATATTTATGATGTGGCTAACCTCTGATTTCCACATGGAAACTTGTTAATGGCTGCCATCCTGCTCATGGGTTTGGGTTACAAAACCCCACACTTTGCATCTTAGAAAACCACTCCTCATACACCCAGGGAAACAACTTATGGTACTCCTACTTCATAAATTTGGGGAATAACAACTTCATGCATCCACTGATTACCTTAGATAAAACTCTCGTTGCTTACCCTAGAAAAACTTTTGCATTTGGTCCTCGACTAAAATTCTTAGTGTGCTACCTACCTGAAACTCCCGGTGTAATACTCAGATAAAACTATAGTTGTGCTACCTAACTGAATCTCTGGGTGTTCTACTCAACTGAAACTCCCGGTGTGCTACCCCGCTGAAACTCCTGGAGCACATTTAAACCATTAAGGATCCTCCTTCTAGGATGATGTGGATGGAGCTCCATTGCCAACCTTCTTCACCCCACCAGCTTTTCCACGTCTCCCTAGCCTAATCCATGCTATCAGTTTTTCCATCCCAGCCCAACCTCTTTCAGCCTGATGTTCCCTTATGCACTACCTTCATGATATTTTTGGATGAAGCCTCTAGGATTACGTCATCCCAGGACTTACCTAACCGTTGGTTGCCCCAATTAAATCTTGATCATAAAATATGTTAGCTTTGCACCGCGTTATTCCTTGTAGTCCTATAGCCTAGCGATGTGGCCTTCAAGCCCACCCTTACCTAGACTAATGAATTCTACATTGGTTCGGTTGCGAAAGAATTCAACCATGGCATGGTTGCGGTGGATTTATCTATTGCTTAGGTCGCAATGACTCAACAAATCTTGAATCCAGTGGTCATCGACATATTTCCATTACATGGAAATGCCACTAGAAAGGGTTAAGGAAGTGTGTTATGCTCCTTTCTAGGGTTAGGACACTCAACCAATCTCCTGAATAGAAAATTAAGCACATAACAATGTCATTGATAGTCATGCACTTAGTGTGGTCATGGTGTTATCCACAGCACAAGAAAATCACAAAATCCATCAATCTCTCGAGCTTTTGCAAGGATTATTTTAACCTTACGAAAAGAAATCACTATATTCCTTATCCTTACAATATACAAATAATTATATTATTCCTATATAGTCACAAAAGTGACAAAGTGTTCAGAACACACAGCTCTCTATCAGGTTCTCGTTCCATCGGTGCATCTATATATGAAATCAGTGCATGAAAACACGATGCATAAAATCATAGCTATTCATTAAAAATGTGAATCCTATGGTCTCATCGAAACAAACCATCCCTCATGTAGCACCAATTAAATTCATGCTTGTACATTTAAAATTAACTATATAAACACTACTGCAAAATTGTTGTACGAAGGGCCTGCTTCAGAGCTTGAAAGCTTCCAACACATGAAGAACCTTGTTTTGTGACAATACGTAAGATGTAATTTCATATTCAAGTTCATTGCTTGGAACCACTAATGCAACTCATAATACACAATAACATACATGAGATGTCATTTCCTTTCCATTACATGAAACCATAATCCAATCATACAACTAGTAGAAAACCATAATGATGAAAACACACTCACAATACTTTACTTTCCAAATGTAGGAATCTTACAATAACCCTAATGAAATGCTTTTTCCATTCATCCATAACTACATGTCATGAAAACATGTATGCATTTAATAAATAAATTTTGTAAGTTAAAAATTGTCTATGGTTAAGTCTAATCTGCATGATAAAAATGATATTTGTTATAAGACCTCCAAAAGTGAATTCAGTTTCCCATAAACCATCCTTTCTATACCATTCTACTAGAATAATAGTCCTTCATATACTCTACATAGTCATAGCCCTTCTTATACTCTACATAATCCTCTTAAATCATTATATTATATTCCAATTTTAATATCTACATAACTTGAGCACATCATGTAATATATAATGCACAATGGATTTTGTAAGTTAAAAAATGTCTATTGTTAAACCTAATCCGCATAATAAAAACAATATGTGTTATAAGACCTTCAAGTGAAAATTCAGTTATTCAGTTTCCCGTAAGCCATCCTTTCTATACCATTCTACTACAATAATAACCCTTCTTATACTCTACATAATCATCTTAAATCATTATATTATATTCCAATTTTAATATCTACATAATTTGAGCAAATCATGTAACATATAAAGTATAATGTGTGCATATATATATATATTTATATTATATACCACTAACTATTTATTAATTGAAATTTGACTTTAAATTCTAAACTAAAAATCCATATTAACATATTTGCAACATTCCAACCATTTAAAGTAATATATATATTAAAAATGAAAAACCCATAGATTACAAAACAATCGAAGTTATTATTTAACAAGTTCAAACCAAAATTAAAAAACATTGACAACAGAGCACCATATATTCAAACACGTTCATATAAAACATCACAATAATGTTTGTTACCATGTACATATAGTACATCACCATTACCATGTTTTATATTAGAATATGTATGCCGAGGTTGATAGGCATGGGATGCGCCTGGAACTTTGGCCGCCTTTAGGCTCCTGGTATCGTGCCTTATGGAAATGGGTGCTGGGGGTTTTCTTCCACAGACGAAGCAGGAGTTGCGTTCATTTGTTGCATTCTCTGTGCATCCTGGCCTTCTGTGCAGGTTGGAACTTCAAATTCATATTATCCTTCAACTTTGAGCGTTTTAACCAAATTATTAAATGTTTGACAGATTTCTGCGCTGTTTGATGACGGGTATACTTGAGCGCTCGCCATGTTTGACATTTAAATTGTTGCGGGCAATTTACCCGTCCAATTCCCTGAAAATTGACTTACTCACATTTAATTTACCAAAAGATATCTCATGCAAGGTTAAATGTTATCTGTGTAGTTATTATATATGCCTGTCACACCATGGACCATTGTTATTCTGTTGCCTATAATGACCCCGCATATTCCATTTATTTTCGATGAAAAATTCTACAATTCTTCAAACCTGTCTAGATCTTTCAAGATGTTGAGAGAAGAATATTGGTTGGCACAAGGTATTTCTTTTCATTTTAAGAGATATAATTCAGATTCATCGAAATTCGGTCAAGATTTGGTAAAGAGAAGGTTGTCGCTCCCCATCATTGATAGAATCATTCAAGAGCAAACGGAATTGTATAAAACATAAACTGTTCGTTACATAACTACATCATCAGCCAAAAAATCATAAAAAAAACCTGTCAAAAAGAGACAAATCATATCTGTTCCAACCCGAATTACATAATCTTTGCTAATCTTTGTTAACGGATGCTAATCCTCAAGATCTTCATGTAATGGGAATTTGATCAGGGCTTCAAGATAAGCTCCACCGTGTATGCATTATCTAATATTCTATTTTTTATTTGAGAATGGGAAGGTTAACAATATTTCTGGAGCTATATGGTGATGTATGGTTTGACAGAATTTTTTTTGAGTGAAATCTATGAGATCGCAGTTCAAATATCATTGAGAATGTGGCTTGCTGTGATTTTGGTTCAAGGAGTAGGCTCTTGCTAAATCATAAGAACTGTTAGATATATCATGGTGTTATATTGGCCACTATGAGAATTTATGCTGGATCTCCTCTAGATTACTCTAAAAAATTACTAAAATTAACTGAAAAAAATAAAACCAATAAAATTATAACTCCATAAATATTAATTAACTAAAAAAAATAAAACCAACAAAAGTGGCTCTTGATCCTTTTCGGCAAAGTGGTTTCTTCTTTTTATTGTGCGCCAATCAAATTAGTTTTCTTTGTGTGATCAGTCCCTGTTTATTTATTACATCCATAAGCAAGATCGAGAGCACATGCTTTCACATGCAGAGACTTTGCGGTTGAGATGTATGCGCCCTGTATGCTTTATACTCCGCCTTTAAAAAATTGCATGTTTTCCTTAATTGGAAGTGATCAGCAGGTCATTTCCATGTCATTATCCATATGTTCACTTTAATTTTAGAGTGATGGAGTAAAGCAGCAAAGTCTCTTTAAAAAATTACGCGTAGTGCAAACATGTAACAATTTGCACCCAAAGCCCCTAAGCTTAACAAGATTTTCAAAACCTTTAAAATTTTTAAAAAATTACCCGTAGTGCAAACATGTAACAATTTGCACCCGAAATTAAGCATAAAGGTTTTGAAAATCTTGTTAAGCTTAGCGGCTTTGTGTGCGCAAAATTTGACTGTGTTGAATCCATTGATGTTATTACAAAAACAATTTAAAAATTTCCACAGTAATTTATTTTACAAAATTCCAAAAATAAACTCGCAATCTTTTTAAAATTGTAAAAACATATATTTTTTAATAAAACTTATTTGATTTGAAAATTGTATATTATTTTTATAATTTAATAAATATTATATTTACATATAACTCTTACTTAGTATTCTAAAAAATAGACCTCGTACTAATTATGGAGTAAAATCCAAATAATGTAGTGTAACTTTTTTTTTTAGCAACATAACATGTATTTAAATTAAAAAAATAATAATATATAATATTTATTTTTAAATTTTTAAACTTATATTATATCATTTAAAGTAAATTTATAAAAAAAACCTTTTTCAAATCAAATTCGTTAAATTACTATACACTAAATTTAAAGTGTAAAAGAATAACCTATAAAATTTGTGAAAATTAAGTAGAAAATATTATAAATCTAATTATAATGTTTATCATTATTTCATATATTACCAAATATTTATATATGAGTATAATTTTATTTTAATTCTAAATTTATGATTGCTTTCGCAAGTTTTGCACTTATAAGGATTTGCAGCTTGAGAGCTGTGATTTCTCTATGAATTTCATATTTCCAAAATTTTAATGGATATAAAATTTTAAAACATCTTAATCAGAAAAATTAAATTATATAATATTTTATTTTTACTTATAAGTTAGTAAGATAATTAATTACAAAGAAAAAGAATATTAAATGAATGGTAAATAGCTCTCCTTAATTACGTTAATTACAATTAAAATTACAACTTGAGAAATTTGATTCTCTTTGAATCATAATGTTTGCAGATATCATTGTATGATTTAAAGCAAACTTCGTCATCTTGGTATGTCCGCATTGAAAGTTACTTATTGAAGCCAAGACGATCTATTGATCTGAACATCTACTTCGAAATGGTACAAAGTATGCTATTACTTATATTTTTATATGTTGGAGATCTATCAATGAAAAATAATGAGCATTTTATTATCATAGTAAGAGGGAGAGTTTTAGTATCACGAATTGCTTTCTAAAGTTTCGAAAAGGAAAATACATCATGAAGCTATTGGAGAGAATTTTGAAAGTTCAAAAGCAAATCCTTGGACATCTAAATGGAATTGAATTTCAAGAAGTTACACAAAGGTATTGTTCGACCTCACTCGACAACTAACAGTCCATTAAAACAATGATGTTCCTTTTGAACACCGATTTAGAGATATGTTTTTGCAGAGAAAAAATTCAGTCAATTCATGATTGAGTCACTTCATACACATTAGGTTTCCACCAAACACCCTTCAAGATATTTCCATGGGATAGCTAATTTTTAGTTTTAGATATTCTTCATATGACATATGCCTACATGGAGGAACTTATGATGTTTGGCATCATTATTGATGAGATGAGCACATTCGAGTGCTACTCTAGTATGAGATATTTCGTGATATTTTGGATGAAAAGCTCGTAGCTTTAAGCATGATCGAGGTTAATTACAATTTTGTTAAGTATATCTAGGTTTTAGGGAGGTTGAAGAAACTCTTTGGAGAGATATTTTGAACAGGTTTTGGATGTGACAGTGATACATTTTCATAATAAAGGGTGCAATTTGATTGGCCAAGAATCTCTTATATAGATGGGATTCAAATATCTTCATATATTAAGATAGTGCAGCTATACAAGACAAGCTTGGGCTTGTCATTGTCACCTCCATGAGAGGGAGGATGAATGAAGTATCCCTTATGACATATATTTTCTCTAATATAATATCGGTTTTGATGTCCTATATGAATATGATAATTTTTCAATTCACACATTATGATTGAACTCTTTAGTGATTTCTTTAAGCTGGTACTTTATATGAGCACATTGATATGGTTCTTGTAATGCCCCCTCCCCACATCTACCCGTTTTTACCAACCCTCTAGGTAAATGTGAATCAGAGTGCCACTATGACATAACCTAAACTCTTAGCTCCAGTTAAGGATGTTGAGCCTACAATTGAGACTTAATCACCATAAACGACATATTATAGGGACTACAAACCACTCAGGAGCTGAAGAAAAACCCTAGCTAGTCAATCCCTGAGCCAAAACTTTGTGTCAATGAGATAGACTCCCAACCACGCCCTTGACACTTCTTTAATGAAGTTGAAGGCCTCTAACCACACTCACATACCTTGCTCCATGAAATTGTGCCCTAAATTTCTTGGTTTTGTGCCTGTTTTCCCAAGATCCAAGCCACCATTCTATGCCAGCCTCCATATACCTGCCAAGAAATTCATGATACTTCTCAAAATTTTAAATGAAAAAATCATTATGCTCAACATACAAAATTTTAATAAGAACATGACCTAACCATACCTAAACAAGAGAGTTATTTTTTCAAACAAATAATGAACATGTGAGGTAGGCGTCATGAATGCATATCTCGTGATAGGGGTTTTTAATAACCATCAAGAAGGTCTAGTTCCCTCTCTTAATAGATCCAATAACACTTATTATCCCATGGATTCTTTTGTTTCTTGAAGATATTTCCTGGATGTAAGGAAACCATTCCCATGACATCTCAATATCGATAAATAATTGTTAAAATCAATGGCCAAAGGGACATAAAATGAAGGCTTGCAACAAAAATTCTAATCCTGAAACTTTAGCTTCCAAAACAACATGTCTGGAGAATTATGAGGGTTGTAGAATCTAGGAATGAAGGGGTGGTTTTAGGAGAAATAAAGAGGACAAAGTTTATGTTCAGGAAATTAAGAATATGAATATAAATATTGGAGAAATAATACTGGAAGGGAAATAATCATGAGTGAATTTCCAGCATGGTGGAGCACCCTTTAAGGATTATTGCACCAAGAGGCACAATTTGCAACCCCGTATGACTATGATGTCAAGTATGCCACGTCCCCAAAAAATAATAATATTTTTTTTCTAATGTCTACTGAAGCATTAACCTAATATTTAATTTTATATAAATTGAATATTTAGATTATATATAAATTTTTTAACTTATTAATGTATTGAGATTAATTATTAAAATACACCTATGTATTATTTATATAATTTGAATGGATAGTAAATTATCTCATCCATTTAATAATCGCTTTATTATATACGTGAATTTGAATGGATCATAAATTTACCTTTAACAAATAAAATTACCTCATTGAATTTCCAAATTAATTAAAATTTTAAACATCTTTCCTCTTTACTAAAGTCAATACCATTTCCTAAACCAAAGGAAAAGAGTTAATTCATCACAAACAACCAATATCAAAAATATTTTAATATTCCTTTTAATTAAATATTTGTAAAATGAATCCTTAAAGATAAAACCCATGTTGTATGGATAAATTAAAATCTTTAAGGATATAAATATTTTCCCATAAAAATTGCAATATTTCAAAATTTAAATAAATAAAAATCTAAATAAACCGGAGGTATGGTAAATAAATAAAAACTATTTTTATACTTACTCCAAAGTTATGGTAAATAAATAAAAATATATATAAACTAGATGTATGGTAAATAAATAAAAAATTATTTTTATATTTACTCCATAAACCTTTTTATATTTAAAAAAACTCAAAAAGAGATGTTTTATTTAGATGAAGACTATGAGACGAATGCCATTGGATAAATTAATATTGATACCATGGGCTAAATACCGTGGACCAAATACCATATTTATAAAAGAAGTATGGCAAATAAATAAATACAAAAAGGTATAAAGAGTTATGACAAATAAATAAATATAAAATAGGTATAAAGAGGTATGGTAAATAAATAAATATAAAATAGCTATAAATAGGTAAGGTAAATAAATAAAAATCTAATTATATAACAAGCCTATGGGCCAAATACCATAGTAAATAAAAGAGGTATGGTAAGTAAATAATACCTCTTTTCATATTTACTCCATAATCTGCTTTATATTTAAGAACACTAAAAAAAAGGTTTTATATAGGTGAAGCCTATGGTCCAAATACCATAGGCTAAATTATTATTAATAACATGCAAAAAAAAAAAACATTATTAACCCTAATATAATAATAATATTATTATTATTATTAAATCTAATACTCATATTAATATTAGTAAATTTCATAACTTTCGATTAATACACTATTAAATTTATTATATTATAATATACATAATTGTATGATGATATATATTAACTCTAGATATATATGGGAGGGAAGAACAAAGATATAAGGTGATAGAGGTGGAGATATAGGGGGATTGACAAGGGAGAGATGGAGATAAACTAAAGGAAAGGGGAGAGGAGGAATGAAGAGTGAGAGAGGGAGATAGAAATATGGAGGAGGGAGAGAGAGAAGGAGAGGGGGAGGGAGATATTGATAGGATTAGAGGAGACAAAGATGGCGGAGGAGAGAGGGGGGTAAGAGATAAAGGGAGAGAGAGATGGAATAAGAGAGAGGGAGGTAAGAGAGAAAGGGAGGGATAGGAAGAACCAAAGAGAGGAATTCAGAGAGGGAGGGATAGAGAGAAGTTGGAGGGGGAAAGAGGGAGCGAAGAAGAAATATAGAGAGAGGGAGAAGTGGAGAGAGAGAGAGGGAGTGGCAAGGGAGAGATGGAGAGAGAATGTGTATGTTTAGGGGTGAGAAAAGATACAAAGTAGGATGTATGGAGAGAAGGGGGAAGAGAAGGAGAGAGGGAGGGATATAGTAATGTAGTTGGAGGGAGATAGGGGCAGAGAGAGAGAGAGAGAGAGAGAGAGAGAGAGAGAGTGAGAGTGAGAGGGAGAGGGAGAGAGAGAGATAGAGAGAGAGAGAGAAGGGGAAGAGAGAGGGAGGTAGGAGAGAAAGTGAGAGAGGGGAAGGATGAGAGACAAGACCCAAGAGAGAGGAGAAGAATGATGGGGGAAGAGAAAGTATTGGAGAGAGATAGAGAGAGAGATCAGGGAAGAGAGAGGGAGGTAGGAGAGAAAGGGAGAGAGAGCAAGGACGAGAGAGATGACTTAAGAGAGAGGAGGAGTGAGGGATCGATAGACAGATGGAGTTGGAGGGGGAGAGAGGTATGAAATAATAAATATAGAGAGTGAGAAGTGGAGAGAGAGGAGGAGTGACAAGGGAGAGACAGAGAGAGAGCGTGTATGTTTGGGGGTGAGACAAAGAGACAAAGATGGAGATATGGAGATAAGGGGGGAGAGAATGAGAGATAAGGAGAGAGAGAGAGAGAGAGGGATGGGAGAGAAAGGGAAAGATCAAAAGGAAGAGAGGGGATGTGAGAGAGTAGAGAGAGGGAGGGAAAGAGAGATGGACCTGGAGGGGGAGAGAGAGGGAGGTAAGAAGAAAGACATTGATGGATAAAGGTGGAGAGAGAGAGAGAGAGAGAGAGAGGGGTAAGGAAGATGGAGAGAGAGGAAGAGAGGATAGAAGGAGGAAAGAGATATATTAGCAGGGAGGAGGGAGATAATGGGAAGATAGAGATATAGATGTAAGGTGAAGAGGGGGAATAAGAGAGATATGGGGAGAGGGAGGGAGTGAGAAAGAGATTGATAGGCATGGAGTGTCAGAGAGCATGTGTGTTTAGGGGGGTGAGATAGAGAAACAAAAAAGAAGAGATGAAGGGAGATATAGATATGGATGGAGGGTGGAGAGAGGGAGGAATATTTCTTGCACTAGATGGCGATTTCTAATCCTATTTGATTGTTTTCACTAGATTCATCAATTTTAGTGTAGATATTTTTTTCTAATGATATTTTATTACTTGCACTAGATGCATTGATTTCAGTGTAGGTGGTGATTTCTAATACTATTTGATTTCTTGCACTGGATGTGTTGATATCAATGTAGATGTTGATTTATAATTATGTTTTATTTATTTCACTAGATGCATTGATTTCAATGTAGATGATTCCTAATCCTATTTGATTGTTTGCACTAAATGCATTGATTTCAGTGTAGAATTTATTTTCTAATCTTATTTGATTCTTTGCATTAAATGCATTGATTTCAATGTAGATGTTGATTTTTGATTTGATGTAATTGGATACATTATGGTACATTAATTTTAAAGTGATTGGATTAACAATATGCATTGATTTTAGTGTAAGCACAAAACAGTATTGTGAATGCAGATTGATTTTTGTGTTATAGTAATTTAACCTATTAATATTGTAGAGCAAGATAGATAAGGTATCATATTTATCACAACAGCAAGCTAAAGATTTAAGTTATTTACGATTTAATTTTTCATTTTCATATAATCGATATGAAAAGATGACAAAACTAACAAGGGTGACAATAAGAATAGTAGAAGATGATAGTTTTAGATTGATCACAATGAAGACTATTTGTAACATGAGTATATTCTTATTATTCACATTTTCTATCTTTCAATATTATTATTGTCACTTTGCATTCAAAAAAATTATTTCATCATTTTTCATCATTAAAGTTATTAACAATATTTATCATCTCAACAAACTGAGGTAACTGAGAAAATTTAAAATTAAAATGACCAAGTTAATCTAAAAATATTTAGCATATTTAAAATCATTATATTAACACTTGATATATTTACATATTATTTATAAAATTAATTATATTTTCGATACATTTTCCTTGGTAGCACACCACTGAAACCACCGTAGATCCATCTTAACTCCGGATCTATCAAGCGCTGAGAGGGATCAAATATCTCAAGGTGCAAACCTTTGCTCAAGTTTTTCACTCAAAAAAGTGGTTTTCACTTTGAGAGATTTGATCCCTCTTGGAGCTTGATCTATCCAAAGTTAAGATGGATCTAGACTCGTTAGGTAATTTTTGCATGTACTCTCTACTGAGGACACAAGATTAGTAAATCTACTAATAAAAATAATCCAACAATTCCATTACACTCATATAGTGAGAAAGAAAAAATTAATGAAAAAAAAAACACAAAAAAATACATGGTAAAAAAAGAAAAAACATGGTTGCAATTACCCAAAGCTAAAATCAAACTACAATGTATTTTCTAATTTTAGAGAGAATTTCTCATTACAATGTTAGCCATGAATACCAAAATCCAAACCCCTCCAATGTACTTATTTTTTTACTTTTTATTACTTCCCTCTTAGCCTAACTAAAAAACTATAAAAATAGAAACAATTTTGTAACTGGCCCTTTCACGTGGTTACCAAACAATTTTTTAAACAATTATTAAAAAAAAAAATTAAAGTTTCTTTTTTTTTTAAATAAAACTTACAAATTACGAAATATTATACACATTAGTTCATGGAGTCTTGGTTAAAAGGTGATGAGGCGAGCTGTTATAACACTCATTACAGGTTCAATTCCCTTCCCTGATCGGGATGATGTATCTGGACATGTTGATGAAAATAGAGTAAAAAGAAAAAAAAATGAAAAACTTAAAAACTACCAAACTTTAAAAAAAAAGAAATATTATATAGCATTTTTACAAAACACATCGTGATTATGAATAACAAGACATATGCATTGGAATCCTCCAATGTTCACAACACGTCAAAAGGTATTTGTGCCTAGGTCCTTGTGAATGTTTTGTCAAGGTGCGTTGGGAAATTAATGTCGGTGTTGGTCCGAGTGCCATACTCTCTTATGAATTGGAAAAACTTAGTACATTGCTTTAAAACAGAAGTACATTTTTTTGAAACCGAATACTGCCCCACAGACCACCCCTGGTGGTTTATAACATGGAGAGGGGGTGCCCACGCGTTTAATCTTGACCGTTAATTTTATTCATGAGAGGTATGGGAAAAACAACTCATGGGGGCTATCTCTAGTATAAAATTCGTGCAATTTATGTCACCGGGATGACATTGCTATGGAATAGGTCTACCAGGGATGGTCAATAGCATTGGTATCGGCAAGGAATTTAATCTTGAACCAAAACACATGTGCACATTGAGGCGGGAGTTCATGGCTAGCTGTGGTCTTTTGACAATCCTTCCTCCAAGAACTTTCCAAGAAACAAACCTCCAATCCATGCCTGATATTCCTAGGACACAAGCTCTATATTCACGCCATCTTTCCATTACACAAGAAAATTTCCAACCAAGCCATGTTTCTCATCTATTTGCGCTAGGAGTTTGTGTAGCCATCTCCCCACCAGCTTCAAGTATTTTGAAAAGACAAACATTCGGATAGGTCCACAAGGTATCTCGTGAGTTGATAATACTTTAATCACCTTCTCCTTTAACAAATTTATCTTGTGGGATGTCGACTGAGCCCTTTTTATACCACACTTTGGAGTTAATGCTGAAACCATATTATCAAAATTCATCAATATATATCGTTACTAACCATAAATCCCAAACTTTTGGCGGCTCAAAAGTTGGCATTGTATTTCAAATATCATTGTGAATTCAAGTTTTTCCAGGAACACATCAAGCATTTCATCACCAAGCACGTCACATTTCTAATTTATCAATGACTCTTTCGAAACTCTTCTTCTTATTAGTCCATCCGTGCGTAGGACTATAGCGATCGATGATCGTTTAACCAGCATTAATTTTTTTTAACTAACCATCGCATTCATGGTTTAACCAATGTTTTAGCAGAAATATATCATGAAATAATTTTTTAAGAAAATATTTAATTTGTACCTTTTTTTGCATGAAAGACGGTATAATTTTAATTAAACTTGGGTTAATCGTTTCAAGTTTCACGTCAATATTAATTTAATGTTATGTCATAGTTAGCATTACTCATAAAACATTTAATGTTTTCGTAATATTGAAGGCCACCACTGTGATGTTCTCCACCACTTCAGCCACCCTCATACGTATCCAAGCATTGCAGACCTTCGTGGCACGCTACATGTCATCACCTCCCTGGTGTTGGGACACGGTATAGAATTCATCCTCAAAATCAAGTGATCAGGGTATGAGGTAAATAAAAGTGTCGTGGATGGTCACGATCTATCCGGACATGCTGCTTATGAAATTCCTTATGCTGAAACAACTGCTAGTGCTAGAGAAACTGCTAGTAGCTATTCTAGGATTCGAGGCACTTCTCCTTTTGTTTTCAAATGAAATTCAAATTTCGTCCCCGCTCCCAAATGTCCAAAGTCGTAAGCTAGTACTCACCTCCTTCCTTTAAGCCCATTCGAGGAGCACCCTTTTTTGAGCTAGACCTGAGCCAGGCCCATATATATATTTTTGGTTAGCATAAACTTTGTTGAAATGGACCACGGGGAAAGCGCAACTCTAGAGTCAAGGTTTCCATGGAATTGTAAGCATAGAAATGATAATATATTGACGAGGGTGAAATGAGGCTTTTAGTACCGGTTTCGGACTTGAGGAGGTAATTTCCTCTCTCTCCATAGCTACAGTACTTTTCTTAGATGGCCACCTAAGAGACTCAAAAATTGTTGCAATTTCCTCTAAATAGCTCTTATTCTCACGTCCAAATTAGCTTTGTGGTTGATTCCTATGTGTGCTCTTTCTCTGAGTATTGTTCAACACATTCCAGTGTTATTTAAACCTTTTCTCTGTAGGTCTTTGATATGATCTGCTAGACTGGAATAGTAATAGTGATACCAAAGAAGAATCCATTATCTTCAACTTAAAGCAAGTGTGATTCTAGTGAATTTTTTCTAGAAGATGGTGGCTACATGGGTTGTGTGCATATGTATACGGTATAGGGTTATCGCATATGTAAGATAGAAAGGGAAAAGTTTGTAGGGAATAAAGGGATACAAGGTCTTATTTCCCTCGTGGAAGAAATGTACTTTGGCCTTTTCCAAATAGTGATGTTTTATATCGATATATATACTTGCATACTAGAGGAATAGTAAAACCCAGAAGGGGTTGACAATGACTAAGATATGAGGAGGTTCACCGGTTCTTTGCACTTCAGCTTCTTCCATGTCTGATGATACTAGAAGAATGGTTGGGGTGTTGGAAGATTGGTATATGAACAAACACGGTGTATCCATAAGCACTACCCACAGGGACTCCTCCATACACTTATGGGTATCTTACCACCCTTATACTTCACAACCCCCGAAATTACAACACAAGTACCTTACATAAAATTAGTAAATCTCATTTTAAGAACCAACATCAACTCCATTTTAAGTTTGATGTTGTTGAATCATTGTTGTTCCCTGAAGTTGAGGGTGTAAAGATTGCAATTCCAAGCACTAGGCGAAGGCCAACTGCATCAAAAAGGGAAAATTTCTAATGCTAAAAATCTAAAGAATTAATAAAAATAACCCAAGTATAAACTTTTCACACAACCACATCAACAATATCAACGAAAAGAAACAAATATTATCATGGCGTAAAACTACAATTAATTGACCTCTGGAATTCTATCTAACGATGGTCTCCATACACCGTCGCATCTTCTGGAAGAATAATCTTCTTTAACATTCCACGCTTTAGACTAAAGTTCAAGGCACACCTGTTCCATTGACTTCTCCTTCATAGAATAATTTGAAAGCAAGGTCTCGAGATCTTACTTTGATATTAATATATTAACCCAAATAATACCTGTGACATTTTGTGCAGGCTTACCTCACGAAGGGGAAATATTCTCATGCTTTTCTCTGCCTATATTTCCCTCACACCTTCCACTATGGATGGCTTTTCATTCATACAAAATGAAACCTTATTCATGATTATTGTTGTTTGAAACTTGAGATGGACAATTAGGAAATGGAGAACTTGTACCATGGGGAAAGAGAGTGGCACAAGTCCTGAAATGCATGAGTGAATGTCGTGGATACGCAACCATCATATTACGAAAGAGAAAGGAAGCCTTGAACTCAATTATTATTCCATCTATTTTCATCACCCTTATCAACTCACTTGCACATAGAACCAACTCATTCAATCTAGCATTGAACCTACACATTAACTTGTATTGACCTTGTCAAATTGAACATAGCCACATTGAACCTGCACATAGAATAAAATTTTTAAATGATCAGTTCGTAATGAAAAATGTGAGTTTGATGAATTATCATGCATAATGTGTTAGATGCAACTTACCAGTCATTAAATAAAGACTCCTTTCTACAAACTATGATTATCTAGTTACCAAGATTTACAATGAATGGTGACTGTTACTTAATGCTTTGCTATAATGAATATTTGGTACAATTAATTAAGGAATCACAGAAATCAACGAATTGTAAATTTTTCCAAGAAATTGATAGAAAAAACACCATTATTTCTTACCAAGGACTATGTTCTGTAGAAATCAAGGTTTACCATTAATGGTGACTGTTATACTGTCTAGAAATTTGGTGATCTCTTTTCTTCCCGTTATGGGGATTACATGACCATAATTTAACCGCATCGAAAGTTTATTGTAGAATTTCATTTTTGTTGCTTAAATAAAATGGAACCCTCACTTTGCACCACACATTCAAAAAATGGAAGGATTGTAGCTACATAAATTTCAAAAATAGCAGGATTGTAGACATATATCACATGGAATTTTTTTTCTTTTTATCTATATGGCTTTTTAGGTTTAGTTTTACAGAAACATAAACCAAAACTTTATGTTTTGTGTTGGGCACCATGTGATACATGTTAAATTAAATTGGTTGTTTTATATAATTTAAAAACACTCAATATTTATTTTTCATGCATATAAAGATATTAGTCTAATTTCTGCTAATTAAATAGATTTTTGGGTTGGTGTAAAATTTATTTATTCTAATTTCTTACTGAAAGTGACTTTAAACTCTCACTAAATTTATTTGACAGAGATTAAAGTAATATCTAATTTTTTATTTTCCATGACATTATTTTCTAGGCTATATTTACTGGATTGTGCTTTTTAATTTAAATGTTTCTATCCACTTCCTTCCTTACGTCACGAATTTGATTGTTTCTTATAGTGCGATGGCTTCACACATTTTTCCGAAGATAAATATATGAAGAGGAAGTTCAAAGCAAGATCTAATAGGATTTTAGTTAAAACATAAAAAAAGAATAATACCTTAAACGTAGCACGGAGCTCAACGCATATGTAGAGTAGATGTAGATGGAGAAGATTCTGGATGGATGGTCCAGCTAAAGAAAAAATGCGAGGTCAATGAATGAGATCGTAACCATACGTGCAAATTTCACCACATACGGCTCAGATAGAGATTCCAAAATCCCAAAACCTAGTTGCTCGCATCTTTCGATCAGCCAAAGAATGATGAAAAAGAAAAGAAAAAGATAGAATTGAGTAAATGGCAATGAAACCTATTGTATATAACGAACGTGGTGTCAGTTTGGCCTTGTAGGTATATTCATGCAAGGCAGACATTACTACAAGGAGGGGGTTTTAAGACAATTTTAAGACAAAATAAAACTTGTATGTTGTCTTAAATATTGTCTTTAAGCGAGTGTGTCAAGTTATTATTGTCTTGAAGAATTGTCTTAAATAATTGCCTCTATAAACACAATATAGAACAGAATCATTGCTGTCTCTTAGGAGACAACTTCATTTTTCTCTCTAGGGACATTTTCCTTTGTCGTGTAGTCTTGGATATTGTCTTTAAGCGGGTGTCTCGAATTATTATTCTTAAAGAATTGTCTCTATAAAGACAATACATAACAAACACATTATTGTCTCGTAGGATACAATTTCCTTTCTAGAGACAATAGTTGAGATTAATGACATATTGTCTCACTAGAGACAATAAAAATATATATTGAAAGATAATACAATATCGGTTTTTCTCTTTAATGACTATAAAAAATGAGTTCATAAAAATATCTCACCATTGAAATAAATCAATATAAAATCTGTTTAATTAAAAATAATCTACAATATCATTCGAGTCATGATTTAATATAGGATACACATGATACTTATATAAATATAATATTTCATAACTAAATTCCTTTGTACTTGAAAAATCATTTCCTAATAAGTAATGATGAAACAAAGCATAATAAAATGTAGAGAAAAAATCATCGGATGCCATAATTTAAAATAGCGTTGTCATATATGCCTCCAAAGGTTCTCTTTATTGAATAAAATTAAATTTTCTGTATTCCTGAACCAGAGTTTTGCTTCAAGCACACATTCCTGTACTGGACATTCCCGAACCATAATATACATTATCGCACTCAAAAACCCTTGGTTCCTGCACTGAAAAACATATTCTTGTACTGAAGAATACCCTTGTACCTACACTGGAACACATTTTTTTTGTACTCGAGAATCATTGGGGGTTGTGTGTACAATTTTCTCATAATCCATCATTCACCTTTAAGGCATGGTCAAAAATTGATGATTACATGATCATACATAATACATTCTGTTGTTTTTATAGGAAATCATCTCCATAACTTCTGCCCTCTACCAATCATTAATGATGTATGCATGTTGGATCATGTTGTATTGCATCTTTTCCAAGATTGATATTTTCATGATGAGAGTGTTACCGTTGAGGAATGAAAGATATAGTACCATTAGGCTAATTCGGCTATTTCAAATTCTTTCAGACAATAGTCCTAAACCCCCCTGCTGAGTAACTCTTCCGAATTCTGAGAAATCAAGCGAATTCGAATAATGATGGCACCTGTTCGAATCAATCTATGATCTGTAAGGGAAATGAAACGGATGGAAAGTACAATAATAGTTTTTCTCTGTTTTAGGAATCACGATTCCTCCCATTTCTGCTCAAGTTTAATGGTTTCGATTTAGTTGTAGCATTATAATTTCCTGAACATTTGATGGAAGGATAGCTAAGCTGGGGTCTTTGGAATTTGAGGTGATAGAGAAATCCATTTCATAGCATACAGTATTAGTGGCCACCAGTGAGAAGTGGTTCAAGAAAGGAAAGCTGAAAAAGGGGTTTGGCACAGATTCATGGTTGACAAGAATTAGAAGGTGGATTGGAAGATTGGGTTACAATGCAATGCCATGATAGAAAAGTGGAAACATTTGTTGTACATCTTAGAAATTTTTCTAACTAGTGAGGGTTGGTATTCGCTAACCCTCTTGTACAATATCTTGTTTCTATTACATTTTGAATCAGGAAAGCTAAGAAATTTCCATTATTTGTTGCTAAAAAGTCTAGAAAATATGTCCAAGGGTGTCTAGAGAAGTCAAGAAAGCCAAATTGGATTTAAGTTATGCCATTATGGGTTAATTTCAATTTTTGTTAGAAAGGAATTAGAAGGGAAAAATATGACCTCGAAAGCATTCCTGAAAGAGTTCCAAGAAGGGATCACAGTTGAGTCATTGGAGAAGAAGGGAAAGAGTAAAAAGGAGAATTCTAGACGGAAGGGAAAAACCATAACCCTGCATAGTAGCAAGACTAAGGAGAAGGTCTAAGAAGCCAGTGCAGGGAGAACAAAAATAATCCATAATCAAAACCCTCTACCCTCTAAAAAGAATAACTAGAAGATCTCTTAGAATGAGGTCTGCCTCATTAAAGGAAGGCCACACTCTGTCAAACTCTTTGGTAAATATAAATAATTCCCAATCTATTTTTCCAATTGAAGATAATCTTTCTCTCCTTACAGATGTCGCGGTTGACACAATGTTTTGTGAAGATTATATAGAGGAGGAAGATAGCACTCCTCTGTCAGTTTTAGTTGAGGAAATGAAGAGAATAATAATATTGAAGACACCTGATGTGAGTGTAGGGAAGGACTTAATAGTGGGTCAAGGTGATTACTGAATGTAGGGTGCTAAAAAACAATGTGATATTGAAATGCAAGATATTGACAAGCAAGGTGATGTTGGCCTTGATGATGCTGACACTTTTTTTGAGTCGACTGCTGAAAGGACTCTGGCACAAAAGGAGTTTGATAGATAAGATCCTACTCTCTCCCTACATAGTCAGGTAGAGGAACTGAAGAAACACATTTATGGACTCAAAGTATTGAACCAGGCCAAGAATGAACAAAGTACAGTGTCGTAGTAGAAGAATATCGAACTGACGGGGGAAGTGCAAGAGTAAAAGAGAAAAGTAAGAGTGTGGAAATTTCGATCATGGAAATGCTATGATCACCTTAGGAAAGTGGTCAAAAAATGTAAAAAGGCTCATTGTAAGAAGTTGAAGACGTTGAAGGTAGTAACTAGTATACACATACAATATTTAACGAGGGTCTCCATTTTTTTTTTGTAGAAGGTAAGGTTGTGTGGGGACACACAATAGAATAGGGATGGGAGGATGTTGGTTGGCAGAATTGTCTTATTTTGTAACCTCTATCCTATCTTGAAAACATAACCTAAGACTATGTTTTAACCTTGGTGGCCATTTATTCCTGTACTCCTTCCAAACTTTTACCCATTCCTGCACTCCTTTCATGTTTTTCTTATTAAGGGTTATATATTAGCTTAATCATTAATTTAATAGGTTTTATATATTATTTTCTTTTGAAAATAATATTTTATCTTTCTTAAGGTAATTAGATAAGGAAAAAGTATTAATAAATGAGGGATATGGTTGGTGCAGTAATTATTCTTCTACCGGCTGAAGTTCCTGCACTTCTAAGGCAGCTGTCAACTTTAGTTTGGTTTACCACATACGGTCGAGACAACTCAACAAATCACGTAGATCTCTTCCTAGTGATCAGTTATCCTTATTGGGCTCAGACTGTAGAGGGATAGGTGGGATGTGAATATCAGGAATTTTGTCTTGAACCCTTGTTTAGTTTTCTGTTAACAACCAAAATACTTAAGATAAACTTTTGTTGTATTTTCTGTTGCAGCCATGAGCCAAGAATATTTATTTAACATGGTTTTATAGTAGATGTTAGGTAGCGATGCTCTGAGAAATTTTGACATAGACTGTGACCTTTTGGCGCTGCCATTTTCTGGGGCTAGATCTAGTATCCATGATGCATATTTTCTATTTTGAACTTTAATACAAAGGACTCCACTAGTGATGCATTTTCCTATATCATTATCTTTGTGATGTATTATTTTAGTACCTGAAGTTACAGATGTCGTAGTAGGGTAAGGAGCTGGCTGGCTAGGGTCCATCCAACCCATCTCGTTCACTCTTTATCATGAGCTGTGTTAAAGTTATTTTTATGAAAGGTTTGAAGCAGATTATGTGTGGTTCTTTCATAGCTAAAAATATTTAACTTATTTACAAGTTGTGTGATTCAGATCCAAAGCTTGTGGGCTTGGTTATATTTATTTCATTTCTACTATTATTTACTTCGATGTGTGTTGCATTTCCTTTCTACAAGAAGTGTGCGTTTAGATGCTCGCATCAGTGTGTTTCCATTTCTGCATGTTAAAGTTTCATAGTCCATTTCTCCAAGTTTTCTCCATTTCCTGCAAGTGATTTATTTCCTTTTGCAACAAGTGTTTTATTTATGACTAAATTCATTCTGAGCATTTAAAGTTGGTTTAAGGGTTAGCTTATATTAATGAGATTCTAATGAAACACTATTGCATTATATAGATCTGTGCTTGCACTATTTCTCATAAGGAATCGGCTTAACTTCACATTAAAATCATTAAAGGGAATTTTGAGTTAAAATTTTTATTCATAATAAAGTATCTAATTTACATAACAAACAGTCATCTAAGGAAGAAGCCTGCTGGTATTGGATTAGATAGTTTCTCTTTTTACATGCAAGAAGTTTCTTGTTTTAAGCAACAATTTCCTTTGACTTTTAAAGTACCTCTCATCTTTGAATATTTGGTTATTTGAAAGAATATTTTTTTTCTTGTGAAAGTTTATTTCCAGTTCTATTTCACCTTGCAATTTATCCCTTTAATATTATCACAATTTTCATTTTTCTGCAAGTAATTTGGGAACTAAGTACATGAACACTGGTTTTATGGTACAAGAACCTGTGATTTGGTACAATAATCGATATCCTAGTACAACAACATAGTGCTCTAGTATAGCAACTCATACCTCCTGTATAAAGGATAAAATATTCAATGTGAGTAAATATATACTTACAGTGTAGGAACTTAGTTTCAATATAGGAACAATGTTCCAGTACAGGAACATTGTTATAGTGTAGGAACAATAGTTTAGTACATGAAGTAAAATCTTTGAGGAAGGAAAACATCCTGAGAAGTTTAATTATTCCTCTATCTTATGACCACAATGAATATAATATCAAATATCTATTTTATTGATTGGTTTTATTCATTACAATTTTATAGTTATTTTTATTTGAATTTTTGCGAAGTAAATTTTTTTCATTCCAGCACCAGAATTCTCTTGGTATTGATTGTCGTGTGATATTTTCTTTGGATTATACAAACTGTAATTAAGGAAGTAGGAATAGATATAAATAAGGTTCATACAATTTATTGGCATTTCCTGTGCTATATATCTAAGCTTGTGTAGCCCTAGGTTGGCAATTAAGTGTTGAAGGAGTTCGCTGAACTGCAACTCCTGCACCCAACAAAAATGTTCCAAATCAAAAGGGGAGTTGTGAGCTTGTAGGAATGATCATGTAGAGAAAAATTATGAAACCAGTAGTTTTCATGAGAATCCACTTATAGTTGTAGATGAAGCTTAGGTCCTGGAAGAAACCCATCAACATTTATAAAATTCTCTATAGAAGGAAGGCATTGTTATCTAGACGAAGAATAATTGATGGAGGGAAATCATCATGAAATTATTCAAGATTATGGTGCTACAGTTTTTGTAAAGGAAGTTTTGAGGCCATAATTTGAGGACGTTGATGTAGACACAGATGGGTGAGGAAGATGAGATATTGGAAAGTGATAGTTTCTTGTTATTGCATAATTGAGATTCATAGAGAATCTAAGAACAACAACATGGACATCATTGGGAAAAGTGATGTAATTCCAAAAGAAACTTGTCACAACAACCCTGATATAAATATGGATGTATTTTTTTTTTAAACAAAACAAAGTCGCATTATATATAATGTATTTTGACAAAACAACAGCTTTAGATTTTTACAAATCTCAAGCACACATGAAAAGGAGAAAGAGTTGTCATAATCCTATGTTGTGAAGCATGATATTTTTAATTTTCCTGGTCAATACTCTTAATGGTTTTTTTCTAGTAGCCTCATCCCATATGAGAACTTAATTATATAGGGTTTAAATTTTTTATTAATTTTAAAACTAAAACATGTTTGAATATGGATTCTAGGGGCAGAGCATTGAGGATATAGTTTGATAACAACTATGACAATGATAGTAAAACCACCTAGTACGAGATACAAACTAATGATGCATTTTCAAATCTAGATCTATGCTTGAAATTTGAGAAATATATGAAGGCAACTAATATATGCTTCTAAATTTAAAACAATGATTTCAAATCACACTAAATTTGATGATCCTCCCGAGTATGGGTGTTATAATCAAAATTGAAAGAGAGAATCATTTTTACTCTAGAAAAATTTTGATGGAATCTAATGAATTTGAATGAAAGGAGACATAGACAAAGGGATCTTGGTGGCCTAACTAAGAAGACTGTGTGACCAATGGAAAATTTTATGATCCCAACAAAATTTCCAGGTAGGAATTTATAGGATGTTTTAATTTTGACAAGCACACCTAAAATCTATAACTGTCAACACTATTTATATGATTAAATAAAATTGAAATGAATCCCATGAGATCCTGAAACACTCTCCATTAGAGTATCATCAATTGATCTTGGATTTTTTGAAGCTATCTCACAAATTTGAAAAAAAAAAAGAACTGAAAGGAGAAGATGACGAGTTTTCTAAAGGTCAGAAAATGGGAAGGATTTTTGGTGAGCATGATTTCAGATCCGTACCATTTAATGAATGTATGGGGAAGCCTTGTGAAAAAGAGAACTTGGAAGGAAATCCATGGTATAGTCCCAATGTGACATTGTAACAAATTATACTCCTTGATGAAATAAAAACGAATTCTACTGTAAAAAGGAAACCAACTTCATGTTGACTCTAATATGCCTTTATAGAGTATGGAAAATTTACTAATACGGATAGCAACCTAGTAAAGGAGAGACCAACATGAAAGAATACGAATTTTAGCATCTATCTGTTCTAGGTAATGATGAAGCATAGAGGAAGAGGACATTGTACATTGGAGATAAATGAGGTGATTACATTGGTTTAATGATTTTTCGTGGCACTTTTTTTGATGCGGTTTTGGGGTTGTCAAGTTCTCCCAAGAGGAGCACCCATTTCCAACGTTATGTAGTTGTTACCCACCATTCTTACTTGGTGGTACAAATTTTCTACAAAAATGCATAACTGTGAATGGTTACTTTCTAACATAATGGGATTAAGGATATTCTAAGCATTGTTGTCTTCAAAATTGTTTGGTTGCATTCTTCTCATGAAATCAGAGTTGTGGGGTGCTCAGGAATGTAGAATCTGAACACATACCATATTTCAAGGCTAATAAGAAGATTATTATGAGCGAAGACCTAAAGTAACAAAGATCATATATGGATAAAAATGAATTCTAGGTGGCATCACATCCTCTCCCATCTAAAAAGAGAGGGTTGGAGATTAGACTTTAAGGCATTGTGAATTTAATAAATATATGTTTATTATGTTCTTGACCTAATTTTAATTCCAAATACCTAATTTTAATTTCATTTCACAGAATATCAATGCTCGTGAAAAGGATAGGAAATATGCATACTGTTTATAGTTCAAATGTGTACAGAAGGTCCAAAATCGAGGAGTTTAATTGAGAAAGTGAAATAGAGGAGGAAAATAGAAGCATAAAATAGAGAATAGTCAAACATGAATAGAAATTTAGAGCCAAATGAACAATTTAAAAGTTAACGATTTTAAATTAAGAAAGTAGAATGTATGAGGAAGATAAATGCATAAAAGAGATAAAAGTAAAAAATAAAAAGAAAGACAGGCTCATAGAAAAATGACAAATTTCAAGGAAATTACATGGCACTAGTAAAAGACACTTACAAAGTGATAAGAGAGAATGAAATAAAAAACATGATATGATTGAGGAAATGAATGAAACTAAATTAGGTGTCAATAATTGAGAGGACGAACATGAATCTTGGTAAATAAATCGAATTAAAATCGAGAAGTATTATTGAACAATAAAAATGCCTCAACTGGAAATCAAGGGGAGAAATAATTTTTGGATAAAATAGAAGATCTAGAAGAGGGGAGGAAATATGTGTGTTGAATGAAAATGAAATAATAAATATACAAAGAATAAAATGGAATGGGAATAAGACATGTGGATAGAAGTAGAATCCAACAGATTTTTCAGAAATTTTATTTAGAAGGAAAGCATCATGGATGTAGAGTGCAAGGAAAGACAATTTACTTGAAATAACAGAGAATATAACTACACACTGAAAGGATTCATAGTGAAAATATATAATTGTACAAGATGTAGGTAGAAGTTAAACTTAGCCTTTATTAAAGGTATACAAAGCTAACTAGCAGGATTTTAACATTCACCTAGTAGTAGAGGAGATGAATTATAGCATTCCCTGTACTATACATTACCAATACAAACCTCCAAAGGCATGGAGTGAATTTGGAGACCTACCAAGGGCGGAGGCACACTTGGAACCCAAGTCTGAAAAACTCATAATAATAAAAAAAATTGTGCTAAAAGAAGTAGAATAAGACATCTTGTGCACTGTCAGACTATTTGATGCTCAAAACTTATCAACAAAAAATGCCACTTGAAGTTGGGGAAGATAAAATTTACTTTTTATCTATTAATGTATGTTTAGGACTTATGAAAATGAGTGGAAATAGAGAAATACTAAAATTGGGACTAATATGTATATTCTTATGACAACAAAGAAAAACATGCCAATATTCAATTGCGTGTATAAGACACAAATGCTTCAGAAACATTAATAGGGAATGAAAGAGTAAAAATAACTATAGACAATTATACATAACAATAATATTTAACAACAGAATGATTTATCAAAGAGAATGGGATGTTGAATCATTTAGAAGTGTTAAAATAGGAGGAAACATTTATGAAAAAAGTATAAACTATGATAGCCTAATAAATGGCAGACAAACAAATGTCTTAAGAGAACTACAATCGAGAGGTGCATTAGCAATGTCATAAAGGAAAACATAGAAGGAAGCTTAAAGATAATTTTATAGTGTGACATAGTTCTTATATCAATAGTAAAACATGATCCTTGAACACTCAGGGAAGAACATCTTAATAACTTAAGGCTCTAAATGTTGTGTTGTTAAAATTGAATTCGATTAGCCAGATTTACATAGGCCATATTTCATAATAGAGTTTACAAAATAATATCGAATATAGTTAGAGACTAAAAGTAGTCCTAAATTTATAATATTAAGGGAAAAAAGTAAAATTTGTGGTAGTAACACAAAATATAAGAGATAATGGTAGCTCAAGGGTGTGTAAATGTTGAGTAGGAAAGAATAAAGGAAGTTAACAAAGTTATACATGGATCTCTCTACAAAGTGCTTATAGCTTTTTCCTTTTCTTAAGGTTAACAAAGTGGGCCAGAAGTTATTATTTCTTAGGATCATTTGAAGTGTTCATTAATGGGTAGCCTAGAAACCTATTCTAAACTGACGCAAGGGGTGTGCCTATAAAGAACATGCCAACAGAAAAATATTATCACTTAACATATGTATTACAGTCATGTACAAATAAAAAAAAGTCCCATTAAAATGATGCCATTAGAACCTTATGTTTAAACTAACATCTATGATGATACAATGATACACCTTAAAAATATCATTAATGTGCACAATATTAACACTAATAGATCTAGATAACACATGTTTATAGTAGTGGTTCAATGGAAATTTTGATAACAAATAAGAAGGCATAGTTCTTACAAAGTTATGTAATTCACCAAAATAGATTAAAAGACATGTTGAAATGAAATTTTTTCCTCTAAAGGATCATAGATAATCATAATATTGTCTACACAAAAACTCGATATATGTACTTATCCCTTGTATTTTAATATATTAATAGATTTAAAAACACAGAAAATAGACATTTGACCCCTAGGGATCATACATTATTATAATACTCTATAGAAAACTTCAATATAATAATCTATATTATACCAATATATATAATTATTATAGGAACAATGATGATGTGATACTTACAAGGAATTTGCTGTCCCTAAAGTGGACCAAAACCTATATATATATTGGAATTATTGATGAAACACAATTGAGTTTCATGAGTACTACACGAAAGTTTATTAAAAATTGATAGAAAATATGTAAGAAAGGGGGAAAAAATAACCCAAGAAATCATTTTGAAATGAAAAAATTTGGAAGCCCAACAGATAATCCTCTATCAAAGCCAGGTTATGCTTGTACTCTAACATTTACAAACTCAAAAGGACAATGGGAAATATCAACAATAAATTATGCAGATGTAGATCCTGCTGATGGGCCTCTAAATTAGACATAAATTAAGTCCCATATAACCATTATTAGGCACATAAAATATATATTAAATCTCTCCTTCAACAGTTAATATTTTTTTTAAGCTTTAATGTGTTCTTATGAATGTTTAGAGATAACTGCATATTTGTGCCTAATATTATTTGATTTTGAAGGATATTGTGAGAATATTGGGCAGATTATGGAGATTTGGAGAATGAGATAATTTAGGGACTTTCTCTCTACTACTGGAGGATCAATATTGAAGAACAAATGAAAAAAATATCATGAAATTATTGAGAAATTATTGAGATATTATCGAGCTTCGATGATTGAATAAATCTAGGAATGTGTTCCTTGTCATTTACAACAAACTTATAGTGTTGGGAACCAGATCTACTATTTGAGGGATTTTGGAGGGGAAATATTCCTCCTTTCAAGGTGAATGCTTGCTCATAATTTGGTACAATTACCATTTCGAATTGGACTCTATGGGCATGTATTGCTTAGTTTTATTGTGGAGGAAACTTGTTTTTTGGAAGCTCCACTTTCTTTTCTTGTAGGGATGTACTTCGACTGATTCAATAATAAATATTGGAGTCGCTTTTAGCTTATAAGGCTTGGTTTCTTCCATAGGAATTTGAGTCCTCCTTAGGCTTGGCCATCCAATCATCCTTAGAGCCCTCTTTCAAAATTTCTTTATGTTATTTTCACTTCTTATTCACATCCATCTCTTATTTCTATTTTTCATATTTTTGTATTTAGTATTGTTTCTTTTTCTTGCTAGAGGGATGAGTTAAATAATTGAAGTAAGTTGTTTTGTAGGTTTATTATAGGTTTAAAAGCATTATTAATCCTCGGAATAACATTGGGAGGTCATCTTAATCATTAAGATACTTGGATTTGGTTACTAGTTCATGAATATAAGATTTTTGGAAATGCCTTGTAGCGAAATAGTAGTAAATTTATACTATTTTTTTATGAGGGTTTAATGAGATCCATTTGACTTGATTCCACTTGTATTGGGTCATAATAATGTTAAATTTGATAAAAAAGTTTAGCCCATTTAATTTTCACTTTATTAGGTTAGGCATTTGATAGATTAACTATCTCACTAGTTCTTGAATTTCCAGATTTTAGAGTAGTAATTTTTTGTTATTTTTTAGCACATGTGAACAGGGGTATTTTGGGGTGTTTCCACTTCAAATGCAGACTTAAGAGATCATAATTAATAAAAAAAAAAATTCCATCCCATCCCATTTTAATTTTATTTACTTAGTCATTTGCTGAGTTATTTCCAAAACATATTTGCTTGTAGAAAAAATAGAGTTTCCTATAACACTCTTGTAGCACATGTAAACTCGACTGGATTTTCTCCCAAAGCTTAGTTTTCGTCTCTTAGGCTTGAGAAATGACCCCTAGGATCTAAATACATGATTGAGGAAGAATAAACACCACTTAGGACATTCAGTTTTGCAAATTATATTAGGTATTTTTATTTGAGTTCATGTTTTTGAATTTCAATTGCAAATTGTTGTTATTTCGTAGGATTAATTTATTTTGAAATAAACACTTCCATTTCTTCAATTAGTTTAGGGTTTTATTGCATGGAATTCCCTACATTACATCAGATCAAAAAAATAAGGACACATTGTATGCAACACATATAGTGTCGATACCTCCTAAGTTTGTACGAATGTCACGTTGATAATTAAAGTTGGTACCGTCGGCAATTGAAACGTTCTTGCTGCGATGCTAATGCTCATTACTTTTTGGTGCCATTTTCAGAGATGTGTCAAAATATGGATTGTTTTCTTCCCTATTTGATTCATTTCTTTTACATTCTAGAAAAACAAAAACCTTTGCATCAAGAATATTTCATTTAAAAAATAGAAAATTGCATTGCATTATCATTCTTATTCAAAAAAAAAATATAAAATACTTCTCCAAAACCAACCCTCCCTATTTGATCACATGGTGCAATAAGAACCACATCACCATCCACTTTTGCAGGTAGAAGAAGAAGAGTTGGAAAATAAGTTAGAAGAAATGGATGGAGATGATGAAAATGAAGAAGGTACTCTTGGATTTCCCATTCAAGATACTCATGTCAGTGTGCATATGAAGAGCATCCCTCCATATTTCCTTCCCAAATTCCATGGTATGAGGTCAGAGGATCCATAAACCTTTCTCTTTGAATTTTAAATACTTTGTAGAAATTATGGCTACTTATCACATGCTCAAAAATTGAGATTCTTTCCTGCAAAATTGAAGGATAGAGTTATTCAATGGTTCATGAGTTTAGGAAGTAATTAAATAAGATCATGGAATGATATGAAAAATATATCTCTATAAAAATATAAAGTTCATGAGCTTAAAGAAGAAATTTTTAGAATGAATCAAGAAGAAGATGAGAGCCTTGAGGATCTAATAGATAGGTTCATGTTTAATGTTAAGAGGGAAAAAATACAACATTTAGGATTTGAAACACTAGAAAACATCTTACTTAGAACAGTTAGGGATGAGTGGATTGATCTCCTTCATCTTATGAGTAGAGGAGATTTATATCAATTATCATTTGAATAAATTTTTGAAACATGAAAAAACATATGAAGAGGAAGGGCACGAGTAACTAAATCAACATCAAGATCAGTAAGTCAAGATAAAATTGAAAATTTTCTTGATAAATTTAAAACAAAAATTCTTAGCAATCTAAGAGAATAAGTAGAAATTTTAAGAATTCACAATGAGAAAAAAAAATATGTCGATATGTTTGTTGTCCATGCAGAATCATATTTCCCATCATTACCAACGTTGAAGGAAGCTTAACAAGAGGACAATGGAGAAATTCAATCACCAAAGAAGGTATGTTATGTAGCTCCAAGAAGGCCATGGAAACCTAGTAAACTTAATATGATGTAAGGATTACTTCACAATTTCCAGCTTATTCATATCCACATACAACTAATTGGAAGACACTCTCTCATTGGAAACCTTAGTCATATCAACCCGAAAACCAATCTTGGAAACAAGGTTGTCAAGGACCTTATGGGGAAAATCCACAATATCCTCAATATTTTCCTCAACATCCTCCATACCCAACTCCATATTATCCCTCCCATCCACCTCCACCACAACCATAACCTCAACCACATCCATCTCATAGATCCACTCCACTCAACTACATTTACCACCATTTCCAAACCATCAAAATGAAGTATCTCAACCCACTTAGAATGCTGAGGTACAATAATACCAAAAATATCATCTTGATATAAATGGTATTCACCTTATTTCAAGAAAGGTATTACAAAAAATAGATTTTCTTGATGTCATTGAAGGAAAACATCTAGAAGAAGAATATTCAAGTGTGGAGATCAAAGAATCAAGGATTTCACTTGATAAAAAGAAGACATCAGAATCAAATATTGAGAAAGTTCCCTCATGTTTAGTATCATTTTCTCCATGGGTTCAATAAAATAATCAACAAAAAGAGGAAGATTTAAATTTCATGGTAGAAGAGGACATGAACAATGATCCCAATTAGAAATTGAACCAAGGGCATCAAATTTATATTGAAATATGGTTCTAGAAAATAATAAAGTTCCAGCAACACACTCTTCTTCAACAAAACTTGATATAATGTCATTCAAATCAATTCATCTCTCATATTCAAGTACATGTCAACATATGTATTTCAATTGTACACATGAATTTATCTGTCATATTGATGTGCACATGTCTCCATTGGAAGTATTCCTATACTTGAAAGAGATTTTTTTTTTCAAGTAGAGTAGGATATAAAAAATTAAAAAAAAATGGAAAAAGAGAAAAAAGGAAAAATAATAAAATTTCAATGTGGAAACCTTTACTTTCGAGGCGCCTAAGATTGGATCACTGTTTGAAAACATCCATGAAGCAGTCAATGGGTTGAAAAAAAATAAAATAATAAGAAAAATAAAATATCCTAGGTGAAAACCTCCTTTGAGGCACCTAGGCAGGCCTACTAGTTGAAAACCCCATTGAGGCAACTAGTAGGACTAAAGAAAAAAAAAAGAAAAAATGTGAAGAAAATGAAAATAAGACAAATGTATTTTATCCATGTATCTCTCTCTCATGAATGAAGTTTCTCTCCAACCTTTGCAAGTAGAAAAAAAAAAACAAATTGTCCCCAAAATAAGAACTTGGTCAAAACTCTAGTAAGAGGAAGTAAAAATTGGACATCATCCTCCTTTTCTCAGATGCTACAAAAGGACCTAGGTCATGCCAATTAGTCACTCTCATCCATTTCCAACATCCACCCATCATTTCCCAGCCTTTTTTCATTCATTTTCACCGCTGTCCTAAAATGCTATTGGAAAACATGTTTTGCTACAAGAAACTCCTATTTTTTAGCAGAATATTTTTTTATTAAATCTCAAAAAATGAACATCCATTGGATGAATTATTTCATGGGGAGATGCATATATATGATGGTAACATTCTCAAGAAATTATGGCACATTCTGGTGCACGATTTGTGAGAAATCACCTGTAAAATCAAATCAAGGGTAAGGTTTACGTATGAAATCATCTAAACCATTCTTCAAATCTATTCTAGTTTAAAAAGACATTAAAAGTGGGAGAAGGAAAGTTTTTTTCTATCCAAAATCAGTAACAGGACATCCTCAGCCTTATCTAGCAATTAACTTCACTTTTTCCACCAAGACACACACACATGTGGAAGAGGAACAAGGACTTGAGAAAGTGGGTAGTAAGAAGTTTGTTGTGATGAAAGACAAGGAGTGCCAACGGGTAACTAAGGGTGAAATCAGGTAACAGAAAAATAACTTTGATTATATGTTGCATGCAATGAAAAAGAAAGAGAAAAATTTGAAAAAAAGAGAAAAGAATAAATTTGAAAAAAAGGAAAAAAAATGGAAAAAAGAAAAAAGAGAAAAGAAAAAAGGAAAAATAAAAGTTTGACCCACAACCTCTCGGAATTTGAAATAGAGTTTCTACAGGAGAAATAGGGTTTCTACATGCACAAATTTTCTATAGGAAGTTAACGAAGACAAATTTTGTTGATCAAAGGTTGTTTTAGACCTAGAGGAGAAGGTTTCTTCCTGTCTTCTCTCTCTCCTCTTCTTACACACTCCATGGACAACTCCAGAATGCACCGATTCACTCATTTCACCTTTCAACTATGAAGAAAACTCCATTTCTACTCTTGAGTGTAATTTCTACAGCAAATTCGTAGCAATTACAAGATTTTTGTAACAGTACAAGAAACCTTGTAAATGCTACATGAAAATTATTTATAAGTAAATTAGATCTCTCAAAGGTTTTTAAACTTCAAAAAGACCACTATAATTTATTTTTTTCCTATACCCTCCACTACTAACCCTCACTTAACTCCATGCACAAGGATTCACTCTCTAAACCCCATGTTGCACCACTAGCAGCTAGATCACCTATACCTTGGCATGTGACCTCTCTCCTTACCTTTCATCACTCTAATCATTCCAACACTCCATACCTAACCTATATAAACCATTTCCATTCATCTATAAGAAATTTTCAGCCCCAAGAATCAAGGAGAAGACTGCTACGGGAAGTTGAAAAGTTTCCTATAGCAATTATTTATATGGTAGAGCAAGGTCAAGATATGAGGATAATTTGATGAATATGGCTTCAAAGTACCACCCGCCGACTCCAGGAGGATGAACACACCAGAAGAGGAACCTAAGGACCTCTATGCAACACCTGCAAGACGAAAACAATGATTAAAAGGGTCCAACAACTCACTGAGAAACAAACTTATAACTTAGAAAATACATAAAAAAAAACAAAGCAAGAGAAATATAAACATGGATGTCAACTTCAGCTCCCCACACTAGATGATATCTACAACAGGAAGAAAAAAATGCCTTCACTTTGTGCAGCATTGCAGTTGAAGAATCACTTGAGAGAAAGAAGCAACCTGAACCAACATTACAAGTTTAATGTGAAACTCGGATAGGGGAAGAAATGAAAATATAATAGTAGCAACAATATCAAAAGGAGGAGCATCACATGCACCAATAAAAATATAATAAAATAGGTCAGCATACATTAAGAACCATAAGGCATGGAGGATGAATAATTTTCTTAGAGGATGAGCAACTATTTCGGTAGGGGGTTATTATGGGCATCCAAATTAGACATAAATCAATATCCATATAACCTTTATTAGGCACAAAAAGACATATTAAATATCTTCTTCTACACTTAATCATGTTTTTTTAATCTTTAATTTGTTCTTAAGAATATTTTTAGATAATTGCATAATTATTCCTATATTATTTAATTTTGAAGTATATTGTGAGAATATTGGGCAGATTATGGAGATTTGGAGAAGGAGATAATTTAGGGACTTTCTCCTTACTACTTGAGGATAAATATTGAGGAATAAATTAAAAAAATATCTTGAAATTATTGAGAAATTCTGGAGATATTATCGAATGCCGATGATAGAGAAATTCTAGGAATGTGTTCCCTGTCATTTACCGCAAGCTCCTAGTGTTGGGAAGAAGATCCATTATTTGACGGATTTTGTAGCGGAAAGCTTCCTCCTTTCAAGAAGAATAATTCCTCATAATCTTGTATAATTACCAATTGAAATTTCCCTCTTGGTGTGCGTATTGTTTAGTCTTATTGTGGAGAAAACTTATTTTCTAGAAGCTCCACTTTGTTTTCTGGCAGGCATGTACTTCAACTGATTCAATAATGAATATTTCCACCATTTTTATCTTGTAAGGCTTGGTCTATTCCATGTTACTTTGAGTCCTCCTTCAGCTTGGCCATCCCATGAGCCTCAGATCCCTCTTGCACAATATCTTTATGTTTTTTCATGTCTTATTCACATGCATCACTTATTTTTGTTTTATATATTGCTGTATTTAGTATTGTTTCTTTTATTGCTATAGGATTGAGTTAAATGATTGAAGTAAGCTATTTTGAAAGCTGCATACAAGTTAAAAGTCATTATTCATATTTAGAATAACTTTGGGAGGTCATCTTAATCACTAATATACTTGGATTTCATTACTAGTTCACGAATATAAGATTTCTTGAAATGCCTTGTAGCGAAATAATAGTAAGTTTACTCTATTTTTTAGAAGAGATTAATGCGATACATTTGAATTAATTCCAATTGGATTATTTCACAATAATGTTAAATTTGATAACAAAATTTACCCCATTTCATTTTCACTTTATTAGGTTATGAATTTGATAGATTAACTATCTCACTAGTTCTTGAATTTCTAGATTTTAGAGTAGTAAATTTCTGTTATTTTTTAGCACATGTGAATAGGGGTATCTTGGAGTGATTACCCTTGGAATAAAGACCTAAGACATCATTCTTATTTACAAAAATTGTCCCATCCCGTTTTCATTTTATTTACTTAGTGATTCGATGAGTTATTTCCAAAACAAAATTTCCTGTAGGAAAAATAGAGTTGCCTGTAGTACTCTTGCAACACATGTAGACTCGACCAGGTTTTCTCCCAAAGATTGGTTTTTGTCTCTTATGCTTGAAATATGACCCATAGGATCTAAATGCATTATTGAAAAAGAATAAACACCACTTATGATATTAATTTTTTCAAATTAGATTAGGTATTTTTATTTGAATTCATCCTCTTAGGATTTCAATTAAAAATTGTTGTTCTTTCCCGGGATTAATTATTTTCAGAGAAACACTTCCATTTCTGCTATCAGTTTAGGCTTTGATTTCATGAAATTCCCTCCATTACATCAGATCAACAAAAGGACACATTGTATGTTGCACATGTAGTGTTGATACCTCTTAAGTTTGTACAACACTCGGGTTGATAATTAAAGTCGGTAGCATTAGTAGTTGCAGCATTATTGTTGCAATACTGAGGCTCATCACCTACCAAATAGATAAATGTCTTTTATTTGGAAGTATACTCAAGTCGTACAGTTTCTGAGTATTACCTCTTAAAGGACTCATAAAACCCAAACTAGCGAGCACCCTGAGCACTATATCCAAGAAGAGTTAGCACCCAACCTTTGAATAAACCCTTTGGTTCTTTTTATTTAATAAAAACATCAAAACCAATGGATATGATCTTGTAATTCATAGGCTCAATATAAAAGTAAAAAGAAAAAAAAAACCAAAAAGGATGAAAAAATATAGCTAGGAAAAGTTAAAACATCAAGTCTGTAAAAGAACCTAGAAGATTAGAAATCATATCTCCATATTCCCAGAAAATTTATTTTTCTAAAAAATTATTTCTACAGTCATGTAAAATTATTAAATAAATCTAAGAATAAGGTTCATCTTCTGCAAGAAACAGACAATTCAAACTCTCACTTACAGCAATTTTTTTATAACAAAAAATATTCAGTGGCTAGAAAAAGATGCCAAATTGTCATGTAGGCTATTTGATTTTCTAATCTAGACCATCTTATATTCAAGAATAATGTCTTAATGCAAGGATTTTTTAGCACCCATGTCATCCAAGTACTCATTGGCAGCGAAAAATATCCCTGATCGAAAAGGGGATCCTCTGTTTCATAAGCCTTGCTAAATAATTAGAATGTCTATTTTCCCAACAAGTATATCATGTGTTTTTTCACTCGTTCTTGAGTTTATATATTTTAGAGATTCTCCTTCTCCACAAGAAATATGATACATAATGAGAACCTTGTTAGCGATTAATGGGAACACAAAAAACATACATCTAATTTTTTTGTTTAAAGATCAACATTTCATTAATCAAAATAGGTATTACAATGGAGTGCTTTCTACCTTAGTGGTCTTCCCATGGGGAAACCAAACCAATAGGACAATTAAATGACCTTGAGGGTGTATAGGCCTTGCTTAATGAGACTGTGAGTAAAAATAAATAGGTTCCCAAATATATTTTTTGTGCCGATGAGTGATTGACATGCAAAAATACAAAATAAGCATGCAACTATTTAAAGACTTCATTTCCTAGGAGGAGGGAAGATGTGCACAAATATGCACTTAAGTTTTGAGGGTAATCCATTAATGAACAAGAAGAGAAATACCATTGGATATAAGATAATGGAGATAACCATATCAACCACAAACACCACAACATGATCATAGTATCAACTACCATAAACTCAACCATGATCACCTCTACCATATCTTTGGGAACCATATTCATGACCATGGTCTTCACTACTATGTACATAACTATGTTGCTATGCCTAGAAAAATTGTAAGCCGCTAGCTCTCTCACCATGGGAAAAATACTTGTTGATAGTTGTATGCAGATATGGGACCCTTGTCTACCTAAAATTCCGAGGTGCAAGAATGTGTAACGCAATCGTAAACCAATCACTATATTCCAACTAGTGGAACAATTAAGCTTTCACTGAAAGTCCCCTTTCCCTTAATGAGTGAATTCCTCTGTGAAGTTTAGGATGCCACATATAGTGTTTGATGGATGGAAAGGAGATAAAAGTTCCTTGGCGATAGTCGAACCATGATATTGAGGTTTGTCGGCTATCTTGAACCGCACAGTGCCCAGGAATATGGAGGAGTGTGTTGGAGGAAAAATAGGAGGTGCAATGACATCAAAATGCACCAACCTAGAAAAAACCAAAGAATACCAAAGGATGGGCTAGTGGGTTTAAACATAGTAGTGATGAAAGCCATCGACATGGTGATTGAGGGTCACCATATCCTGCAACAGAAATAGATCGAAAATATGAATCTTTTGAGACCCTAGCAAGTCTAGATATGGAAGTGTCATGCTTTGAGACTTGCTTATGCTTGAAAATCAAGGAACCTTTCTATACCAATATAGTTCACCATCATTTTCCTGTAACCTATAGCTGAGTGAGTGTATCTTACCACTAAGTCGATTAATGACCATGGCATGTGAGGAATTAACATAGAGTACCTGTACATTGGGATATGCATATGATAGGATAGGTGGTCGATATAGCCATTTATGTGAATCATTAGCATGGTGTTTGGCTCATACTCGCTCCTTCCCTGGGGGTAAAAAAAAAAATATACATCTAATTAATGTAAAATAGAAAAATCATACAAACTTATGATATGACTTGTAAAACCAAACTTTTAATCATTTAACAATGAAAATAAGGCTAAACCTATAGGGAATTTGAATCGGTGACCCATCGCAAGGAGTTCCTTAATAGTGCACCCATTCAACATTAATCCAAAGACCCATGGGAGAACAACAACACTTTATTTTTTATAGTGATCTACTAAAATTTGGGGTAAGTTTTAATAGTTATGGGAAGTAAGAATCTTGAAATATAGGTATGTTCTCTATAGTAAGTATGTATATAATCTAAATCTTGAAATATAGGTCTGTACGAATCTTCATGAAAGTTAGTAGGAATGCTCTATATATTTTTCACTAGACACGGGGTGTAGCAATGTAACAAGTTGCAAGGAAATATAAAAGTCATCTTTCACTTTTTTATGGCCACACAAATTAAAATATGTGTACTAAACCTCCATATTAGCTATTTGGCGATAAAATATTTAGGTAAAACTCTTGGGATATCTTCATCGAAAAATTCATGAAATAGATAATAGGGCATGGAAATTTTAAAAACCAAAACAGATATCATTAGGCATGTAGGGTGCAAAAAAAACCCTAAAAGTAAGAATAATATTAATAGTACTAGACAATATAAATTAGGTATTTATTTGGGGCCACCTTTCTAGAGATGAGATGTGGAATGCATCCCCTAGGATTGATAGACACATCTTTGAGAATGGGAGATGCGGGTTGTGTCTCTTGGGAGATTCACGTAATATATTATGGGGCAGGGAAAGTGAAAATTAAACCGAAACTAATATCATTGGGAATGGAGGATGCAAAAAAAACCTTAAAAATGAGAATAATATGCATACAAACAATTTCATATAGATCAAACGGTAGAGAGGGAAGCAGGTATCCATATTTTCCAGGTTGAGGTATCCAAATTTTCACCATGAAGACACTTTATCTATGGAACCAAGGTATTGTACGTTACACAAATTCATTTCCCTATGTGAACATGGTACTTGTTAACAATACAATAGGAAGTTCATTAGAAACTCATAATTTTTTTGGCAATTGGAAATAATGACAACTTTTTATACGAATTATAGTTCCAGTCACTTCTCCTTACCAACACTCCTCTATTGGGGATATCAAAAATTATCCTTTAGAACAAAAAAATTTCACTTCAATTCTACTCACGTCATACCTTAAAACCCATGCTATTGATTCTTGTTTAGCTTGATGAAATGAGATAACATTACTTTAGACAACAAATGGATCATCAAGTAATCAATCCTTGTATGGAAAATTAAATAATTCTATTATTTTGGGTAATTTTCTAGTTGCTGAGATATCCCAGGTAGCAATGAGGCCCCCACCCATGTCCTCTATTGAAGAAGGACAATCAAGAATTCTTCCTACTAGACTATATTTGCAGTTAGATCTACCAACAACTACCATTGTGTAGAGTTAAGGACTTTCTCTATGGCCTTTTCCAAAAAATGCTCCAATTTTTCAATTGCCACCTTTTCAAAATCACCCCACTCAGTTGGATATAAATTTCTTAGGCATTGACCAAATGGTTTTCGAAGACAAGTTCTTTAGAATTAATAAGGATCCTAGAAATGGGATGATGGAAGGTGGGTTTTCAAATTCTCTTCACAACATTGGAGTTAGAAAATAAATAAATTGTAGTCCAAGAGGAGTAAGTAGGTTCCCTAATGTTTTGAGACGCTCCAAATTTCTCAAATCATCCAAGGAGTTGCTTTCTGAAGTCATGAATCTTAGCAAGTTGAAAATTTTTGAGTCATCCAATGATTATAAATTACATATATTATTTTTTATTGGTGCTAGCAAAGAGAATACTGCCAAATAAATTGGAATACATAATGGTATAATAGATACAAGTGCAACATTTTTAAATTCAGCTAAGTAAATCAATACCTCCCATAATACCGAGATCCATATGGAACAAAGACGAGAGCTTTAAATAAAGAATTAAAAACTTGTGGATATGCTTAATTAGGTTCACACTATTTTTACATCTAATGTTCAAATTTTTATCCATTTTGGTCCCTAAATATGGAGTTAACACGAATCTGCACTAGTTTAAACTTTAGTGTAGCAAGAATATTTTCCATAGTGTAGTAAGAATAAGTGCTACAGACTTTTATCTATCCAACCTTTAGATCATTCAATATCTTGATTATAGCAAGAATGTAAATTAATTTCGTTTCCATAGGAAAATTTATAAGAAATGTCACCCAGGTATTTATAATTTTAAAAATGAGTCTACACCAAAAGACCTATGTTGGTTATTTAGTGAAGCACTGACTTTCAACATAAATACATACTATAATTCCAGATTCCAAAAAGATTGATCGCAACTCAAGAGTAAAAACAATATCATTGCCGTCAAATTTAAGTACTAAATTTGATTCCACTACTTCCTTTGAAAAGAGTAACAATAATAAGATAACCCACATGTCTAAATAAAACTATCGATAACCTAGAAAAATTTGAAATGTTCTTCATTATTAATATTTTCAAAGGAACAAAAGATTATTCTTTGGGCATGGCTCAACTCATTGCACACTAGGTATAAAAAATAACCATGATGACAAACAACCATGCACTTGGACATAATTTAAGGAACATACATGCACCATTCAAGAATTAACAACCTAATATGTAGAGGCAAGCCTTTCTATCAAATCAACTGCCTCTTGGATAGTTTTAATTTTCCCAGCATTATCTTCTTTTACACTAACTTTAAATTCCTCCTCAAGATCCCTTACTATCTCTACTTTAAGTACTACAAGATATGATGTAAACCCAATTCTGCAATGAGAAATTATATTGAAGGTGATAGGTATAATCAACAATATTGCGTCAAGAGAGTCAACACCTAGATCATAAAATTTGGACTTAGGATTCAAGGGTTTATCATCTGATAATGCTAAATAACTCTTTAAGACATCACATACTTTCCTTGGATTTTTTGGCTCGACCTGTTATGAAAACATGCGATGAGAATGCATATAAGATTGAAAATGTAAGATCAATATTTTCCTTTTGAGTTCAATAAGGATGGGAAGAAAAAATTTTAGGCCAACAAAAATAATGTCATGCAAACAAATAGTACATGAAAAGAAAGGCCCTCAGAAGGATATTTTTCAAGAATTATGGAATATTCCAATTACAAAATTTGATGGGAGAAGAAAATAACTAAACAAACTATTCATGGTGAAACAAAAGTGCATTGTGAAGATTATAATGATGGAAAGGAGTATTGTTTTTGTCTAAATCATACTAGATTGAGCCCAGAAAATCTGGGGACACCCTGCAATCAAGCATGAATACATAGGCTATTAATGTAATATCATACATTCATTATGTACTCTTAATATAAAAATAATATTGATCGATAATGAAAGAAGAAAAACTTTAATAAAGAGACATTATCCCAGAATCATTCTCCCAAACTACTTCGAATAGTAAACCAACTCAGATATGGTTTATATCAGCTAACTGCCTCGAAACTTTAGTGCAACTTACACAAATTTATATGGCATATTGTAAGCCTCATCCCCGACCTTGTTGTGCATAAAATAATTTCTAAATATAAAATGTGGCTTCATAAATGTGAAACAGTGAAAGTAGTTCATTAATATCGATTATCATTCTAGCTTTCATACCCTATAGTTTACATCAGATAGTGGCACCAATATTGAATATAAAGGGGGTCTCGTGACCCATTCAAAAGTATCAATAAATTATATATACATAATCATTAAATTCCAAATACATACTAGGCTGCATGATAAATAATCATAGATTAATACTTTTATCCAACACTAACCAAAGATTTTATTCCTCGAGCACATAGTCACATCATAAATATATCTCAACTAGGAATGAAAATACAAAAAAAGAGAATAAGAATAGAAAATTACTATTTTCTCAAGGATATCAGATTCAAATACAATGGAAAAAAATATCTAGCATCTTTCTTGATTTGAACACCCCATTAAATCTATCCTATGGGTGCTCAAATGACATCCTTTGGAGACATAATTGAAAATGTTACTGAAATTTTTGTTTTTTCGTGTAGACTGGTGTGTTTCCTACTATAAGGAAAATAGAAATAATGATGATATGCTTTTTTTTCAATGAAAAATGCAGCAGCAGAATTCGTGACTACATTTGGATCTTGGCCATATTTATTATCAGCCATAACCACAAATGTGTATCTAGTTCCCATTCAAACTATTTCAAGATGATTATTTAAAAAAAAAAATATGTTGTAGGTATTGAGAATCTTATTAAGAATTCTTGCATTATCTCATATTCTATATAGAATAATATATGTGAAAACCACCCGTTAATGGTGTTTGTGATAAATGGAAGTTGACAAAAATGATATTTATGTAATTTATTTTCCAAATGGATACGAGGATAGGAATGTCTCTCCATTGTCATCCTCTTTTCATAGTAGAGAATATCCCAAAATTTATTTTTTATGACAATCAGAGTTCAAATTTTGAAATTCCATTTATTAAAAACCTACTTTAATAAAGGTTATCCCATTTTGTTCCTTTAAAATACCATCTACCATAGAAACTAGTATTTTGGTGTTCATAAAAGTTTTAAAAAATTGTAAGCATTATCTACACAGTCAAGACGTTTATAAATAATGATGGTACACTAACAAGAATCTACATTGGTTGCCACTTTGCACAACCTCTGCAACGATGTTCCTCGAGTATAAACTATGCTATGGAAAATCAAACCAAATAGCAATCAAATACCCATGCCATTGTAAAGTCCTCGCCACGATCCAGCTATATTCTGAAACACAACCTAACATCTATCAATTAGTGATCTTGCTCCTATAGATAAAGAATCATTGAGCTAAACATATAAATGAATTCAGTGTTATTTTTCCTAGAACCATGAGATGGATATTTCTTGCTCAGATAAAATTATTTGCAGAATATAAACTTGAAATTTTTTTAGGCTGCCAGTGTAAAGGTGAATTTCTCTCAAAAGAGAATTATGATTTTGCGTCAATTAGGCTGTAGTTTTAGAACAAAGAAAGAAATTATGCAAATTCCTTTGGTCTAGTCACTTGATATCTAGATCTGACTTTTCAGTGATGGAAAACTTGTTTATAGTATGAAGTGTATTAATGGTAGATATTTTTCTTCCCTTCGGATTAATGAGGTCGACAACGTAGAAGAAATTTTTGCATGTATAGGTTTCCATAGGAAGATATGTTACTGTTTTGGAATCTATTATCATAAAGAAATGTTTACTTCCATACATGGAATGTCATGCATATAATTTGATACATAGGTGGAATAACCCTTTTCAATGGACTAAGTTACGTAGAATAGATTTTTATGAAAAAAAAAATTGTGCTAATGGATCCATGCTTTAGTCTCTTAATGACTAGCATTTAAGTTTCTCTGCTTTAAATCAGTGAATATCAATGAATTTTAGTAAGAACAGTATAATATGTTATATACATACATAAATAGATAAAAAAATTATGGCCTTACAATCATTACTTCGTGATATTTCTTTAAAAATATATTTTTTCTCTTGTGCGAGGGTTAATTTCAACCAACCTATGAAAAACTTGTCGTCAGTGGAAAATTATTCAATATCATCGAAATCGATCGGGGTTTTTCTGTTTTTGATCCCTTCACCTGAAGTATGATAGTGGGATTTATGAGTGAGGATATGATTATAAATAACAGGGGAGCCTCACTATAGTCTCTTGAATGTTGGAAGAAAATATTCTATGCAGCACTTGGATATTCATTGTATCGATCTAGAAAAACTTGAGTTCTTGGGCTCGATCCGTGTCGTTGGAAGTCCTATGGTTAGGGGATAAATTCTGACATGATATTGGTTAGGAATTGTCGAGTTTTAATATTCTCCTCATCATAATAAATTCCGAGGGTTAATGGCTAGCGCTGAATTGAAAATCGAGGCAGAGAGAGAATGTAGGATTTTTGCATGAATCGGAAAAACTTGTAATGCACAAATTCAACTTTCCTTTGAAAGTTATTTTTAATTTAGCTATATTAGCGCCAGATACTCGAGCTCTTCCTGGAAATTTACTGGAAGTGTTCCATAAAATTTCTTCAACGTGATGTTAAAGATTGTAGATATTCTTGATGAAGAAAATAGATTCATTGACTTCATTTTATATACAAATAAAAAACCCTTTAGAAATAAGTATTAGATAGGAATTTTCAATCAAAGATTCAATTTGAAAGGGGAAGAAAATATCTAAGGGGCATATGGAATTTTCAATGGTAAAATTTTTCTTACCACGCTAAAAAAAATTCAAAATTAATAATATGTGATAAAAAACTTATTGTGACTTGAAGGTGACATGTTAAAAAATTGTTAATGAAGATTCAGTAACACATTAAATATCCGGTTTTTATACTCAACATAACAATGAACCACGTATTATTTGTGATGGAACTAATTCATAACGTGTTCTTACTTGCAAGTGCTTCTCATGAACTATAATCACAATATATCATATATTACTTATGGCATGATTGTTTAATACATTAAATTGTAGAAATGTTGATGGATATAAAATCATTTAACAATGATTAAGTTTTATGAAATTTTTGGTTTTTTTTTTCTTTGTAGTTTAGACTAAATCCTAATCACCCATAGGTTTCGAACGATGTCCTTGCAGACGGAGTGTCTTAACAGTGCACCCCATCATCGAATTCTCTACACCACGTGGGCTGAAATCTTTGGTTATTAGTCTTTGTCCAAGAAAATAATATTTCTCAATTTAAAATGTTGGACATTGACCTACAAATTTGTTGCAATAAACCTAATTTCTCTTTGGATTGTGAATTTTTGTATCTTTTTTGTTGTAAAAAAAACTAATCAAAGAAAAATGAAAATAATTAATATAATAAGTATCATTGGCAAATTTTCTTGATGAGACATCTGGAACTTTCTTTATCTTAGATTTTTTTTAAATATTAAAAAATGGTAATGATGAGAAGGTGGTGGAAGGTGGCAGAGTTTCAAAAAAACCTTGCTCAAGGAAACTCCATGGAATGCATCTCACTCAATGGATGTGTGTCATCCTCTCTTAAAACCTATGCACATTTTTAACTTTACCTTTACGTTCTGCAATTAGATGACTCTTTTTTTGTTTTTGATTGTTGTTGTTTTTGTTGCAAGCCTCCCAATTGCACTCTATGATTGGATGGCTCTTGATTTTTTTGTGAATTTTTGTTGTTGATGTTGCAATCATCACCTTTGTGGTTTACAATTGGATGGATCTTTATTGTTCTTAACTATTATTGTTTTCATTTTTAAATTTTGTTGCTACTCATTACTATTGTTGATTATTTGGAACAATTGTCATGTTTGGTGCTATGTGGAAGGGTGCGAAGAGTGAAGTTGGAGTTGATGATTTTCTAATTTTTTATTCCTTCTCATTCATATTACCACATTAAAAATACATAACCTAGATTCTGTTTGGTTTATTTGAGCAATTGCAAGAGCTTATTAATCTTTATAACTAAGGATTGAGGATTATATGTGTGTTCATTAGTGTTTCTTCTTCATACATTGGTTTTTCTTGGATGTTGGCATTGTTGTACTTGTCCATCCATATTGATAGATGATGTGTTGAAGTGTGAGGTTGTTAACATTAAGTTGAGGGTTCACAAGGATGTTATGAGCATGCACACTTGACAAATTCTTTTTTGTGGCCCTTTTCCTCATCAATGATGTTATTATTATTGTTGAAATTATGTGGGTAAGAGAGGTTGTTGTTAGATGGTTCATAGGAATTGTGGGGTTTTGTGTTTTTCATTTGTTTTTTATCATTTTATATCTTCTTTGATGTTGTCCCATTGGTTCAATTTTGCATGGGCACTTGCAATCAAGGTATTAAGTGTGTTTTTGGTGGATATTTACTAATTTTTCTATTGTGTTATTTTGAATAGTATGTAGGAGGCCACGACTGGTTATTATCAATTCATGGTATTGTTTTATTAAGTTGAAAAAGGTTCTTGGATTTTCCCGATTCATTTTTTTTTCCATTTTTTCATATGAGTTTTCTCTTTGCTAGGTATTATATGGCTCGTTGGTGTAATTTCATCAGATAATTTGACATAATTAAAGGCTTAAGGAATAGTGGTTAACATTATGATGGATTTAATTGCCTGAATATTAGGGGCTAGCATATTTATATGATACAAGGGTCAAGGATTAGTGGTTCTAGGAATTAAGGGGTTTAGGGGTTAGGATTCTAAGATTAAGGGTAAAGGGTAAATGGTTAGGCCTTATGGGATTTAGGGATTATGGGGTTGACATATATGGGGTTCAGGGGATTTTTTTGTTAATGTCTTAGCGATTAAGGGCTTCAAGGTTTAATGGTTAAGAACTAAGGGCTTAGGGGTTAAGAGCTTAAGGGTTATGTGATCTATGTGTCAACGATTTAAGCGGTTAAAGGTTAGGGGTTAAAGTATTTATGGGTTAGGGGTTAAGGGTTAAGGGTAAGGGTTTAAGAGGATAATGGGTTATGGATTATGGGTTTCGTGTTAAGGGTGAAAGGGTTAATGGCTTCGGGTATAAGGGATCAAGGGGTTAATATGTTATGGGATATGAGTGTAATGGTTAAGGGATTATGTCTTAGGGGTTAAGAGTATAGGTAATTTAGTGGTTATGATTCAAAGGCTTATGGTTTGTGATAATGGGGCCCCTAATGCCCTTCTCACAACTATTTGGGGTTCTCTTCTCAATTTCTCTCATACCCTTCCCTCTAGGAACCCTGGCCCCTATGTCATTAGGTCCTAAGGCCCTTTATCATTATCTAATACTATGATTATAGATGTCATTGAACAAGTTTTGGACCTCTCACCTATACCCATCCATTTTCTCCTTATATCCCATTGCCCCATTGAATGTACCAACAGATCTTCCTCCCCCCAAAATTCATGAGAATTGAACATTCATAGGTAATAATTTAACAATTTCCTCTAAAAGTTAAATTCTAATGACTTTGGTGGGGGTGGGAGGGGTTGTCCAAAATTTCCTCCAAAAGATACATTGTCATGACTTTTAAGAGGGGTTGTTTGACAATGCCCCTTAAAATTAACAAGAATTGAACTTTTAGAGGCGATTTTGGAAACACTCCCCCCAAAAATATTTATTCATGAGAATTAAACATTTGGAGGTGATCATTTAACAATCGCCAATAAAATATTAATTATCATGAATTTTTTTTATTTTTTTTTGGGGGGGGGGTGTCCAAAAGCGCCTCAAAACATTACATTGTCATGATTTTTAAGGGGGTTTGTCAAACAAACCCCTTAAAGGTCATGAAATATGAAGTTGTGAGGCGGTTTTGGATAGCTTCCCCCAAAATTAATGAGAATTGAACTTCTAGAGGTGCTTGTTAATGGCCACCTCCAAATGTTCAATTCTCATGAATTTGTTGGCTGCATGGTGTCGGGATTGATGACAACCCTAGGAATCTAGTCCTATTATGGATGTTGTAATGATTATTGAATTCTTGTACATGTTTTCATGAGGTGTTTAGAAGTCCTGAAGCTAGGTGGAGAGTTGTGGAAGAAGTGGCAACAAATTAAATGTAAGGAATTTTGATTTTTTCCCATTTAAGTATACTATTATTGGTTCACAAAGCCAAACTAGCATTTGGAATTTATATCACCCATATTTTCTTTGGAAAATAGACATCCATAGAATTAGGCATGGAGAATACACATTTATACCTATAGGTCCCAAAAATTAGTTCCATGAGCCTTAAACATCAAATAATCGATATGGTTGATCAACATTGATATTGCCTTGGTCGTTATCATGATTATTTTGTAGTGTCACTGATTTAGTGGTATGTTAATGGCATGTCACAGGACTTTAGTTACTTAATTTGGTACAGGGCTTCAGGTTGCTACCAAGATGTTTGGATGTTTGTTTTTGTCTCGAGTGATGTGGTCCACATTGTGATTGTCAATGAACGTTTTAAGTTGGTCTATGAATGAAATTTTATTTGGTCACCATTCAAACCTTCATTTGGAACATTGTAATAGGATGAGTTAGATTTCCACTCAATGGTATTATTTTCAAAGGAGTGAACACATCAAGAGTTCATGTAATCATTGGATCTAGTTAGAACCTTGATTGGATTGATTTTTATGCCGTTGATCCAGTTATTAGAATATTAACTGAAAAATGGCTTGTTTTGGTCCCTCTGCGTGATTTAGTCACAATATGGTCTTCATGAATTATTTATTATGTGGATTTGGTTTATGGCATTATGGAAATAACTAAATGGTCCAAACATTCTAACACATTTCCCTGTTTTATCGATAGAAGTGTAGGTCATAATGATTAAATATTATTTATGTGGAATTATTTGGTCGAAGGAAATTAACAGATTTATTAATCTGGATACCATCAAGTTTAAAATTGGATTTTTCCCATAGTAACCATTGGGTCGACATAATCCTCCAAGGCTATAAATACATAGTGCGATCCAAAATTTTAGGTTTGCATCCTGTGCGAGGTGAGCAAGTGTGTGATTGAGTTTTTTGTTATATATATTTCTTCTAGCATGGGTTCTAATGGAAGAGATCAATGCCTTAATTGAGAAATTATATTAATTATATTATATTATATTATAATATAATAGCATAATTGGGTTTATTAATTATATTATAGCATAATGAAATGAGAAATCTGAGCTAATAATTTATACATCTATCTATGTCCTCTTGAAGAAATAAAATAGTGTGTATAAGAGATTGGATTGGAGCATATACGTATTCAGTGCACACATAATATGAAAATCACATGGTTCTAAATGTGATAAAATTGTAGCTTGTACATTGTTACATTCAAAGATGCAATATGGCCCTGTAGCATATGTCAGATATTAATGACAAAGGAAGGGTGTTAGAATTTATTCAAATGTATCGTTGGACAATTAATAATATATGTAAATCATTTGTAAACCATTAATGGGTTGGATATAGTGCACAATTGTTTTTAGCTATTGTGTTTTGTAAAATGAAACTACACTTCATGAACTAATTTATTCCAAAGATTGAGAAATTTGTGACCAATAAAGGTAGATCAAATCATATTAGCATGGAGATAGTATTGCAAAGTGCGTCACCTATTCGAGAGCATTAAAGAGTCATATATTGATGTCTTTAGTAGAACATTGTATGCTGAGATTATTTTCTAATGAATTGTGAACATAAATAGTAATGAAATGCATGACATATACCATTCATTCCATATTCAATTGTGTTGAGGTATTGGTACTATTGAGCTTAAAAGATACAGTGGGTCTAAAAATAAAAATGTAACCAACTTAGGTATCATTTAGTCAATTAGACATGGATTTTCTTTCCTTTGCATCCAGTAATGCCTCCCTTCAACCAAGGATAGCATAAGATGACTATATCATCTATAATAGAGATCTTATGGATATTGACAAACCAAACCCCCCCATGTTGAGGAACAGGAAGCTCAAGAAAGTGCTTGGCTCTAAATATTTACAATTTTTTTCTATACAATATACCTTTTGGGGATTGCTATAAAACAATTCACCTATACGAAGTATTGTAACTCCTTTTTGGAGAGGGTACTATATTATTTAGTATTATTTTTAGTTTTTTTCGAGTCCATATATTTTCTTGGAACCACTGTTTATATATAATTGCTAGGCTTGATGCAAATTCCTCTTAATTAATATAATTTTATGTTATCATTATTAAAAAACAATTGTAGCCACCTCCCACCCCCTTCAAATTCCTCAAGCAATGAGAGATGTTACTTGCTAACTTAATCCAACCTTTAAGGTTTGTTGTGAATATGGTGTTAGAAAAAACTTTGTGTTTTCAAGTCTGTGGAATTAACTTTTGATTCCACCATTGCGTTTAATTTTCTTAGAGCTTCCCAGTGATCTAAAATGCACTTCAATATGCTTCCTCGGATTGAAAGTTATTCCTAGCCAAATTTTGGTCTAACAAAGAAAATGCCACATCATCATGTTGACCATGTGGCTTCCAACTACTCTCATTGGTTACTAAAAAATGGTCCCTCCAGTTAAATCCATGTCTCATCACTCAGTGGCATCATCGCTGATAGCATTAAACTTAATGAAATTGTTTAAACTTAATGAAATTGTTTAGTGGGGAGCGGTATGACAGCCTCGTGGTTCCACCTTAGAACTTTAATGAAATTGTTTAACCCCTTTTAGTGAGCTCATATAGGATGTAATGTGCATCATGCTAGGAATTCGGTGGCAAGTGGTGAACAATGGGTGATAAGGTAAGTTTAACCATTAGGGTTACATGTGGGCCCCACCATTGGGTCTCTCATCCATGTAAAATGAGTGTAAAATCTATTTCCCCTTTACTAAACTTAACCACTACGGAATATGGATGATGACCAAATCATGTCTATTTGGAAGGGTTCCAGTGGGAATGGTTTTACTGACACCCACTTAGTGTCAACCTACCAACATTCGTATGATATTTTGACTTTTTCATCTACTAATGTTGACAACATGAAGTATGTACTAATTTATTTTGTCAAATGAAAAATGTATCTCTGGTTATTGTTGCAATAATAGGACTTGTAGGTGTCTAGACTATGGTTGAAAAAAGTGGATGAACAAAGTAGTTTCAGATAAAGGGAGACTTTGGATTGGGCATAACATTGTTTTTCCAATGACTTGGTTGGGTTACCAAGTCGTAAACAAAGCAAGGCTATCCATGAGGGCATGATAGCTACGATGTACCAAGGTGTGCTAATGAATGTCAGGAAGTAATAAAACATGCTAGATAGCTCCAAGGCATGATAGGCATGTAAAGACAAGACAAGTTCTAAGGCATACCAAGATTTTCTAGGTGCCAAGTTGTGGTGTGAACGCATGCTATGGTGGGTGGAGGCCAAGTGCTAGGGAAACACGTGGGAGAACTAGTTTCAAATGTATGCATGGAAATGGAGTTTGAATGAGTTCCATGTGTGCTAAGGAGTGAGTGAAAAGGTAAACTAGGGAGTGCCAATGCATGCTAGAGTATTAGGGAAGCATACCAATATGTACTAGGGACCAATATCTGCCAATGTGTGCTGATGCGCGTTAGGGAGTTCCACAGGCACGTAAGGTAGCATTAGGTCAAAATGCATGGAAATTAATGATACAAGTGTGTGACAGGGAGTTTGAGTTAGTTCTAGGTGTGTTAAGGAGGGAGTTGCATGGTATGTTAGGAAACACTAAGTCATGCTAGATTTCTAGGGAAGCATGCTTCTAATATGTGACAGGTGCTACGGTGTGCCAACATGTGCTAGGAAGTGTTAGGGGGTCTAAGGAAAACAAAAGCTAGTACTAGGTCAAAATCTATGGAAATGAATGAATAAGAGTGTGTGATAGGGAGTGTTAGTGATTTGTAGGTCTACTAAGGAGGGAGTGACATGGTATTCTAGGCATCGTTAATTCATGCTTGAGTTTCAGGGAGACATGCAACCAAGATATGCTAGGTTACATGGTGTGCAAACATGTGCTAGAAAGTGTTAGGGAGTGCGAGGAAAACAAAATGGAGCACTAGGTCAAATTAATGCATGAAAATGAACGAATAATATTTTGTGATAGGAATTGTTAATGAGTTATGGGTGTGTTAATGGGTGAGTGACAAGGTATCCTAAGTAGTGCTAAGGCATTCTAGAGGATAAAGAAATATTCAAAGATGTTCTAGTGCTATAGTGTGGCAATGCATGCAAGGAAGTGTCATGGAGTGTTAGTAAACATAAGGGAGCTCTAGTTTAAAATCAAGGAAATGAATGAATAAGAGTTTGTGACAAGGATTGTTAATGATTTCTAGGTGTGATAATGAGGGACTGACAAGGTATGCTATGTATTTCCAAGGAAAGGTAAAGTGCGAGGGAGACATGCCAAGATGTCTCAGGTGCTAGGGTGTTAAAATGCATGCCAAGGAGTGTTAGAGAGTTCCAAATAAACACAAGTGAGAACTAGTTCAAAATGTATGGAAATTAACAAATATGAGTGTGTGATAGGGAGCATTAGTAATTTTTCGGAGTGCTAAGAAAGGAGGGACAAGTTTATATGTTAGGAAGTTCCAAGGAGTGTTATAGTACCAAGACATGTAAGGGAGTGCTAGGGTGTGCTAACGAGTGCCAAAGCATTTCAAGGAAGGTAGGGGATGCTAACACATGCCACATAGTGCCAAGGGATTGTTAGACGTTCCAGGTGCTATAGCATGTCAAGATGTAAACTATGTTTCTTAGTTATTATATGGCTACGGTTGAACATGAATCTTGAATTTACAACTTGTTAATTGGGATGAGTTTTGATTGGACATGAGTAGCCTAATATGAGTTACAGGTAGTTCTTAGGTGAATAAGGCATAATCTAGTTGTGGTAACTGTAACTTGGCCAAGATTTTATAGTCGGGGAAGGACTTGGTTTTGTTCCTAAGTCTCAAAATAACTAAGGGTAGTTGTGAGGGCATGATAGCTAATTTGTTTCTAGGGAATGCCAAGGAATGAAAAGGAAAAATAACATATGCCAAATAGTTTCCATGCATTTTGAGGTGTTAAAGAGTGTCATGGGAACACAAGGGAGAATTCGGTCAAAATGCTTTGAAATAAATTAATAAGAGTGTATGCCAAGGAATATCAGGCAATTCCAGGCGTCCCAAGGATGAATTTTTTTACGAGAAGCTCATAATAGGAATTTCAAGAGGAAAAAATATGGTTTTGATAAGGCATGGAAAAATCAGTTTCAGAGAAATGGATACTCTGGGTTGGGAGAAACATTGTTTTTCCAATGACTTAGTTGGGTTACCAGGTCACAAAAAAAAATAAGGCTATCTATGAGGACATGACAGTTAGGTAATTCTAGGAAGTACTAACACATGCTAAATAGTTCCAAGGAATGTTAGACATGCCAAAATGTTCTAGGCGTGATGTTCTGGCACCAAAATATTGTAGGGTGTGTTAGGGAAAAGTTTTAGGCAAACAAAAGAGGAAACTAGTTTCAAATGCATCGAAATGAATAAATAAGAGTTTGAGGGGGAGTTTCAATGTGTTATAGGTGTGTTAGGTGTAAGGGAGTGCTATAATGTGATAGGGAGTGCCAAATCATGCGAAGTAATGTAGGGGATGCTAACATGTGGAACATAGTGCCAAGGGGTTGCTAAGTTATTTTACGACCATGGTTGGATGTGAGCTTCGTATTCATAACTTGTTAATTTGTATGATTTGATATTCGACATGAGTATCCTAAGATGTGTTATAGTAAATTTTTAGGTGAAAAAAGGATAATATATTTGTAGTAATTTTAATTTGGTTAAGCTATTGTGGTCGAGGCAAGATTTTGTTGGGTCGCCAAGTTACAAAAAAAGTAAGGATAGTTGTGAGGGCATGATAGAAAAGGAGTGCTATGGCATTCCAAGGAATGAAAATTCATGCTAAAAAATTCCAAATAGTGTCATTGAATTTCAAGGAGTGTTAGGGAGTGTTAGGGAATCACAAGGGATAACTAGGTCAAAATGCATGGAAATGAATGTATAAGAGTGTGTGCAAGGGAGTGTCACTCAATTCCAGGTGTCCCAAGGATGAAGTGTGTTAGGAGAATTTTAGAATAGGAATTGTAGGAGGAAATACTATGATTGAAATAAGGGGATGAAAAAATAAGTTTAAGAAAAAGGTAGATTTTTGGATAGCCACAACAATATTTTATCAATGGCTTCATTGGGTTCCCAGGTTTCATATAAAGTAAGGCTATCTATAAGGGAATGAAAACTAGGGAGTGCCAAGGTGTGCGAGGGAATGCCAAGAAGTGATAACACATGTTACATAGTTTCAAGGAATGTTAAGCATGCCAAGACATGCCAAGATGTTTCAGGTGTTAGGGTGCGGTGCCAGCACATGTTGGGGAGCGTTAGTGAGTGCAAAGGAAACAAAAGAGAGCACTAGTTTCAATTGCATGGAAATGAATGAATAACATTATGTTGTAGGGAATTTTAGTGAGTTTCAAGTGGGCTAAGGAGGTAGTGACAAGGTAATTTGGGTAGTGCTAACCCATGCCAGAGTGGTAGGCAAGCATGCCAATATGTACCAAGTGCCAAGGTGTGCCAATGTGTGCTGAGGAGTGTTAGTGAATGTTAGGTAAACTCAAGGGAGAATTGGGTCAAAATGCATGGAAATGCATGAATAAGAGTGTGTGACAGGGAGTCTGAGTGAGTTCTAGGTGTGCTAATTAGGGAGTGAATTGGTATGCTTGGTAGTTATAAAGCATGCTAGAGTTCCAAGGAAACATGCGACCAACATGTGCCAGGTGCCAGTGTGTTCCAATGCGTGTGAGGAAGTATTAGGGAGTGAAAGGGAAACACATGGGAGAACTAGGTAAAATTCATGCATGGAAATGAATGAATAAGAGTTTTTGACAAGAAGTGTCATTGAGTTCCATGTGTGCTAAGGAGGGAGTGACAAGGTATGTTAGGGAGTGTTAAGGCATGTTAGAGGATAGCACAACATGCCAAGATGTGTCAAGTTCCAGGGTGTGCCAATGAATGCCAGGGAATATTTGGGAGTTCCAATGAAACACAAGGGAGGACTAGTTTAAAATTTCATGGAAATGAATGAATAAGTGTGTGTGACAGTGAGTGTAATTGAAATATGGGTGTGTTAAGGAGGGAGTGACATGGTATTCTAGGTAGTGCCAAGGAATGCTAGAGTGCAAGAGTGTGTCAATGTGTGCCAGTGAGTGTTAGGGAATTCCATGGAAACACAAGGGATAACTAGTTCAAAATGAATGGAAATGAACAAATAAGAGTGTGTGATAGAGAGTGTCAGAGGGTTTCAGGTGTGTTAAGGAGGGAATGAGAAGGTTATGTGCTAGGTAGTGCTAAGGCATTCAAGGGGTGGTAGTATGTTCTAGGGAGTGGCAAAGCATGTCAAGGAATACATGGATGCTAGAACATGAAACATAGTGCCAAGTAACTCTAAGACGTGCCAGGTGATATGGCATGTCAAGATGTAAAATTTGTTGTTTATTTTCTTTAGTGCCACGGTTGGATATGAGCCTTGTACCTTGTATTTGTAACTTGTTAAGTGGGATTATTTGAGATTGTACATGAGTATCCTAAGATGTGTTACATGTAGTTCTTAGGTGAAAAAGGCATATGTATAATTTCCATGGCACATGCAAATATGGGTTTGGAATTATGGGAATTTTGAGGTCTAAAATGGGCATCCTAAGGAAATTATAAAATAACAGTAGAAATAATAAATTAATATTTTATTACATCATCAAATTTTAGAGGGAAAAAAAACTACTTTTTCAGCTCGTATTTTCAACTTATCTCCCAAAGTTTTTACTCGAATTTCGATCAGGAGTACTCGTTGGATGAAAAATTAAATTCCTCATCCAAGTAGTACCCATGTTGCATACTTCCAATGGATCCTACTACACGAAAAATGAGAAATACATGAAAAACATGATTGCAATCACGTTTTTCATGTATTTGTAAATTTTTTAGTAGCAGGGTCCATCAAAGTATTCAACATAGGTACTCCATAGATGAGGAATTAAATTTTGCATCCAATGAGTACTCCCACTCGAAATTTGAGTAAAACATTTGAAAGATAAGTTGAAAATATGAGTTGAAGAAGTAGTTTTATAATTTTATTATTTTTTAATATTTTCACCTTTTGACTTAAAAATGGTGAATCACCCCCCATGGCTGACATCATTATCTTGAATCCTATTGGTTCTTATAAATTTTATTTTGGTTGTACATTTTTCTTAGGAGGCCCATTTTAGACCTCAAAATTCTCCTACTGGTCTTATAATCTTTGATGCAAACACAGTCAAGTACCAGAACATATATTCTTTAAAGAACAACAAAATATACACACATCAGGGAATAAACCAGTGCACATGACATTTTATAGCTTTTTAAAACCCTTATTTAATATATTACAAACTATAATACAACAAGATAGAGCTCCCATACCAAGGATCATTACCCTCTATAATTACATTGATACAAAGAATACAACTAGGGCTTAGTGTTAGTTTGTTGACAACCAATCTATCTCAACAAGAAAAAAATTTACCTAATTATTGATCATAGCCATACAAAACCATTTGAATCCATGTGTCGTGAACACATTTGGAAGTTCCTCTTGCCTCCCATTCTGAATCTCCTTAATGTGCCTCTATCAATGAGATCAACTCCTTTAGGTCACTGAAATCAGCTCAAAAATGTATGCTCTCTAGCTGCCTCATTTTTCCTTAAAGGTCTGCAACACTTAGGGTCTTCAATTAGCTATTCAAAACTTTTTTTGTGAATGAATCTTTGGTCTTTCAAGTTTTACCGCACTATTACTTCAAGATGACAAATCTAGGGCTATGGAGGTTTCCATCCTTATCACTCAATAAATCCTCAAAAATATAGTGAACTAGGAATAGTTGGGTGGATCAATTGACTTCTACTTTATTCCGTCAAAGTTTGCACATCCTTAGGCACAATACACCATCCCTTCTACCATTCTAGTTGTCCTTCACCTATAAAGGACTTAGAGTTCCTATTTTATAGTCACCTAAAAACCCTCCAATTGTACTTAGAATTCCATTAATTTTCCCACCACATTCAATTATTTTACTCATCTTCTGGCCAAAACATTTCTCTCATAAAAGGATCTTCAAATACGCCACCTAAAAATGATTTGAGTTCTCTCAAAATCATAACTCTTATGTACCAATTTAATTTTCGTCTAATCTATGAAAAAATTTGAACTACTCCTCTTATCATCCTTCTAGAAATTTTTAGATGAATAAACTAGGGTCACAAATCAGCCACTAACAGTGTGTTGACTAATTTTTTATAGGTTTCTTCAAATATCTATCCAAAACTATATGGAAAATCCACAAAAATCTACTATTCTTCATGTCAATACGTCCTTCATATGGCACATTTATTCGGCTCAATATTATTCTCAAGTTCTATCCTCCTTTGGATCTATTATCACAACACCTAGTTATATAAAAAAATTTCCATATTTGTGGTCTATATTGCAGATATAAAACTCACTGTAAGGGTCAAAACTCTTCTTCTTCTACACAATTTTGTCACAGTATTAAGGGCATACCTTATGGACTAAATATGCTACAAAACCACACTAATTAAGGCCTTATAATTTTGTTGTAATTTCTTTAAAACAAACCCTATCCACCAATAGAAAAAAGAACAACTCTTGCCTCCGTAAGAGACTCAGCCTAAGTCATATGGATCCATAGATTTGAAGAATTTCTTTAACTAAATATTTATATGAAATTCAAATCGCTATGAACCTCAAACTAGGGTTACCTCACTCAATATGAAAAATGTATTTACTTCAGTTCTAGCCCTAAATTCGAGTTCAAACCCTCCTCCATTTTTGTTGGTTTTTATCACAAACCTTCTGTCCTACTAACCACCATATGATAGGGTCTTAACCCTCTTTTCTATTTCAGAATTTGATGAGACCTTAAAACTGATATACCACTGAAATCACATGCCAATATTCTCATGAGAAACCTCTATTGAGCATGATCTATGTTGGTCTGAGGGGTCTTGACCCAAGTTTTGAGTTTATCACGCAACTAACAAACCCTACAACTACTGGCCATTTCGGAAATGACCTTCTTGCGCAGATCAAAGTCTCACCTAAACCAATAGGGGGGGTGTTGGAACTAGGTTTCAACACCCTAAGGAAAAAAATCATATAGTGGTCCTAAACATATTGATTGAAAACATATACAGAGCTTAACAGCTATGCACAAATATAGAATACTTATCAGATTTCAAAGCAAAATCTCAGATCATTTCATCATAGATATATCATAATAGAACCAAATCTATATCTATATAATGCATAATCACTTAAGAAAATTCCTCCATGTATTCGATCATCAATATAACTTCATGCGTAAATAAAATATTTATTCGCGTAGATACAAGTAAGACAAACATAAGAAAAGCAAACATAAGACATCAAAATAAATAGGTAACTCAGATAGTTGACACAATGTTTCTTCTAAAATTAGTCCTTGTATTAATTCACAGCAATTTAACACATCATAATTTCCCTTACCCTTTACCCTTTGATGCACATAGCCACTAGTGTCCGCACGCGACCAGGACTAGGTGTCCATGCACACAACTAGCACGAGCCTCTCTACCCAACCCATACTGAAAACCTTATTGAGGTATTACAGCCACATAAACATGTATATCATAACATGAATAATGATTTAGTTACTCTTCAATTAGATTCGATCTGTCTATTTATATCCAATCTAGTGCCTAGATACTATGGTCTCAAACCATGGTCTGAGGCCCACAGTTTATCCTTATGACTCTTTTACATCAAAAGAAGGAATTTGACCCGCCCCAAAGCCCCTTGACCTATTCACGCAATGCACATATACAAAAATTATACAAAAAGATACCAAAAAGTGTACACTAGGGGACCCCACTCCAACAGCCCCCCAACACAAACATGTGACTTGTCCTGAGTCACTGTGGGGTATGTTCCTTCATATTAGCTTGGAGCATGCTAATAGAAGATTTGAGAGGGAGCATCATTTCCAGACTCTGAAAAAACACCCTGTGCTTGAAGAACCAATTTCTCAGTGGTGGGCCCTTTAGTGGCCAGCTCGATACTTCTTTGCATCTGCTGAATGGCCTTCAATGTGTTGTCCAAATTTTGTGATAGCTTTAAAACCTCCTCACCCCATGGTTGCATTCCTGCCTCTAGTAGTTTCTATTTGTGACACAGGTCCTTGATCTCTTTTTGGATGGTCCGCCTCTCCGGTAGGTAGGCGAGGCACTGTATAAGAACCATGGTAGGTGTTGTCATTCTAATATTACCAAAATGTTGTTCCCTTATATGAAGTTAATTTCACGACTACTCTACTACCGAGTCACTTTGAATGGAAGTCCAGACACCCATAGCCTCATGTAAAAGTGTGTCACACCGTGTAAATGCAGTAGCAATACTTTTAGTCTGCTGCTTTACCTCGGAAAATCGCTTCGCTTTGACTTCAAGTGGAGTTTCTAGCTGCAAATCCATTTGTAGATCATAAATTTGATGTTCAAACTCAGCCCAGACGGTCTGTAATTCAATCTTATATACACTATATACAATTCCAAAAATGATTTTAATCATTATATATCACTCACTATGTTAATTTAACTATTCCATTAGTTTTTTTACTCTAATTCCCTTAAAGGAATTTTTATTTTTATTTTTATTTTAACATTTAGTTTAATGTTTATTTATTATTATACCTAGTATATCACAATGTCTATATTTATAATCATAGTTAATCATTCCAATACAAAATAGACATATGTTAAATTTTGATTCATACTATGCACCAACGTGTGCACATAGCAAATTAATTCTCTTCATTACTTATTTTATTAGTCTCTTCTTATATAATTTAAATGATGAGGTTATCAGCCCCTATCTCTAATGTGGGATGTATGAAAGGGGGGTTTGGATTGTTGTTTGATTTGTGGTAGCATCATATGTGCTTTGAGTCTTGCATTTTTTGGAGAGGCTTAGACACATGCACTCCAAATAACCCAAAATCGTTTAGGGAAAGTCTAGGAGGAGAAATTTTTATTTAATAAATTAATTATTTTTAATGAGACACTAAGTATAAACATAGGAAATTAAAATAATTAATGGGTATTAATCTAATTGTTGGTGTAACTTCTAGAAGAATATGAGGATCAAGTGAAAATGATCTGAGCCATTTATTAGCTTCTAATCTTGTCCATTGAATGTCAACAATAATATTATTTAAGAAAGTCTAAGAGTCATTTGGAAAACACACCAGAGTAGATACTCATTTTCCCAAGAAAATATATTTTTTTAGTGGCTGAAGTTCGACAAGTGAAATCTAATTCGAGGGAGAGTTGCTGGTGGAGAGGATAGAGAGAGCATAAACATCGGTCAGGAAGGAAAGGGTAGGTGTTGTAGGTTCTAACCCTATACAAAAATTATGTGCAAACAAATTCTTAAAAAAAAGAAAATAAACAATAGCAAGAGCATAAAACATAAAAAAGACATACACAAATATTTTTCCCCTAGATCCCAAATTGGGACTACCAACTTGATTTTTCATTATATTCCTTTTATTTTTACAACACACATATATATACATGCCGAAGCATTCATAAAACCCAATCCATTAACCCTCGATTAGAACATAACCACATTTCCCTTCATTGGATCTACAAAATACCAGGGGTCAAAAACCATCATGCCCAAAAACCATCTACAAAACCATGCAAAAAACCATAGGTGGACCCGCCAACGTAAAATAGGTCCAATTTTTTTTACATAGGGGGCTGGAATCCCAAGACAAGGGGGGTTTATACCCCTCTATAACCCCCCCCACTGCGCCTGACGCAACGAACATAGAGGGCCTGTCACCCTACCCCTCCCCTCCCACACCAACTCGCGTGTGTGACTATTCCTGGAAAGAATATAACACAACCCAACATTCTCCCACTTATTTTTTTCTTTATGTAAGGGTCCATAAGAGAGCTTAGTCAATAGCACAACCCTATAAGACCCATTGTTTCTCTACACCAAGAGAACTTTTGAGTGCTCACATACTTCTTCAATGCATCTGTAACATTCTTCAAAGTATCCACCTCTACTAGCAGCACATTTTTATCCTCAACCATATCTTCACAAACTGGTATTAAACATCAATTTTCTTTGTATTTGAATGATAAGCAGGGTTGTTAGCTAAGAAAATTGCACTTTGTTTATCACAGTCTATCCTTATAGCTCACTACACCAAACCCATACATGAACATAACCTCTGCAACCAAACTACTTCCTTAATTACATGAGTGGTTGCCATGTATTCTACCTATATGGTTGAAAGAGCCCCTAGAGACTGTCCTTTACTCATCCAACTAATTGTACCGCCAAATAGGCTAAAAAGGTACCCACTTGTAGATCTTCTTTAGTCATGATCTCCAGCCGAGTCTACATCAAAAAAACCATATATTTCCAAAACTCTCTCCAATGTTGGTCTTCCTTTATAACAAAAACAATAATCACTAGTGCCACGTAAATATCGGAAAACCTACTTCACTATTGTCCAATGGTCCTTCCCTCATTTTGACAAAAAACCTACTCAATACTCCCACGAAATGTGAAATTTTTGTTCTAGTACAAGCCATTGCATAAAATAGGCTACCGACTGCACTTGCATATGGAAGACGAGACATATCCCCCTCTCATTCTTGTGTCTTGGGACACTGTTCAACAGATAGCTTTAAACCTACATGAATAGGAACTTTCACTGATTTACTATCTTTAAGATCGAACCTCTCCAATATTGTCTCGACATACTTCCTGTGGTTTAACCAGAGCTTCCTCTTTGCGCTATCTTTCTTGATTTCCATGCTCAAAACATATTTTGCAGCACAAAGATCCTTCATGTCAAATTTGGATAACAATTGGGTCTTCAAATCCTGCATAATTTCTTTGTCATTTACAACCAGTAACATATCATCCACATACAAGACCAAATAAAAAACATGGTCACCAATTAAAAATACACACAATGATCCTCTTTTATTCTGGTGAAGCCAAGTCCTCATATATAGGTATCAAATTTATTATATGACATCCTTGGTGACTGTTTTAACCCACAAATAGAATTTTTTAACCAACACACTAGTTCTTTATTGACCTTCACCGTAAAGGCTTATGGTTGCTTCATGTAGATCTTATCTTTGAGATCCTGGTGAAGAAATGTTGACTTCACATCCATCTTTGATACATAAAAATAAAATGCAACAGCAATAGATAAAAGTAATCTAATAGAGGTAACCTTGGAAACAAGAGAAACAAATTCACCAAAATCAATTCCTGGCACCTGGGAATAATATTTTTCTACCATCTGAGCTTTGTATTTCTCCACCTTTCCTTGTACATTCATCTTCCTCTTAAACACCCATTTGATCCCGATGGGCTTCCTTCCACCCAGCAACTCCACTAGATCCCATGCCTCATTTTTCTGCAAGGATTTCATTTCTTCAACCATGGCCTCTTTCCAGAGTTTTCCTTCCTCTAATTCTACTGCCTCCCTGACAATTCTGGGATCATCATCAGTGATAGTTAAAGAAAAATTTGAACAAAAAGCAGATGGACTATACCTTTTCAGTTTCCTTCATTCTCGAACTAATCTTCTCATAGCTAGAGTTTGTGGCTCTTCCTCCTCTGAATCTTGTTCTATTGTAGAATTTAATTCATCCTCCTTTAGTTCAAACTCTATATTCTGAGTTCATTTGGTAGCACTTCATGTTTAACAAGATATTTCAGAGTCTTCAAATACCACATCTTGGCTGTACACAACCTTCCTTGTTTTTGTGTCCTAAAGCTTGCAACCATTTAAACCATCGTTATAATGAACATATATGCACCTTTCAGATTTATTATCCAACTTGGTCCTTTCCTCCTTTGGAACATGTACATATGCATCACATCCAAATACCCTCAGATGTGAAAGAGAGGGTTTCTTACCAGCCCATACCTCATGTGGAGTCCTATCTTCCAATGCTGATGAAGGTGATCTATTGAATAGGTAACATGTAGTCTCCACTTCCTCCGCCCAGAATTCTTATCCTATCTCGGTACCAGTAATCATGCTTTCTTCCTTTCCCATCATTGTTCTATTCACTCTTTATGTAACTTAGTTTTGCTTAGGTCTGTATGGAGTATTATTCTGTAAATTTATACCACATGTGTTACAGAACTCTTCAAATTCCTTCTTGTTGAATTCTCCACCATTATCTGTCTTGAGCACCTTTATCTTCTTCTTTGTCTAGTTTTACACTAGAGCCTTAAATTATTGAAATCTGTCAAAGACTTCAGATTTCCTCCTCAAGAAATATATCCATGTAGTCCTTGAGAAGTCATCTATGAATGAAACATAGTACACAGACTTTTCTAGTGATGGAACCAACATAGGTCCAATCACATCATTGTGCACAAGCTCTAATATCTTCTTTTCCTTCTTAGCATGAGAAGGAAAACTCACACGATTTTTCTTCCGATATATACAATGTTCATAGAAATCAAAATCCAAAGAAAAATTAGACATACCTTCTACAATACCATTACCATGCAGTATCTAAAGGCCCTTATCTCTAATATTTCAAAGACTTTGATGCCCTAGCATGATCTTCTCTCTAGAGACCGCTAAGCTTTCTGATCCACTTTCAGGGACCACATAACTATTGGACCCATCAATAATAGTGTTACCCTAAATCTTGTATAGAGTTGCAATATGAAATATCCACATTAATACCAGTGTTCCACTAACCATATTGTGGGTATCTTTGTCAAACACTTTTTTTACACCTCCATCATCCATATTTCTTAAACAAATCAGATTTTTGGCCAACGCAACAATATTCAGAACACTAGGAGGAGTTATAATCCTTCCACCTTGCAGCTTTAGTGTGACTTTTCCATGTTCGACGATTCTGGCCTTCCTTTCATCACCTAAAAATACATCACCACCATAATATTTCTCATACTCGCAAAACCACTCCCTATGGGGAGTGAAGAGAAAGAATGCACCTGAGTCAATCAACCATGCCTCATGATGTACATATGTATTTGAAGAAGAAGCCAAATATACATCTTCGCCTTCATCTAAGGTGGGTTTTTCCTCTACAGAAGGAGTACCATCAAATTTATTTCCTTTCTTAGAAACTTTAGATCTCTAGTGCTTTTTCAAGTGCCATTCCCTTCCACATTTCCATGACACCTTTACAGGCTTTCTTGGAGATTCATATCTCCCTCTAGATATAGATCTTCCATTTGAAAAATTATTGTTGTTTATGTTTTGGGACCTTCCTCATATAGATAAGGCATCTCCATTCTGGCCATCCATATTTCTCTGTCTTATTTCCTCTGACAGCAAGGTTGAGAGAATCTCATCAAAATCCAAGGTATTTGTATTGCTACCTATTGCAATAACCAGAATATCCCACGAATCTAGTAGGGAACACAAAAAAATGATGCACTTATCTTCACCTGATATTTTAATATCAACAGATGAAAACTAAATTACCACAATATTGAAGGTGTTTAGATGCTCTATCACAGAGTCTCCATCCTTCATCCTCCTATTATGGTTCTTTTTCCATAGGAACAATTTATTCACCAGAGACTTAGATTGGTACAACATCCCTAACTTAACCCAAAAATTATTTGTCGTAGCTTCCTTAGATGCATTCAACAATACTGAATATAAGATACAGAACTGTATTGTTCTCTTTTCCTTCTGATGCAACTTTTCCAAGTATTCATTTGACATTGTCAATGGTTTAGTACCCGGATCTACCACTATCCACTGATATTTATCCACCACCAAATCTTCCATCTCGAGCTTCCACAACTCAAAGTTATGACCATTAAATTTCTTGATATTTATCTTTCCACTACTCGCCATCTTCTTCCATCAAAATAATTGATCGCGTAGATCTCCCACTGAATAAGGTCTACCACAAGCCCAAGAAAAAAACCCCTCAGAAGAAAAAACAACCCCTTGAAGCGAAAATAACTTCGATACCAAATATATTTTTTAACTCTATATAGGAATTATCTAAAAATGAATTCTTAAAAAATAGAAAATAAACAATAGCAAGACAATAAAACATAAAAAATATATACAAAAATATTTTCCCCTGTATCCCAAATCAGGATTACCAGCCTAATTTTTCATTATATTCCTTTTAGTGTTACAAAAAATATATATTCATGCCGAAGCATTCATAAACCCCAATCCATTAACCTTGTATTAGAACATAAATGTAGTTTCCATGACTAGATCTACGAATTTATACCAGGGGCAGAAAAGAATCATGCCCCAAAACCATGTGCAAAGAAATGCACAAAACCAAAGGCGGGTATCCCCAATTAAAATAACGTCCCAAAATTTTTTCCCGGGGTGTTGCCTCGAATCCCGTGCAGGGGGTTGGCCAACCTTGCAAATCCCTTGATAGGCGGGGTTGTTAGCCCCTGCTGCGCCTGGCAGAATGAATAGGGAGGGGCTTTCTCTCTGACCCCCTGCACGTGTGAATATTTGTGGAAATAATATAACACACACCCAACATGTGATTCATTGTAAAGAAGGGACAACATAGAAGCAACAGAGGGACAACACATATGAGTGATGCAGAACTACACAATCCTCACATAGAACTGATGCAATGGTGATAGAAGAGGGACATAAGGGCCTCTCAGAGATCATATTTCCATCAAGAGTTTGTGAGAAAATTTCTCCAGTGTTATAAAAAATATTCCCCTTAACTACTATTGATTGTTATTTGTACAAGAAAATTTTGCTGAAGAAGAAGAATAAAACCCTCATCTATTGCACCTCATTTTCCGCATTGGGTTTTTCCAGGGACAATTGTCCAAAAATAACTCTTTCATTCTTGTTCTTGCATATATTTATATTTTTCTCAGTATTTTATTTGTTAAGGCTGTAGTAGAACTTATTTTGATATTTACTGAAGTAATTTATATAAATAACTTATTGCTAAATAATAAGTAGGAGAAATAATATCAGATATTGTAGTGTAATTTCATTTTAGAAATTTTCACATGGTATCCGAGCTTGATTAAGGAAGGGCACAAAAAAATATGCGTTGAAGGGAAGTCTTGGTGCTACATTGACAAAAAATCAAACCACATAGGGATTATGCTATTTTCTGCAAGGGATTCCAGAGAAAAGAAAAGGCACGATGGAAGATCATTACATCTTAGAGTTATCTTCGAGATTGGAAGAGGAATTCACTTGTTGATCGACTTCTACATCAGTCGGTGATTAGTACATTGATAGTGGTGATTTAGCTCATATAACTGGAGTTCAAGAATATCTCTCGAGCTATAAAGAGGAATGGATTAACTTGCACATTAATATGGGAAATAAAATGAAATTTACCCCAATAGGAAGAAGGACCATAACATTTCAAACAAAACCAGGACATTAACTCTAAGCCATGAATGTGTTTCATGTGCCCGAATTGGGAATGAATTTCCTTTCAGTGTATCAGCTATAAGACAAGTGACATGATGTTTACTTCAGTGAAAGGAAAGTATGTGCTAAGCATCCAATCAAGAAGAAAAAGGCTCTGATTCGAACTCGAAGCAACATATTATACAAGTTGTTTCTCGAGTCTCTTATGGCACTTGTAGGTAGCAATATCAATACAAAAAAGGACCTGAATGAGTTATGGCAGCGAAAAATTGGGCATCTACACCATGCAACTCTAAGAATACTCAGAGAAACTCTTACGGGAATTACAGGCTAAAGTACCAAGAAATATGATGTATGAAGAGGATTTGTACTCGGGAAGTACACTAAAGAAGCATATTCTAGAAGAAACAATAAAACTCCAATTGTATTAGGGCTTATACACTTAGATATATGTGGAAAAATGTCTACCAGAGCTCTTAGCAGTGGAGAATATTTCTTCACCTCTATTGATAACCACTCAAAGAACAATTGGCTCTACTTATTAAGGACCAAGGATGAGATATTTGATTGATTCGAATAATTTAAATCTCTGGTTGAAAATATGATAGGGAAAAGACGTTAGATAAAATTATTAACGCAAGTGTAAAAAAAGAGCTCACTTTATCTTCATGTAACAAACAACACTAACAATAAAGATGAATGCTTAACTTATTTAGATCTGCAGGTGTTAGTTAAAACAAATGCTTCCAGAAACTAGATATATGCACTAAAAGTAGTTAAATAGTGAAGAGAAATAAGAAATGTTCCATACATCCAATGGAAAATACAAGATATAAAGAATTTTATATTTATTATAACACCTAGGAAGGGAAAAAAGAATCATGTTACAAATCCCCCTCAATTGGATGGGTTGTTGGCTATCCCCAATGCTTTAGATCCAAAAGTTTCTCTCTCACAATGGTGTAGAAAACCAAAAATGTGTTCAAATCTATGGCAGCATGAGAAGAAAAGAGAGTAGTAGCGGCAATGAGAATGATCAAAGAGCGACAATGAAAGTGCTCAAAGTGAAGAATGAATGGAAAATCCTCTTATTTATAACAAGATATTGAGTTATCCTTGATAATGGTGAATAATAAAATATTATTAATGAATATCTAGATATAACCGCTTGGATTATTTTGTTATATTTTGTTGGAGGGAAAAGGTATTTAAATTGGTTAAATAGTTTATTTAGAAACAATAAAAAAATATTTGGTTTATTTATTATTTGAAGAATTCAGTTAAGGATTAATTAACAAATAATGATTTGTTTAATTATTTCTAGGTGATTTAGTCAAATTCAAGAATGAATAATAATTAAATAATAATTTAATTAATTATTCCTAGAGAAAAATAAGAAAAATAATGATTTATCTAATTATTGCTCATAATCGAGTTAAATATGAATAGAAATATTATTTAAACATTGGTTTAATTAACTATTCCTAGAGGAAAATCAAATAAATAAGGATTTTTTTAATTGTTCTTCATGTGGTTTCTTGTTTTAACCAGAAATAAGTTAATTAAATATGGTTTATTAAATTATTTATAATAGTGAAGGCAATTTTACTATGGTAAAATTCATCTTACAATGGTAAAATTTATCTTACATGGTGTACTTTGACCCATCTTATTGTAAATGGTTAGATGACCAGAATTTGGTGTATCAGATGTCCCCACAAATTGTGATGTTAGGAACGAATCGTATTACCGAAGTACATTGTAAGAACATAATCACTAGACACCAAAGGGGAGTGTGAGTCAGAGAGAGAGAGATACATAGATGAAGTGAAATGAGAGAGATCAGTAACTAAGGGGGTGAGACTTATGAATGATATAAGTATATTTTAATGTTTGGGTACTTGTTCTGAGTGAGGTGGGGGAGGCATACCTATGCCCTTCGAGATGACAAAGTACAAAGAATAATGGTGTGCCCAAAAAAATGAAGCTGAGTGATCATTAGGGGAATTTTGAGGTCTAAAATGGGCCTCCTAAGAAAAATGTACAACCAAAACAAAGTTTATAAGAACCAATAAGTTTGAAGAAGATGATGTCAACCATGGGGGATGATTCACCATTTTTGGAGTAAAAAAGTTAAAAGAATAAAAAATAATAAAATAATAAAAATACTTTTTCAACTTGTGTTTTGAACTTATCTCCCTAAGTTTTTACTCAAATTTCGAGCGGGAGTGCTTGTTGGATGCAAAATTCAATTTCTCATACAAGCAGTACCCATGTTTCATACTTTCGATGGACCGTCCTACACGAAAAATGAGAAATAAATGAAAACATGTGATTGAAATCACGTTTTTCATGTATTTCTCATTTTTCATGTAGTAGGGTCCATCAAAAGTTTGCAACATGGGTACTCATTGGACGAGAAATAAATTTTTTCATCCAACTAGTGTTTCCGCTCAAAATTTGAGTGAAAAATTAAGGAGATAAGTTGAAAATATGAGTTGGAAAAATAGTTTTATTATTTTATTATTTTTTCCCACTAAAATATGACGATGTATTCTAGTATTATTTTATTATTTCCACTATTATTTTATAATTTCCTTAGGATGCCCATTTTAGACCTCAAAATTCCCCTAATGAAAGTACATGATAAATGGTACATGACATGCTGGCATAAAATGGGCTAGACAAAAATATAATTGATCGCACATACATACTATGGCTGGGAAAACATCCATGACTGAATACAATAATATATGTGTATATGAGACATGATAACAACTAAATAAGCCCTGATAAATCATAAAGGGATCTGAAAATATGAATAGATCATTTGAACTATACATTCGTGCTATGGGCGATTCAAGCGGCTGGAACCGAGCCCATCAAATTATTCGATCTACATATGAGGCTTTAGAATAATGTGAGGTCACCTGGACATGTGGAGGGATACCTGAAAGGCCACCCATAATGAGGTGTGAAACATCTCACAGACACCCATGATTCACTGGGAAAATATGCTGAATCACTAAACCATCAAGTATACAAATCTCAATCATGAAAAAATAAGTTGAATCTGATCGGATGAGAAATAATCAAGTCAAAGGGAAATGAGGAGTCACTTTGCCTGATTTGAGGCACTGAACAAGAATGGAAGATGGAACGAAGGCACACTGTCCTCTAGACCTGTCTTCTGGAATGAATGTGGTGATGTCATTAGAAGGAGGTTTGCTATAGGTGAGGCAATGAGGAATGCTAAACTAAGGCACAAGGGATCAAAGTAAAGTGACTGATGGAATGACAGTAGGGGTGATGAGGAAATGAGGGATATTGAGTAGTGGAGAAATTACTTCCCTTGTTAGGGCATAAAAATCATGCATGACCTCGCAATGACTGAATCGACTCTAAAGGGGATGGGGAACAATATGAATGGAGGCCAAAATGGGCGACACAAGAGGGGGAAAATGAAAAAATCAATAGAATAATGTAGCAGGAGGCAAAGGGACTCAGGACAGACTTCATGAATGTTATGGTGTCTCAACTCAGATGCTCTCAACAAGGATGACTCGATGATGCTGTCGCACAGAATAGGTCCAATCGGGACCATAAAAACATGAACAAAAGAAGGTTACTCATGAATAAAATTGACACATGAGCTATGAAGTATGAAGGCAGAGTGGTGTCCCAAGTGTAAGCAATGCAAGTGAAGAAATCCAATTTTGAGAGGCAGTAAAGTGACCCTTCTTGGAAAACTGGCTTCTAGGTGAAGTGTTGAATTACCAAGAAAAAAAGGATACCCATTTTACTACTCGGTGAGATATTTCCAATGGTGCTGACGATTCATCAAATTGAGCTAGGGTTTGGTCACAATTGGTGAAAGAACATTTACAGTTTTTCTTTGAATAGGGCGATTTCCCTCCAATTTGATTCATTTTCTAGTGGAGTTTTTGTGAACTTGGAGAGAAGGATAAGGCCCTAAATATTGCAGCAATCATAGTGGAGAAACAAACTGTTGGAATCAAGATTTGTCAGTTGTAGGTTGGTGGACTAACCTTACTCTACTTTTTTAACGGTTCATTTTTTTAGATTAGGTGCTCAGGGTCTAGGAACAACACTCTGCCCTTCCTCATGGTCGGCTCACACTTTTTGGGGCCTGTACTGTGACCTGGCTCATATTTTTCATAGGGGGGAACTATGAGCTCATAGTTGCAGGTCCTGAAAATTGTGAGTTGGTCCAGAGGTGGGATTTTCCTTGTTTTTTGGCTAGGAACCGAGACTTTATGAGTTAGGATGTTTTTTTTCTTCTCTGAGCTGACAAACATGATGGGTTATCATAGGTATGGCACAAGTAAAGATCAAATAGTGAGAGAGGTATTTGGATTCGCTTGGTGTTGAGATCGAGGGGGACTATGTTGATCAGTGGTTGTCTTTGATGTCAACCCAAGTAGCACCAGGGGTTAACCGAATACTTCATGGGAATTTTGACCTAAAAAATTAATATATTCTAGGTCAAGAATGATTTTTATGGTTTCTACTTGTTGATATGTTTTCGTTGATATATGGCACGCCATGTAATTCTTCACGGTTTGAGAGATATTCATGTTTGAAGTTTGTAACACCAATTAGTGGGCTAAAACCCCATGGGGTTCTGGCATGGGTTATTGAAAAGTAATAATTAATATTTTTTAAGCTCCTAAAATCCCTCCCATGTTCACTTGTTGAAGCCCCTCTCAACCTAAGAATTTATATAAATTGTGATCCTCATATCCTTTTCATGTAAGGGATTGTGTTATTTGAAATACGTCATCTAGCATGTTCACTCTAAATTTGTTTCTACAAAGGCTCAGAAGCTGAAATTTTTATGAGGTGAAGAGGAGATCGTGAGGAAGTTTCTGTGAAAATTTTAGATCAAGGTGCACAATATTCTCGGAGATATGATCTGTGGAAGTCAGTGTTTTTGTAGGCTCCTGAAATTCATCTCAAAGAAGTGACCTTGGGAAAATCATCATAACTATCCCTCTGAGTATCAGATTGGAACTCTGTAAAAACTAGGAGATAGTGCACCATCTGCAGTTTTTTCTCTATTAATTTCAAAGCCAAATGAAGAAACAATTACACCTGGCATGTTGTACAAATTTTCTCTGCTAAAACAATCCATAATTAGGGCATTGTGAGAGATTGGGTATACCTCGCCCTTGAAGAATCAAAATTGGGTCAGATATGTGGCATTGGAAAGAAAACCTAGAGGACTACTACAGTATCAAAAATCAGATATTGGGATCTAAAATCATAGCAATACACCAAATTCAATATCGAGCTCCTAGAAGGCAAAGAAAAATCTAGATCATGTGTTGTCAAGGGTTGCAAAGGACCAGAATTTCTAGGGAAGCAAAGAAAAGCAAGGTGCAATAGAGGATAGCATGACAAGAGCAGCAACCAAGGTACATAACAACAGCAAGAAATTCATCACATGAAGTCTTCAAGTGGACAGCATTGCATGCAATCATTATAAAGGTATCATTGTACTATGTCATTGTAAATACATTATTGTACAAATTGTACTAGTTTCTATCTACGAAGAGTTGAAGAGGTAGTGTCAGGTGGTTTAGGATCATCATTAGGTGTTTGTATCATAGTTGGGGTTATGTTCTAGTGTGTCTTCTTCTTCTACATAATTATATATCATTCTAAAGTGAACCATTTTCCCTGGTGTGGGAGTCCACTCTTGTTTTATTCTTCTACAAGGTGTAGGGTGGTGATAGGGTGAGTTGTAGCTCATTGGGTGTTGGGGTATCCATTCAATTAACTACTGAAGAATATTGGGGGTTGGAGAATCCATCCAGTGGGAGCTAGAGAAGAATTATTTTCTAGATTCTAGTAAGTTGGAGCTTTATTTTCAATTGGAGTTCAATATTAAGGAATTATTAGAAAAGCATTAGGTGGTTTTTGTCCCGTAGTGGGTTTCCACCTTAAAAATTGTGTGCATTTGTGTTCCTCTTGTTTGATGCTATCATTGTACAAAAACTGATAAAAATTGAAGATTAACTAGTGCTCTAATTGAAAGGAATACTGATTCACCCCCCTCTCAGTATTTCCAACAATTGGTATCAGAGCTTGGTTCCTTCAATAGAAGTTTAACAACTAGAAGGAGGTCATGGAGCATACCAAGAATGGTGTACCTTTATTCAATGAAGATAATTATGCACTCTGGAGAGGAATAATGGAGGTCTATCTCTTGGCACAAGGTTACGAAGTATGGGACACTATTCAAAATGGATTTACATCAACCACGGATGAAAAAGGTAAGAAGAATTTGGTAAATGATGCAAAAGCAAAGAATATTATTATCAGTGGAATTATTGAATCTTCTTATCATAAGGTGTTGGGTTGTAAAACCACCAAAAATGTATGGGACAATCTTGAGAATATATATACAGGTGACTCAAATGTCAAAGAAGAAAAGCTTCAAATCTATAGAGAAAAATTTTAGCAACTCAAAATGAAATAAGATTGCAACATTGCTACTGTAACACCCCTAGTTTATGTTTTTTCAAAGTTAGACATTTTAACTTTAATCCAAAGGGGAGTGGGCCCCAATGGATAAGTACTTTGTGGATGTAATTAAATATTTCATTATAGAAATTAAATAAAATAATGCTATGTAGATTGACCAAATGAGAATTTTGAGATCACTTGCTAAATCCATGAGGATGGATAAAGGAAAATACTTTCCCCAAAAATCTTTCAAAAATCCTTGAAAGAATTTATTTCCAAATTAGATTTTGAGGAAAATCTAGTTTCCCCAATGAGGTGGAGAGTAGTTGGGAAGAGGTAAAAAGATGTGAAAAGCAGAAAGCATCTTTAAAAAAAAAAAAATCTCTGAATAAGGGAAGCCTAAGCAAACAGGAAGAAAAGCATCATGATATCCTGGAGGAAGAATTAGAAACATGATTTGGGGAGCAAAAGCTTAAATAAGCTATTCTTGAACAGATTAGAGGTTGAACTGTTCAAGGAGATGATATTAGCTTGGGGGTGAGTTCTTGAGGACAGAAGAGCTCTAAGGTTGGGAGGTTGGTCAATTGAAAAAAAAGGTATGCACACTGTTTTGCTACGAAATTAATGATGACATTGTGGGATAGTAGTGAAAAAAAAATATAGTAGTAATTAAGTTGAGTTAAAGTGATGTGAAATGAATTTCCCCACTTTTAACAGAGTTAAATAGAAGAAATAATTCTCCTAACTTTTGTATGGTAGTAGGAATGAACACTAAGGAATACTATCAACCAGAATCTCGAGATCATGAGTTGATCTAAATCTGGAGATATGAAATAAATCCTTAGATACTAAACTGATTCTTTGGAACAAATAATATGTAACTTTAATCTACTTCGAATATGTATATATATATTTCTATACTAAGTTGCTGAACCCTGAGGGTTGCATATAAGGAACTGAAATTATTAGTTTCTGTTGAGTTAATTGCACTTAGCTGCATGCAGTCACATTACTAGTTAAATGCAAAATGATCCATTCAAGCAGAAGAAGATCTAATTAAAAAAGAGACCTAATTTTAGTCTGCTCATTGATGCCATGATATAATTTAATAAGTTTAGGTATAGTGCAATTAAAATAAAAGTAGAGTCATAGATCAATACAGTACAATAGATTTACTAAACAATAAGAATAACGTAATTAAATAGTGTGGTGAAATGAGGAGGAAATTTTGTAAGCTGGCATGTAGAATTAACTCTGTATACTTGTATAAAACAAATTTATATCTCAACCATTAGAAAATGGTTGTTTTTATTGTTAATCACAAAGATTTGAGTTCTACATAACGAATATAATAATCTAGAAAAATAAAATATTGTGTTGTACAATTCACAATCTGGTGAAAATTCTATATGGAGATCTTTAATGAAATTTCTGCAGTGAGATCATACAGCTGGAAAAACAAGGATACAGGCATATTTATTATAACATTATCGATTCTAATGCTAATGTACAACAAAAAAATTGAATAAACTATTCTGGGTTTAAATTATAATTACAAATTTTGGGTTCCCAATTCAAACTCATAACTATACCTAGCTGTGGTAAAGCATATTAAAGAACTGATATAGTAGAGTGTGAGGGAATAATAGTATGAGCATGGTAGAAATTTCTATTTTGTGACATGGTCATAAAACTCGTAAATAAACTGTTTCATCCTTTCAATTGAACCATAGATAAACAAGAAACTCTAAGGTAGACGATTGATATCCCTTCTGCCCTCATACGATTGATACTGAAATGAAATAAAACACTTATACGAAACTGTGAGATGAGCTCCTTAAACCAGCAATAGTCAGGAGGCAAGTAAATAAGAATCAAAGTTCCATTTTATATACATAGTAACAGTGTTATAAAAAAAGTTTGAGCGAGTAGAGTTGGAACCCTAAATAAAACGCGGTACAAGAAAAAAAAAACCCAAAGGGGATTTTACTGCCAACTCGTGGAAATGAATTTGACCTGTGAACAAACAAAGACGAAAGTCAAAAGCTAAATTAAACTCAAGCCTTACCAAATTACCGACGGATTAAGAAGGCATACCTTACCATACGATGGTGGAGGCTCATGCCACACTGAAGCAAAGAAACCAAAACAAAAAGAGTTAGAGACGAAATTAGCACCTGGGGAAAACTTATCCCAACCAGGAAAAAAAATTTAATGTGAATGAAACAAAAATGGCAACTATGCACCATCAAATCATTGTGACAAGGTCCTGTCGTCAATGCCAGAATGAGGAGTCACGCTTGGTTTAAAATCACCGAAGTAACATTGTTTTATAGCCCTAATAACTTCATCTGCATCAGAGCAGACGAACACTATTGAGGTCAATATTTTAAATTAAGAGCATCGTATTAGTATGGCCATGATGCACGATGTTGTAAAACAACAACGAAAAGAGAGGTGTAGTTAAGAAAACCAAATAGGACATAAATCTATGAACAAAAAAAAAAAATTTGGTTGCGTTTGACAGAAGATCTTCCAGGAAACCCTCACCAAATTCATGGCAACCATCGGACGACTCTATCTCCAAAATTCATTGTACGCCATGCTCTAGTTATGAATATCGAATGAGGCTGGATAGGATACGTAGAAAAAAATTTATGTATACGCAGAGCGATGTTGGAAAACTGTTTAGAGGAGACGCTGAAATCAATAGCGAATAGGTAACCACAAATTCTGAAACCACAACAAGAACTTATACAATTTAAATATGGCAATCACAGATAAGATACATTACCTGGTAGTGTCCTAGGAGGAACGTACTCAGAAACCTTGCGTCTCCATGATATGTCGGAGGCCAAGAAAGGTTGTTGCGAGAAACACTAGAAGGAAAATTTCGTAGAAGGTGAGAAGCCCAAGGAAATAAACGTAAGGGAAAAATTTCAATAGATATAGCTCATAAAACACATAAACCCTAAGAAAATCATATCATCCAGATGGCAACGATCCAACGGTTCTCCCACGGATCGATAAAAAACTCTCCATCAAAGGACACCAATTTAATAAAATTGAAGACCGAGCGTACAACCACAGGTGAATGCAATTAAACAAGGTTAGAACCGTCAAGTTAATGGATGTAAAAACATATATTCTATCAATTTCATAGGCCCGAGATATGGCTTGGCGTAAATACTTGTTCATCAAGGTACCTGTAAAAGGATGGAAAGTTTGGGTACGTATGAGATGTGAATCCCTAAAAATTGCTTTAACACCGAAAATATCACAACATAAACCAGAGTAATACGGCGAGGTACATTAAGGATTGAAGGAGATTCACTCAAAGTGATTCGCCCATCCATTTCAAATCGATGCCATCCACTAGTGCAGTACTATTTAGAACATAAAACATCTACTATCATACGAGGCATAGAAAAACCATAATCGAGAGCAATGTGACCCCTATGAACTGACTTCCAAACCAAGGTATATGGTTAATAGGAGAAAAACAATTCGATCCCATTTAGTGCAGATAGATTATGTGCAAAACAAAAAAATGTAGGGTGACATTTTATAAGAGTGGGTATGAACATCATTATATATTATATAGGTGTTGATAGCCATGAGAGATGGCATAATGTAACAAGATAATTAAAACTTCACGTAGCCTAAAAGAAAACAAATTTTCTAGATGATGATTAAACTACAGACGGATATGGAGCACTGGAAAAAAAAAATGTTATATACAATGACTGTAGAAAGGAGAGGGATGTGACAAATGGTATCAGAGCTCATGTTACATAAAACTGGGCTATTGTTGTTGTGCTCATTGTTGTTGTGTACTCACCGTATAAATTAATTCTTGATGAAAAAAAATAATTTTTTTTACTGATATGTGTTGTTCAGTGTACAGTGTTGCTGAAACAGTAAATTCAAATGGCTGGAAGTGATGAAATTTATGTTGATCTGTGTGATGAAGATAATAAAATAGATCCCAATGTTCTGGTGATGGCTATGTTGCACAGTTTGCAACGAAAGATGGCTGAGTTAAGAAGCCAGAATGACAGACTGTCATTAGCCAGTGAGGAGCAGGAAAAACTCATCAGAGAATTAACTTCACGGAACAGCCAAGAAGGTGAAAGTTCCAGAAAGAGGAAGAAGGGCAAGCTCTCTAATGATTTTGAGGAAGATGATGCTACTAGGCATCAGTGTAAGAAGAAAAAGGAATTACAAGGGGGATTTCGAAAGATCAAACCTCCCTCCTATGATGGGGAGAAGGAGGAAGATGCGGAAGCCTAGTTGTTGAACATGATTAAATATTTCCAGGTATATAAATATGAAAGTAATCCGAAGGCCATATTAGCTGTCTACCAGCTACAAGGTAAGGCTACCTTGTGGTGGGAGGAGACGAAAATGATCCATGCCATTGATGAAAAAACAGTGACTTGGGAAGATTTCCAAGTCAAGTTTAAGAATCACTATTTGAATGAATGTTATTATGATGATAAAGAAAACGAATTCCATGAAATTAGATTGGGACAACTCACTATTGGTGAGTTTGTCACCAATTTTACCAATCTGTTAAGATATGTCCCTTATATTTGAGAAGAGAAGGCAAGGGTGCAAAGGTTTTTGAACTGTTACCTACTGTGTACAAAGAGAAAATTGAGTTTGACAATCCAAAAATGATGGAAAAAGTAGTAAGGAAAGCTAGGTTATTCTACCAGCAGTTTAAAGTAAAGGGTGAACATGGAAAAGGCTGGATAAATAAAGGTGAACTCAAAGGAAAGAAACAGAAACCAACTTGCTTAAAGAATTTTGGCAGGGATCATCAGGGGAAAAAGTTTAATAAACCAAAAGAAAGCCAAACTGCTCAGTCTCATGTTGGTTCCAAACAACTAGATGGAGAAAATAAGAATGAAGGCATAGTTAAAATGAGGGAACCTTTGAAATGCTGGGGATGTGGAGAACCTCATCTCTTGAGGGATTGTCCCCAGTGAAATATTCAGATGACTATGAGAGATCGAGAAGCTACCACAGTAAATGATATAGCAAGAAATATACCCACTATCAGTGCAGTCTTGGAGAATCGACAAGAAGAACACCAAGCTACCATGGTTGAAATGGAAGGTAAGATTGCTGACCAATCTGTTACTGTTTTAATTGATCCAGGTGCTTGTTTGAGTTACATTAGTCCACAAGTGGTAGAAAAATGCAATATCAAAACTAAAAAATTTCAGCAGTCTTGGTTGGTATAGTTAGCCACCTACACAAAAAGGAAAGTAACTCATAAATTACCCCAAACAACAATTAAATTAAATGATTTTCAGACAGAAGTGAATTTAAACATTTTTCCCTTAGGCTCATATGACTTGTTGATAAGAATGGACTGGATGGAAAAGAAAAAGGCTATGATGAACTGTTGGGATAAAACTCTGCATTGTATAGATGAAGAAGGGAAACCTTTTATTCTCAAGGGAAAACCAAAACCCATCTCTGTAAGACAAATATCAACATTGCAATTAAAAAGAACAGCTAGGAAAGGATATCAAGTATATGCAATACATGTTAAAGAAATAGAACAACAACCTGAAGAAAACCTGCTGGATACTTTGCCCGTGGTGAGAGAGTTTAAGGAAGTTTTTCCAGATGAGATTCCTCATCTTCCCCCCAAAAGAGAGATTGAATTTTCAATCGATTTGGTGCCGGGAGCAACACCGGTTTCCAGATCCCCTTATCGAATGAGTCCCCTTGAACTCATGGAGCTAAAAATGCAATTGCAAGAATTGATAGATAAGGGTTATATCAGACTGAGTGTGTCTCCTTGGGGAGCACTGGTGCTGTTTGTGAAAAAAAAAGATGGAACTTTTAGAATGTGTATTGATTATTGTCAGCTGAATAAGTTGACCATTAAAAATAGATACCCTTTGCCTCGAATTGATGATATTTTTGACCAGGTGAGAGGTGCTTCAGTATTTTCTAAGATTGATCTAAGCACTGGTTATCAACAGCTCAGAATTAGAGAGGAAGACATTATCAAAACAACTTTTCGAACCAGGTATGGTCACTACGAATTTGTAGTCCTACCTTTTGGTTTGAAAAATACCCCTACCACCTTTATGTGCTTAATGAACAATGTGTTAAACAAGTACTTGGATAAATTCGTACTAGTGTTCATAGACAATATTTTAGTTTATTGCAAAAGTGAAGAGGAGCACAAAGAGCACTTAAGGATAGTGTTGCAAACTTTGAAAGAAAACTAGTTATATGCCAAGTTCAGTAAATGTGAATTCTATAAAGAAAAGATCCAATACTTGGGACATATTATTTTTGAACAAAGGTTGGCTGTTGACCCTGAAGAGATAAAATCTATTAGAGAATGGCCAGTGCTAACTGATGTTTCAGCAGTGAGATCATTCATGGGGATTGCAGGTTATTATCCCAGATTTGTGGAGAGATTTTCTGCCATAGCATATCCCATAATCTCACTACAAAGAAAGGGGGTCAAGTTTAAGTGGACTACAAAATGCCAAAACAATTTTGAACAATTAAAATTAAAACTCACTACAACCCCTATACAGAAGATTGCAGATCCTGATAAAGAATTTGTTGTGTGTACGGATGCCTGTAGAAAGGGGTTGGGAGGAGTCCTGTTGCAAAAAAATTCAGTTATTTCATATGATTCTAGGAAACTTAAGACACATGAACAGAACTATAGTGCATATGATTTAGAGTTGGCTGCTGTAATTCAGGCCTTGAAGATGTGGCGACACTATCTTATTGGAAAGAAATTTACATTGATGACAGATCATATTAGTCTTAAGTATTTATTTTCCCAAACTGATGTGAATGCTCGACAAGATTGATTGCTGTATTTTCTGAGTGAATTTGATATGGACATAAAACATATCAGAGGGAAAGAAAAAAAAAATTCTGATGCCTTGAGTAGAAATGCTTGTCAACACATAAACATCATTGGAAGTAGTGCTAATCTTGATTTAGAAGGTCTAGTGAAAAATGTAGCAGATCAACATCCAAATTATGAGACACTACAGGTGAAAATAATAAAGAAGGAGATGGCTGAATACACTCAAAACAAAAAAGGGTTGATCTACTACAAGAATAGATTGTATATTCCCAATGTGGAAACTTTGAAAAAGGAAATTGTAGATGAATATCACGAACAACCGTATGCAGGACATCTAGGATATCAGAAAATTCTAACATCATTGAGAAAGAGGTTGTTTTGGCCAGGAATGAAAAGAGACGTGGCAGAATATTTAGCTAGGTGCATGGAGTGTCAACTAGTTAAAGTTGAGCATAAGCATCCTGCGGGACTTCTAAATCCTTTGCCAATTGCAGAATGGAAATGGGACACCATTTCTATATATTTCATAACAAGGCTACCCAAAACCAAATACCAACACGACTCAGTGATGGTGGTAGTAGACACTTTAACAAAGGCTGAACACTTTATACCTGTAAAATCTACTTTTGGGACAGCTCATGTAGCGTATGTGTTCTTAAAAGAGATAGTAATGCTACATGGGGTTCCAAGAGTAATTATTTCAGATAGAGATGCTAAGTTCATAGCTGCATTTTGGAAAGGTCTATTTGGAGGCATGGGCACTAAATTGAATTTTAGTACTGTCTATCACCCTCAAACCGACGGTTAGACAGAGAGAACTAATCAGATTTTGGAGGATATGCTGAGAATGTATGTGATGGATAGGCCATCAAAATGGGAAGACTACTTGCATTTAGTTGAATTTTCCTATAATAACAACCATCAATCCTCCATCAAAATGAGTCCATTTGAAGCACTCTATGGAAGGAAATGTTGTACTCCTTTGAGATGGAGCCAACCTGAGGATAAGCTAATGTTGGAACTAGATGCTTTACAAGAAATGGAAATAATTATTAAAAAAATACAAAGAAACATCAAGACCGCACAAGATTGACAGAAAAACTATGCTGATAAGAAGAGGGTACATCAAGAATTCAAAGTGGGGGAGCATGTTTATTTGCGTATTAAACCCAAAACGAGCAATCTTTATGCTGGAAGTTGTGCAAAATTGGTTCCTAGATATTGTGGGCCTTTTGAGGTGTTGGAAAGGGTGGGACCAGTGGCTTATAAGCTGGCCTTACCGCCCGATGTTAAAGTTCATGACTTTTTTCATGTTTCATTATTAAAAAGGTATATACATGATGCTTCTCACACTGTTGATTGGAATGTGATACAGGTGGAGCCAGAAGGGGAGTTCCTTCCAGATCCGCTTCAAATATTAGAGCAGGAAGAAATTGAATTGAGCAATCGAACGATAGCAAGAGTAAAGGGGCAGTGGAAGCACTTAACTGCTGACGAAGCTACCTAGGAAAGAGAAGCTGAAATGATGGAAAGATATCCATTTTTGTTTGAAAAATGAACTCTAGTAGTTAGATATCAACACCAAGGACGGTGTTTGCTTTCAGAGGGGGAATATGTAACACCACTAGTTTATGTTTTTTCAAAGTTAGACATTTGAACTTTAATCCAAAGGGGAGTGGACCCCAATGGATAAGTACTTTGTGGATGTAATTAAATATTTCATTATAGAAATTAAATAAAATAACGTTGTGCATATTGACCAAATGAGAATTGTGAGATCACTTGCTAAATCCATGAGGATGGATAAAGGAAAATACTTTCCCCAAAAATCTTTCAAAAATCCTCGAAAGAATTTATTTCCAAATTAGATTTTGAGGAAAATATAGTTTCCCCAATGAGGTAGAGAGTAGTTGGGAAGAGGTAAAAAGCTGTGAAAATTAGAAAGCAGCTTTAAAAAAAAAAAAAAATCTCTGAATAAGGGAAGCCTAGGCAAACAGGAAGAAAAGCATCCTGATATTCTGGACGCAGAATTAGAAACAGGATTTGGGAAGCTAATGCTTAAATAAGCTATTCCTGAATAGATTAGAGGTTGAATTGTTCAAGGAGATGATCTCAGCTCGGGGGTGAGTTCTTGAGGACAGAAGAGCTCTAAGGTTGGGAGTTTGGTCAATTGCAAGAAAAGGTATGCACATTGTTTTTCTAAGAAATTAATGATGACATTGTGGGATAGTAGTGAAAAAAAAATATTGTAGTAATTAAGTTGAGTTAAAGTGATGTGAAATGAATTTCCCCACTTTTAACAGAGTTAAATAGAAGAAATAATTCTCCTAACTTCTGTATGGTAGTAGGAATGAACACAAGGAATACTATCAACCAGAATCTCTAGATCATGAGTTGATCTAAATCTGGAGATATGAAAAAAATCCTTAGATAATAAACTGATTCTTTAGAACAAATAATATGTAAATTTAATCTGCTTCAAATATGTATATATATATTTCTATACTAAGTTGCATAACCCTAAGGGTTGCACAGAAGGAACCGAAATTATTAGTTTCTATTGAGTTAATTGCACTTAGCTGCACGCAGTCATATTACTAGTTAAATGCAGAATGATCCATTCAAGCATAAGAAGATCTAATTAAAAAAGAGACCTAATTTCAGTCTGCTCGTTGATGCCATGATATAATTTCATAAGTTTAGGTATAGTGCAATTAAAATAAAAGTAGATTCATAGATCAATACAGTACAATATATTTACTAAACAACAAGAATAACGCAATTAAATAGTATAGTGAAATGAGGAGGAAATTTTGTAAGCTGGCATGTAGAATTAACTCTGTATACCTGTATGAAACAAATTTATATCTCAACCATTAGAAAATGGTTTTTTTGATTGTTAATCACAAAGATTCGAGTTCTGCATAACTAATATATAAAATCTAGAAAAATAAAATATTGCGTTATACAATTCACAATCTGGTGAAAATTCTTTATGGAGATCTTTAATGAAATTTCTGTAGTGAAAGCATACAGCTGGAACAACAAGGATACAGGCATAGTTATTATAAAATTATCGATTCTAATGCTAATGTACAACAAAAAAAATTAAATAAACTATTCTGGGTTTAAATTATAAGTACAACTTTTGGGTTCCCAATTCAAACTCAGAACTATACCCAACTGTGGTAAAGCATATTAAAGCACTGATATAGTAGAGTGCGACAGAATAATAGTATGAGCATCGTAGAAATTTCTATTTTGTGACATGGTCATAAAACTCTTAAATAAATTGTTTCATCCTTTTAATTGGACCACAAATAAACAAGAAACTATAAGGTAGACGATTGATATCCCTTCTGCCCTGATACGATTGATACTTAAATGAAATATAACACTTATACGAAACTGTGAGATGAAATCCTTAAACTAGCAATAGTCAGGAGGTGAGTAAATAAGAATCGAAGTTCCATTTTATATACATAGTAAAAGTGTCATAAAAGAAGTTTGAGCGAGTAGGGTTGGAACCCTAAATAAAACACAGTACAAGAAAAAAAAAAACCCAAAGGGGATTTTACTGCCAACTCGTGGAAACAAATTTGACCTGTGCACAAACAAAGGCAGAAGTCAAAAGCTAAATTAAACTCAAGCCTTACCAAATTATCGACGGATTGAAAAGGCTTACCTTACCATACGATGGTGGAGGCTCAGGCCACATTGAAGCAAAGAAACCAAAACAAAAAGAGTTAGAGACGAAAGTAGCACCTGGGGAAAAATTATCCCAACTAGGGAAAAAAATTTAATGTGAATGAAACAACAATGGCAAATACGCACCATCAAATCATCGTGATAGGGTCCTGTCGTCGATTCCAGAATGAGGAGTCATGCATGGTTTAAAATTGTTGAAGTAACATTGTTTTATAACCCTAATAACTTCACATGCATCAAAGCAGACGAACAATATCGAGGTCAATATTTTAAATTAAGAGCATCGTATTAGTATGGCCATGATGCACGATGTTGTAAAATAGCAACGAAAAGAGAGCTGTAGTTAATAAAACCAAATAGGACATAAATCTATGAACAAAAAAACAAAATTTGGTTGCGTAAATCGATAGAAGATCTTCCAGGAAACCCGCACGAAATTCATGGCAACCATCGGACGACTCTATCTCCCAAATTCATTGTACGCCATGCTCTAGTTATGAATATCAAATGAGGCTGCATAGGATACATAGAAATTTTTTTATGTATACGCAAAGCAAAGTCGGAAAAATGTTTAGAGGAGACGCTGAAATCAATAGCAAATAGGTAACCACAAATTCTAAAACCACAACAAGAACTTATACGATTTAAATATGACAATCACAGATAAGATACATTACCTGGTGGCATCCTAGGAGGAACATACTCAGAAACCTTGTGTCTCCATGATATGTCGGAGGCCAAGAAAGGTTGTCGCGAGCAACACCAGAAGGCAAATGTCGCAGAAGGTGAGACGACCAAGGAAATGAATGTAAGGGGAAAAATTCAATAGATATAGCTCATAAAACACATAAACCCTAAGAAAATCGTATCGTCCAGATGGCAACGATCCAATGGCTCTCCCACGGATCGATAAACAACTCTCTATAAAAGGAAAACAATTTAATAAAATTGAAGACCGATCGTAAAACCACAGGCGAATGCAATTAAACAAGGTCAGAACCATCAAGTTAACGGATGTAAAAACGTATATTCTATCAATTTCACAGGCCCAAGATATGGCTTGGCGTAAAGACTTGTTCATCAAGGTACATGTAAAAATATGGAGCGTTTTGGTATGTCTGACATGTGAATCCCCAAAAATTTCTTTAACACCAAAAATATCACAACATAAACCAGAGTAATACGGCGAGGTATGTTAAGGATCGAAGGAGATTCACTCAAAGTGATTCGCCCATCCATCGCAAATCGATGCCATCGACTGGTGCAGTACTATTTAGAACATAAAACATCTACTATCATATGAGGGGTAGAAAAACCATAATCAAGAGCAATGTGACCCCTATGAACTGATTTCGAAACCAAGGTATATGGTTAATAGGAGAAAAACAATTCGATCCAATTTAGTGTGGATAGATTATGTGTAAAACAAAAAAATGTAGGGTGACATTTTATAAGAGTGGGTATGAACATCATTATATATTATATAGGTGTTGATAGCCATGAGAGATGGCATAATGTAACAAGATAATTAAAACTTCATGTAGCCTGAAAGAAAAAAAAAATTCTAGATGGGACTAATACCTTAAATTGACATGATTGAACTACAAACGGATATGGAGCACTAAAAAAAAAATTAAAATAAAATAAAATAAAATAAATAAAAAAATGAAAATAAAAAATCTTATGTACAATGATTGTAGAAAGGAGAGGGATGTGACAGCTATACACTTCCAATACGTTGATGAAATAACCAATACTCTAGAAGGATTGGGAGAGCCAATTGATGAGAAGACTATTATACGAAATATTCTTAGAACGTTACGAGGAAGATTCAACCCAAAGGTATCAGTCTTAGAATACAATGCATATATGGACAAACTCAACAAAGATGAATTACATGGAGTTCTCATAGCATATGAAATGAGACCTGATGAAGAAGGGGGTACCTCGCATCTAGAAACTACGTTCATTGCATCTAAGAAAACCGATAAGGATAAACAACCTTCAATTGAAAAGACCTGCACCTGCAATTGTGAAGAAGATGGACATGATGAAGGAGGTCTTTCAGATAAATAATATGCTTACTTCACAAGATAACTAAAAATTGGTAAGGGAAAATTCAAAGGTAAACATCCATTGATATGTTTCGGCTATGATGAGGTTGGGCATTTCGCAGCAAAATGTCCAAACAGAAGTGATGGCAACTAAAAAAAAAGAAAGGCTTTAGGAAATTAAATGAGCAAGGATCCAAAAGGAACTTTCTCTCTAAAGAAGATAGCTCATCATCCGGTGAAGACAATGATAGCGAAGAGGAAGCCAATGAGAGAGTATTGTTTATGGCCAAGTACAATAAATCCAAACACAGTAAAGAAGAGGTATGAAACAATGAAGAAGAAGGATTGACCATAGAATAATTTTATAAGGAAGCAATCAAGCTTATAAAAGATCTCAAGGCAGAGAAGATCCATTCCAATACTCGTGAAGAACAAGTTCAAGGTCTCAAAATTGAAGTTTAAGAACACAAATGCATTGAAGAGTCACTTCAAAATAAGTTGGAAGAAAGAAACCGAGAAAGGGAATAATTAGAAGCCGAAGTAGTCTCGCTACATGAGGAAGTGAAGAAAGGAAAATCTACCCAAAACTATGCCAACAACTCAAGGGCATTGGAAGAACTCATCAACAATCAACGATATTAGAACGATAGAACTAGCATCGGTTACAAAGAAGAAGAAGAATAACCTTCTACAAAAAAATACAATGAACCTATGAGATCTAAGATACATGTAGACTTCATTGGAAAATATTCACAAGAACAAACTTGCAAGACAATTCCTAGACAAAAATTTCCATCTAGGTACCAACATATTTTTTATGGCTACAGTTATTCATGTGGAAAATTTGGTCATAAAGCTATAGAATGTTGCACGTACCCTAGGAACGAATAAAATTCCAGGAGATCTGTCAAATATGAACCTCCCAGGGCTCAGAAAAACATCAATAGATTTTCACATTTAATAAATAATATTGAATGTTACAAATTTCGAAACTAACACTGTTACCAATGAAATAGGTAACCGCATTGTTGCCTACTTTTTTTTGGTAGCATAAAAAGCACCCGATTTTGAAAAGTGGTGATGCAGAATCACCTTTTTTTTTTTAGCACATTTTTGACACTCTAATATTTTTATTTATGAAGTATGAATATTTTTTTTTAAATTTTAGTGATTTTCATGAATATTTGTTTTAAAATTTTAGTGATTTTCATGCATATATAGCACCCGTGAAGCTGACACGGTATATGGAACGACTCACATCACCAACGGATGCAGAGTCTAGTGGAGCGAGAGGAGACTGGAGACCGAACTATGAGGATCTGTTGGAGGATTTCTACCACAGGTGTGAGCTGATGCTGACTGGCGTATATTAGCGTGGATTGCATGATCTTGAGGACCAGTACATCAAGGGATGTATAGGGCTACCCTCTGAGTGTTGAGGGGTCATGTGGTTCATGGTGATGGCCGGATAGGTAGTTCATGATGTACGGGCTACGGGAGTGGAACCATTGGATTGGGACCCTCCAGATAGTGAATAGATGTAGGGATATGTGGTGCCCCCAGTTTTGATTTTTATAACATGCTATGGACATGTCGGATGTACTTAGAGTAGTGGAATCTAAAAAAATTATGATTTTTTTGATACATAATATGGATATGCATATTTTTATATACGATGGGTATGTGGTTCCCCATTTTTTTTTATGTTTTTCTTGTGTTAAATGAATTTTATAAGAGCCAATATAGAATATTGTTTGCAATTCCATATACACCGTGATTATGGGCTCTTGGTACATGATTGAATGTAATTGTTCCAAATTCACCCACTAAAACCTTCACTCATAAATATCTTTTAAAATGGACATGGATATTTACATGATACACACCATTCAATTGCATTGCAAGCAACAAGGAAAATAAATGAACATGGAGATGAAAGGTGCGATGATCAAGGGCATCGACTAACAAACCTATCACTACATCATATTCAGCCTGGTTATTGGTGGAAAATCCAATGCATATCTCATTGGAGAGGACTAACCAATGCAAGTGGGTAGAAACAGCTCAAGCTATCGAGGCTAGATACCAAGAGAAGCGACTTGCACAGTTGGAATAACTGATATATGATGTGGATGATGGATCTATCTGAATGGTGCCACACGAAAACAAATGGGATGATGATGGACAATGAAAGAAACCTAAATTCATGAAAAAATTAAATACATGAATGTCTATGGGATATTATATGGGTAAATCGTCTTGAGGTAGAGTGCATTGTGAGGGTTGGGAAGGCTTTGGGTGTCGAAATCCTCTAGAAGATATGCTCCCTATCTCAAACATTGTGTGTCAATGTAATGGCCACAAGGTGTATGTGGATCGAATTCATGGATTTGATGTAATGAGGGACAAAATCAATTGACCTCACTATGGATGAAGTGTTTAGACTCCAGAAAATATTGGTCATGGGACTGTTCCGCAAGGAAGTACACATGATGGTGCATATCATCCCAGGGAAAATCAGGGGTGGTCATGGCTTCTATAATGTCTTCATCGTAATGGAATATGGGAGGACTAGCAGAAGGAAGACCACATGATGCGGTAGGGCTACTTGCCACATAATCATGAGAGATATTGTTCACATACGCATCCTACAGGGTGTAGAAAAAGATATAGTATATGAAACATCTACCGATGTTGAGACCAAGGTGTTCAACGAGGAAGGTTCGGGAAAAATAGAAGGGGATGCCCCTAAGGGGTCTTCCACCATAGATCTCATGGATAATAAGAGATATAGAATAACGAATGAAGGGTTTGTCATATTTACATCAGGTGGAGGTAAAACGTTGGGTACAAAAATGTTCTCTGCTTCTGCTAACGCAAAACTCCCAAGTAGAGGGGTACATGATCCACTAATAGTGGCCTCTATTTCACAAATTTCCTCAAGGGTATCACGAAAGTTTTCAAGACAATTAATAATATGAGAATAGTGGCCAGAAAGACCACAGAGAGGTAGTTCATGCACAACAATTTAATTTTCTTGGATGAATCAGGTAAGGTAACATGGACCTTCGGGATTTGAAATTCAGGAAATGTTTCCATTAGGGGGGATTTTCAGGGCTAAAATGGGCATCCTAAGGAAATTATAAAATAATAGTGGAAATAATAAAAAAATATTTGATTATATCATCAAATTTTATAAGGAAAAAAGAAAAAACTACCTTTTCAACTTGTATTTTCAACTTATCTCCATATGGGTTTACTCAAATTTCTTGTGGGAATACTCGTTGGATGCATAATTTGATTCTTCATCAGAGTACCCATGTTACATACTTTCTATGAACCTTGCTACATGAAAAATGAGAAATACATGAAATATTTGATCGCAATCATGTGTTTTAATGTATTTCTCATTTTTCATGTAGAAGGGTCCATAGAAAGTATGCAACATGGGTACTCCTTGGATGAGGAATTAAATTTCACATCCAATCAGTACTACCACTCTAAATTTGAATAACACCTTAGGTAGATAAGATGAAAAATTAGTTTTATTATTTTATTATTTTTTATTATTTTTACTTTTTTACCCCAAAAATGGTGAGTCACCCCCCATGGTTGACATCATCATCTTGAATCCTATTGGTCCTTATAAATTTTATTTTTGTTGTAAATTTTTCTTAGGAGGCCCATTTCAGACCTCAAAAGTCCTCCAATGGTTGACCACATGTATGAGACAAGGAAAATCACGAGAATTATGAGTGGCTATTCAAAAACATCACACAAAGTGGACAAAGGTGACTGCTTTGGAGGCTTAGGAGGAGAAGGACTTATTTGGGGGAATTTTTCCTTGGGTTCCTTATTTTTTGCTTCCCCCCCGCCCACCAGATGCTTTCACAACCAGAGTAGGCTCCTATTGAGGTGACGTAGGCACTGAACCAAAGGGAGGGGTCATAGAAACTAATTGGACCAGGGTCAAAACGATATATGGTTTGAGTTGACAAGGAAGAGTGTTGGCTGTGAGATTGATGTACTAGACTAGGATGACCAGGGTCAAATTGGGAAGGCTCAACATGGCCATAATAGGCACTGGAAAGACTCTAGAGGGGGAGCTAAAAATGGTATCTAATTGGAGGGGTAATGGCCTGAAGAAATGACTCCCAAATGGTTAAGGTTAGGGGGAACCGTTCTAGGTTGAAAAGGTTGGAAGAGACACCAGCAGAGAAGAAGTTCCTTGAGGAGAAGGTCCTAAAGGCTGTGACAAGTGACCAGCAGAAAGTTATGGAGGCATTGGCTGCTGGCTGGTTGACCTGGACCACTTGTGGCTAGCCTGAGATGCTTGCATGATGGGAACATTCGACGAGCTGGGGTCAGTGATAAGAGAGGTGATGCTAGGGAATGAGCCAAGTAAGATCGAATATTTATATAATCCTTATGAAACATTGGTGAGAGGTGCGAATTATTTCTTAACATCCATTGAAGATATGATAGACTTGGGGGAGGTTTGAGACTTCGATTTGTAATATGTCAACTGATAAATGGTGAAAATATTTCAATTGTGAGGAAAGAACATCTTGTGGTGAGTCGCAGATAAAAAAACTAACATTGTATAGGTATAGCTATGACCTGAGAGGATACTGTAATCCTTGTGGGCATCAATGACTTCAATTTCAACACAAACAGTCTCGCCCGCAAGAGTGATAGGAAAATTGCGGAATATGCCAAGGGGTTAAGAAGGGTGACCATCCCTAGGGAGAATTTTAGGGGGTAATATTCGCAGGTGGGCTAATTTTCCATGCTTTTTTCCAGAAAATATTTTTCATTTCCATTTTTTTTTAAAATTTATTCACCCAAATTTTATAGTATAAAATTATTTTACCCTAGAAATTGGCAAATTTTTATATATATTAATATAAATTTATTATAAAAATAAATAGTTTTACAAAAATAACATAAATTTTTTTACAATTTACATATTGGGGACTACTAGTATTCGCTAAGGTTTCTAAACTTTAAGATAAATGAGCATCCTTAAAATTTTCCCTGACCGTCCCAGGCACACAAAGTGATGGTGGATGGGGCTATGTCAGGTGATCCGAGCTTATTCAAAACAGAGGCAGTCTTCACACAAGTGCATGCACCCTCATCAATTATACATCTCCTAACATAGCCATTACGAACCTTGACTAGTATTTGGAAGGAAATGAATGAAGGCAAAGGGAAATGTTTTGACTTTTCAGCATTAAAGACGATCAAATGGGCATCTCAAGGATCCATAATTCCCAAAGTAGATATTAGACATTTTCATTGTAATTGGCATGACTAGAGAACTTCTAGCATTGAGATGGAAACAAGTGACTGTGCTAAGTTATATACTATGATGTAGGTGTGGGAAACTTTGTTAGAAGCAAAATTTCGATGTAATGGCCCTTTAAGGATCCTGTGAATGACCTCTGCCTTAGGTTGAGGGATCTATAAGGGAACATTGGATGTCAAAATATACTATGTGGAAACTTTGGTTTGGGACTTAGTTGCAGACGTAGCAAGTGGCTTGTCACATTAGCACGACTAGGTCTGAAGGTTGACATCAATGGTATTGACCTGTTCAAAATTCATCATGAGAATACGTTAATCAGGGGTACCAGGATTTGGAGGTTGAGGAGTGGCCTGACCTTGAGGTGGTTGGGAAGAAACATATCCTTATTGAGGGAAAGTGTTAGTGAACATAGTCGGTTGAGTTGGAGAGGTATTTGGAGGAACCAAAGTGGTATCTTGATTTCCTCTAGATGTTTATTGTGCTTCCCACAGCTTTTGCATATGGGGTAAAAGGAGACAATAATGAGTGTAATGGCCATGGAAACCGCAACATTAACAAAGCTTGTTCATACAAATAGACTTCTTTTGCTTGGGATGATCACCCTGTTGATGTTTTGTAGTGTTAGTCTGGATTCATTTGGGTGCATTTGCTTGATTACCTTGGTGCCCTTGGTTATCCTATTTTGATTGGTTATGGTTTCCTTTCCCCTTATTCTTTTTATTTGAATTAGCAGGATTAGTCGCAGTCAACTATAGATACACTTGACCCTAAGGGGCGGTGGTTGCTGTGGGTGAGGTTGAGAAGGCATGGGAGGCTGGGGCACTGATGCTGGAGGGGCTGGAGCACTAGGCTATGAATAAGGATAGAGAGGAGCTTCAGCAAAATTGGGGAAAACAGGTTGAGGGGCTGCTAGTCATGGCATCAGTTGATGCAGTTAGAAAAATGAGTAAGGGACCTCGATACATGATGTCGGGAGGGGGATAAGTGTTAGAGGAGCTGGTCAATCTCTAAGGGAAACCACAACCCATGGAAGGATGAATACATGGATGTGAAAGAAATCCAACGATACCATTGGCGGAGTGAGATGCCCTCCATACATTGCCACCACCAGGTCTAGGAACATATGGTAAACCAATATAAACTTAAGCAGATTGGGCGTAGATCAAGTCATATTTCAATGCAACTTGGAGAGATTGTTACTCAATCTAAAGGAAGTGAGACATGACATATTTACCAATAGAAGGAAAACGAGTTCTGAGAAAAAATCCATATAGACACAGTCGTCAAATGTAGGAGCTCAACACAAGTTCCTCCTTCTACGCCATTCTTGGACATGGTCAGAAAGGCAAGAGGAAAAAGTTTGACAGAATGCAGTCAATAACTCAGTATCAGTATCATAGCGGAGAGGTTACTGGAATTAGGATAGAAATTCTTTAGCAAGAGTCACAAAAGTGGAATGGGATGCATAGGTCTCGTCGACATACCACTTTGCAACTTCTCTTGTGAGCGTATGCTCGAAAAGTCAAAGATGAATGTAGTCATCAATGATGGAATTTTATGAATACCACATGTGAAAGGAGTAGATGTGATTATTAGGGTCCTCTCCTATGTCTCATTCAAACTTAGGAATTTCTAAAGGAATCATAGTTGGCATAGCACGCCAACGTAGATTGTGGAATATAGGGTTATTTATTAACTGGATGAAATTGGGAAGGCTTAAACCTGCCATAAAAGGTAGCAAAGGAGTAGCCAGAATGGTTTTAGTTGCGGCTCTGCTAATAGCTGCTCTAGCGTTAGGGTTGAGGCCAACACCAACTTGAGGACCTGCACCTACATTGGCGCGTGACATGATTAGGGTATGAGGTGGAGTGGAACCAAGCTTAGAATCAGAGGAAGAACCAAATGAACTAGAATTATAGTAGGTATGGGGACTCGGCAGAGGACTAACTCAGACCCTACATGGTGGAGTACATATCCCTAATGGAAATTGAGGGTGAAGACCTTGGTGTCTTTCGAATAAATGCCTTGGCAATGCAATGATGGCAAGTCAGAGATGACACAAAAGGTTGAAGAGTTATAAACAAAGGCTCAATGAGACATATAAATTAATTACGATGTTTATGTCTTGGCTTGGCGATGTTTCTTTGCTTTAGGTGTGCATGTGTGCAAGCCTTGTGTAATTTTAATTAAGCCTAGGTGATTGTATAAATAAACAAAAAAATGTTGAAGTATTGTAAATAAAACTGATACGACGGTAAATAAAACAGATATAGATGCATAAATTGAATCCAAAAGAAGGCTTCCCAAAAAACTAGTCTAAAAGGTGGGAAAAATTGACTCAAAACACATAAGATAACCAAAATATCTAATTTCCAAGGGACAGGTATATAATCACTCAGATATAATGGAAAAGGTATAGAAAATAGTAAGAAACTGGAGGGGAAAACTACTGCAAAATCAGAGGAAAAAGGTTAAAACACTAGGTGAAACAAGGGAACCCTAAGGGAAATACCAAACAAAACTCAAGAGGGGGTTTTGGATGGAATAATAACCAATCAAAATGGACATGAAAGAAATATTGATCAGATGGTGAACAATGGCTGAAAGTGTTGCAAATATCATACTACCTACTGAGCTAAACCCCTCCTAGAAAAGTGAAAGTGTACTGAAAACCTAAGGTGCTTGGTTCTACCTCAAGGAGAGAAAATGAGCATATCCAGACCTAATACGGTATGAAATGGAGGTCAGAAAACCCAGAACAATGCTTGCGGCAAAACTTGACTATCACAAAAAAAAACTCAGAAAGAAGTTGCAGCGCATAGGTACATACCTGTAAGTTCTGGAAATCACAGTTTTTGGTCCAACAAGTGTGACTTCAGGCAAAAATCGAAGGTTCTAGGCTAGAAAGTGTGAGTTCTAGTTCTTGGATCCTCAGATGGTACGTTGCAAAAAAAATTGTTGTCTCTAGCGTGATTGATACCTGTTACATGCGTAAAACACCAAAAAACACACAGAAGTTAAAATTTTTTACTATTTTATGGCATAAAAGTAAAAAAATTCCATGAAGAGAATGAAAACAGATGAATAAAAACCCTAGTTATTGAAGCTATTGGTCATGCAGGGACTTTAATAAACAATAGTGGAGTTGCCAATTATTAGCGTAAATTTTTAATGGAAGTGTGCAAAAATAGCTCACTTTAGCCGCACGTGACAAACAACCCTAACAACAAAGATGGTTCCTTAAATTATTTAGATCTTTAAGTGATCGTAACAAATCTTGTAAAAAACCCGGTCTATGCAGTAAAATTAGTTAAACAGTGAAGAGAAACAATAAATGCTCCATGCATCCAACAAACAAGACAAGATATAAATAATTTTATATGTATTATAATACCTTCGAAGGGAACACATAATATTTTTATGAGTCCCCCTCAGTGGGATGGGTTCTTGGCTGTCCTCAATGCTTCAGATCCAAAATTTTCTCTCTCCCAATGGTGTAGAAAACCCAAAATGTGTTGAAATCTATGGGGGCTCAAGAAGAAACGATAGTAGTAGCAGTAATGAGAATGATTAATGCACAGAAATAAAAGTGATGAAAGTGAAGAATGAATGGAAAACCCTCCTATTTATAAAAAAATATTGAGTTATCCATGACAATGGAAAATAATAAAATATTATTAACCAAGATCTAGACCTAACCGTTTGGAATATTTTATTGTATTTTCTTTGAGGGAAAAGTTATTTAAATTGGTTAAATACCTTTATTTAGAAATAATAAAAAAATATATGGTTTATTTATCATTTCAAGAATGTGGTTAAGGAATAATTAACAAATAATAATTTTTTTAATTATTTCTAGGTGATTTAGTAAAATTTAACAGGGAATAATAACTATATTATGATTTAATTTATTACTACTAGAGAAAAATAAGACAAATAATGATTTCTCTAATTCTTTCTCATAATTGGGTTAAATATGTTGAGGAATATTATTTAAAACATGGTTTAATTAATTATTCTTAGAGGAAAATCAAATAAATAAGGATTTACTTCATTATTCCTCATGGGGTTTCTTGTTTTAACGAGATATAGCTTAATAATATATGGTTTATTAAATTATTTCCTATAGTGCAAGAAATTTTACTATGGTAAAATTGGTCTTACATCATGTACTTTGATCCATATAATTGTATATGGTTAGTTGAACAAAAATTGGTGTAACAGAAGATAAAAGTATTTTTCTCAGATAATGATGAAGAGTACAATAACAAGAATGCTACTTCACAGAATGCTATTGAAGAGAGGGCATCAAAAGATAATGGAAAACTCCATATAATCCAAAGCAGCATGGGGTTGCATAGCAGATAAACATGACTAATGTTAGGGCAGAAAAAGCAATGTTGTATGAGAAGGATATGCCTACATTCATATGGGAAGAAGCATATAACACAACTATATATATCAAAAATAGGACTCCTCATAGGGCCTTTGAAAAGAGAATGTCTGAGAGTGTAACACCCCCAAGTTATATGCTTTTCAAATTAGAAATTTGAACATACATCCATAGGGGAGTGGACCCCAATGGATAATTATTATGTGGATATGGTTAAATACTTATTTATGAAAAATAAATAAAATATTGTGCATGCACTATGACCAAATGAGAAAGTGAGATCACATGCCTAATCCATGAGGTGATGGAAAAGGAAAAAGAATTTCCCCAAATCTTTCAAAAATCCTTGAAAGAAATTATTTCTAATTTAGATTTTTGAGGAAAAATCTAAATTTCCCCCAATGAAGAGGAGTAGTTGGGAAGAGGTGAGAAAAAAGCTGGAAAAGCTGAGGAAAAGCTTAAAGCAGCTTTAAAGAGTCCCAGAATGGGAAGCCTAGGCTAAACAGGAATAAAGCATCTTGAAATTCTGGACGCAGAATTGGAAACAGGCTGCAGGCACACTTAAATAAGCCGCTTCCTGCAATTAGGTTAGTCCTGTTGGGGAGGATTCTGGCTTCTGGGTGAATCTCAGAGATAAAGAGGATTCTAAGGTTGGAGATCTGTCATATGAGGGGAGTGTGCATGCATAAAATTGGAGATATCTGTAAGTCTATGTTAAACATATCCCTGTTTTATGAAATCGTGATGTTATATTCCTTTATGTCTTAGGAAATTGTGATGTTATAGTCCTTTATGCAATTTATGAAATTGTGATGTTATAGTACATTATGGAATGTATGAATTGTTATGTTAGGTTGCCTTATGCAACTGTTATATGGATTAATGGTTCAGTAACTTATGTAATTGCAACTACCGCTATTGACAGTAGAGACAAATGGTTGGGTGTAGAGATGAGTACATTGAAATGATGAGGTTTGAGATGGTAGATTAATTGAGCAGCCAATATAATAACTATGTATAGGCATAGATGGCTATCTTTTAAAGGAATATTTAATTTCTGTGTGTATAAACAGAAGATGTTAACAAACCAGTACCCATGAACATTAAGTTCCAAACAACTAATAATTTATTCTACAATAAAGACTGAGAAAATTTCTAATCTACCGTGATCAACAGAAAGTAGGGAACAACAATCCTCAGCTGTGTAGAATTTACAGTATTCTCTCCCTTCCTTGGAGTGAAGCAAGAGGAGCTGTTTCCTAGTTTCCATGGAACAGCTGAACCTGTACCATAGTGTCATCCATACTGAATGGTTATAACAAACAAATAAGGGGGGGAAAATCCTATTGCAAAATCTATCGTGTAATAACAGTCTGTGTGAGGGAAGATTGTAAGCATGTGTAAAATACCATGAACAGAGCATTTGGTTACCATCCATAGAACTACTGGGACAGTAGTGGAGAAATGGTGGTGAACTGCGTAGAGATAGACGTATGCGAGGAGGCATACATCTATACTTTGATGCTGAAACTTTAACATATTGAAAATATTAGCAGGCCGGAAAACTGGGAAGTTTGATTAAGGGCCTAGTGATCATCCTGCACAGAAAACCTGAGACATACAATGTAAAATATGTAGATATATAAGTCTACTATATGAACCGAGAAGAGGGGAGGTTAAGCCAAAAATCCTCATGGAAATTCTTGTATTCCAGGGTTGTCTGTAGGTACTAAAAAGAATCTAAACCCCAGATAACAGTCTGCATTGTGGCTGATGCAGTATAAAAATTTTAATTGTTATCAACGCAGAAAGCGGAGAATGTTAAGTTATGTTATATGGGTAGCACTCATCGTAGGGGTGATGAATATAGACCTATTAGGAATATAGACCTTAAGAGAGACCTGTTGAATCTCATTCGGAGTAAAATGAAATAATTTTAGAAGAGGAGTTAAGAATTTTAGGAAGAGTAAACATGAGGATGAAGTATAAAGGATGTTATTAAATAATAACATAATCCTATGGAAAAAAAAAAAATGGGTTTGGGAGGCGTGACAAATGGTATCGGAGCGAAGTTCAAAAATTGGGCAAGATATGTGCTCACAAAGAAAGGGTTAAATGTCAAAAAAAAGAAAGAAAATGATATGATTTGCCTATGTGTATTCTAGCGGTACAGTATAGTAGCATTGAAACATACATGGTCTACAGCAGAAAAGAAGAAAGTAACATGTTAGGGTATGAACAGTATATATATGTATTCTAACATTTTTAAGGGTACTAGGAAAATAGTAAATCTACTCTATATGTGAGGATAGACTTTCATATATGGATATATTTTACTCATTGAAAACCTGTAACATAATAAAGTAATTTCATAAACATTAAGGTTTCCTAGTCAAGCACCCTTGAATACACATAGGTATACCTTAAAAGAAAAGTAGAAATATACAAGCAAGTATGCTAGCATATGGATGTTGAATTTTTTTGTTACCCCACAAAATATCTATAAACTAGAGAGGGGTTGTACCATACTTATCTAGGATAGAATATTTTGTTGTATAACTCCATCACTAGCCTTTGAACTAAACATTAGTACAAAAAAAAAAAATAATGATCTATGATTCATGTATTATAATCAATGGAGCTCTCGATATATATATATATATCAATGCCTTTAATATACTTGGTACCTATATTAATACAGTTTGAACATCATACAATTTAATTCTTGTTTACTATTGAACCATAGATATACATATACGAGTTGTTATATGTTGCAAGGACAAACTAAACTCAAATCTATAACTAACCGAGATAATGGAGAACGAGAACAAGTACGAATCATATATACATATATGATTTTATATTTCTAAACGAGTACATCCAAAAAAGGTGACCATGACATATATGAATGATCGAAAAAAAAAAACGATAAACGAAACCTATAGGAAATATAGATAACAAACGAAATCATTATTCGGTCAATGCATATATATGTATATAAAACAAACAGACTATATGTATGCCGAGCGCCAAATCCCATAGCACGTTTGCACAGTCATACTCGGGTCGAGGATTAATGATAACTGGTATCATTACTCCTGGTAATATATATCTATTTAATTGTGGATAGAATAAAAATTCGGAACGATAAACTCTTTTAGTACAGCACTATGGATAAAAATTATGAATAAGAGTTCTAGAACATGAAAAGTCAAATTCGGATTGAAAAAAAAAAAAAAAAAAAAAAACACAATAGTGCAGTCGAGGAAATTTAGGATTTATGTATAGCACACATTTTATAGGTACATTGAAAAATTCATTGGAAATATATATATTATCCAGTCTTGATCACTACTCTCGTAGATCATATGGAGACAAAACCTATATGTAAACCCTATCGGTGCAATGGGAAACAGTTATGAAATCTATACACCGACGAACATATGGGATCCAAAGGGTTATATATATATATATATATATATATATATATATATATATATAACAGTGAATAAATGAAACACATAGGAGATAATAACCGGAACATAGATATATAAACCTGGTTCAATTTGGTCCATGCTTGAACATATTAAATTTGGTCAACTACATTAAAACATGATTGATAGAAATTAGACGCAGATGTAATTCACATAAAAGATTTTACGTAAACCTTTCATTGGCACGTATAGGTGAAACCAAGTTTAGTCACGAGATTAAACTGTTATTACCCGGCATGTATCACCTGCAATAATAAAACACTTTTGGGTAATTACGCAAAGAAGACCAGGGACGACAACTCAGTTGTCTTGACCGGTCCGTAATCTTTCTGAAACGAAAATTGGCCAACCGATATGCAGAAATATCAAAGGCGAGAATGAGGTTCTGATTAGAACAATGAAATCGATTTGGTGAAAATAAGCAGGCGGTAAGTAGTATAAATCGGTTATGGTTTGTAAATACCATAACCAGAAAAAAAAAATATTTGCGCTATTGGCATCAATCCATATCAAACACGACCATTAGGAAAAACACCTATGTGAGTGAATAAAGCATTTCTTAACAAAATCCTTAATAAAGAATAAGAAAAAGCTGCTTCTTAAAAAAAAAAAAAAAAAACAAAAGCTGCTTTCTTCGTCGAGCGTCATGGCTCGAATAGCAGCTATTAGAATAGCAGCTATACAAATCTGAACCATGGAAAATCGAGTATCACTAAACCGGAAAACAAAAACGTATCAACAGCAGGGAGAAAGACATTATGCATTAACCCGAGCCAACCCTAACAGAAGACTAAAGTGTTCCAGCTGGTAGCCGTATCCATGTCTTCTGAGGAGCTGCAACGCAGAAATCAAACGAAGAATGAGGAAAGAAATTGGTATTCGGACAGGGTTATATTCCCATTGCCGAAACCCTAATCGAATATCTAACAGCGATAAGAATTCCCGAAACCCTATTTCAGAAAATCCCGAGGAGGATTGAGTATATACAGCCTGTCATCCGATTTGTACCAGTCGATATCAACTGGCGCCGGGAAGATCTGAAAGCGTAGGCACAGGGGTTGTTGAGTAACCCTACAGCTAACGCCGGCCAGAATAGGAGGAGGCTCGGCATTCTCAGTACCTGCAACCGTCAAAATGTAACATCGAAAGCCACCTGTCGGGGTGTAAAGGACTGGGGTACAACCTATGCCTCCGAGGGCTACCCTCTTACTTCGGGAGAAATATTATACCTGCAACCACGAAAAAGAAGCGTTAACACAAAACTATAATCGCCAAATCCGTCGACCAAATTCTGGTGATAGGAGACTTGCACGCAAACTTAATTAGTACAACCACTGTGTACTGATCCATGGAGAAACGGCGCAATTGGGCGGAGGGTATAGACAACAGTACAGAATCCGCCGTTGTCGGGTCTCATGACAGTAGGAAAAAATCGCCGAGCCGTCCGTGGTAATTCTTGCCGGGTATGACGCGCTGAAGCGTGACTAGTGGTGTACAATTTCAAATTGAACCCGACCCTGTAGAGTTAGTCATAGGTTGACAGATAGATGCAATAGTGAAAACCGAGCCACGTAGGTAAGTCAAACCAAATATTGCCGTCGGACCAGTTCGCCCCCGTCGGAACAACATATATGTATAAATAGTTAAAAGGACGCAGAAGATCCCCATAATAAACAATAATGGGGGGGGGGGGTCATGTTAATAACATGAAATATACCTAACGTCACTTCAACTACATCATAACCGAGGGTTGAACGAATAAGAGTTACATGTCTAATGATCGATGCGCCTTTTTGAGATATATTCTATGGGTTAGTGGAAGGAATATATGACATATATATATAAATGTAGATGCGCATTATAATGTGATAGTGCTTAAGTTAATATCGCCAAGGAATTTGGCATGCAAAATAATTTATAAAAATAAAGAGGTCGAGCCTATATATGTTAGATCTATCTATAGTTCCTTAAAGGAAAGAAATGCAAAAGACCATATACAATTAGTATAGGAGATAGAGATATATATATATCTATATAATGATCTCCACTCATACATCTATAGGGTGTAGTAATGGCAGCCTGGATTTATAGATATGGACACACACCAATGTATGTGTACGTAGATAGAGAGTCTCCAAATGTATTATTATTTGAGATCGCCCGCGTATATATCATGTATATGTGTATGAAACTCATTCCATATTATAATAAAGTGTATTGCAACCAGCATGCACTTCCATACGTCTCCTCATTATTGCATGGTATCTATATAATTCGTACAGAGCACTCATGGCTCGTATTGGTCGTATTATAACATGGCGGTGGTGGTATATATTATTATTATCGAATTCACAAATTTTTATACCCTTCAAATCCATTTACTTATGTTTGCATATCAAGTAATAAGGTCGGGCACGGAAGTTATACTATCGGCCTTATTATAACTTCTTACCCTATTTCCTAGATATATAGGTTTATATGTATGCATCAAATTTTTGTTTATGAATGGAGCACAATCATATATATACCATTTCTTGAAATGTTTATTCATAGTTTATAAGCGGTTATCCATGAAATTTCTATTGACATATATATATATCGATTGAAATTTATCATAGTTAGAATTAGTATAGCCTTTTTATTTGATTTGTATGTCCTTCCCATTATGAACAATTAAAGGAAATTCTCCTTATGGTGTTTCATTTATTTAAATTTAGTACAAATGGCAATTTCAAATGTTATTCTTTCAAATCTATATATATATATGCTTATACTTTTAGAAGTAAGCGAGGTTAGTGAACAACCATGTCTCACAATAGAATTATGGTTATACTATGGAAGAGTAAAGGAACCTCATTTTTTTTATATTATAACGATATATATAAATGTAAATATAGGGTGTGAAGACATATAAGTGTCCCATATTAATTTCGATATGAGTATTCATTAATCATGAGAATAAAAGGGAAGCCCTAGTATAAAAAAAATATATATATGTGGTATAATTGTAAGTGATATATGTAGGTATATCTGGTATGTAGGTATAAAAAGAAAAGGGATGACTGAACCTAAGATCTACACTTATACACTTACCCTTTTAAATAAAATATGGTGGATAAATGTGGAGGAGTTATATATATGATGGAGTTTATATATTGTGGATTATATATATATGGAGTGGTTCTATATATATATGAAAAAGAGTGGATTTAATGATAGGAAATATAATGGTTCAAAAAAAAAAAAAAAGGATTATTTTAGATTATGTGTAATATATATGGTAGCATTTTCAAAAAAGCTTTGAATTTATATATGAATATATATAAATATGGGGATATATATATATTCATATGTTCCTAAAATTAATATTTCATATAGCTATATATATATATATATATATATATATATATATATATCATGGTTACTTATACAATAAGGTTTGGAAATATATATATGATATATACAAACCTAGTGGATATATATATATATGCTCATGAGATGTATATTACCCAAGGCTTGAGATGTAAGTAGTATATGAGTAGAAAGAAAATGTATTCCATGAATAAGGCCTGTATACTGCTATAAAAGAAAAGAAGATTTAAGTACAAGTTTTAATTACAATTAAATGGTTGATTTAGTACCTGTGCAACCATTACATAGAGTTAAGCATGAATGAATGAAAGGGTAACTAAAATTTTCCTAATGAATTACTTAAGGAAGAATATTCTCAGGATAGTAGAAGAATGATTCTTAATTAGTTATTTATATTCTTCCAAATAGCATATTTTATAAGTTTAGAGATAATGAGTAAAAGAAATGGAGAAGTGATATTTCTCTCATAAGTAAAAAAAAAAAAACAAATATAGATAAAAGCATGAGAGATTTATGGGTTGCTTTTATTAGAAAAAAAAAACAAAAAAAAATAGAATGCTTTTATGCATTAGAAAAGAAGGAACTCTTTTATAACTCAGGAAAAAGTTGGAATACTTTTATGATTTATAAAATCTTTTTCCATTTTAATTAATTCTAATTTAGTATATAAGTTGATGAGAGAAATAGAAGAGGGGAACTAGCAAAGCATGAACATACAATTAAAAGTAAATGCATAAATTCCGATGAGTCTTTGAAAAAAGGGGAAACAATGTCAAATTCAATTTTGGCATTAACAAGTATTGATATTGTAAGTGTGATGAATTATAGAAATTACAATTATCACTAGAAAAGGAAACATGAATTCTCACTATTAAAAAAAAAAAAAAAAAAATTTTTTGGTGCAAATTTTATTAAAGTCAGAATTCTTGAGTCTTAAATTCAAAGACAGAGAAATGATGTGAGATCATACAGCTACAACCGAGAGAAAGGAGGATGAGCTGTATTTTGGACTTGAGTGGGGGGAAAACCCATCAGTTCCAAAATTATTCACTTAAGTTTGAACGAGTAAATACCATTTCATGTGAGAGGTAAGCATGGAATGGTAGAGATTATTAAGGAATCTAGATGTTACTAATTAAATTAAGTAACTAACAAAAGAAACAATGAAAAGATACTAGAAGTATAACTATAAAATGAGCAAGGGTAAGCATAACCATGCATATGATCCAATTGTTTTCTCTCATTTATGTGTACTAATGAAAAAGTTGAGAAATTATTTAGACAAGTGTGTAACAGGAAATTGGGCACTCTGGAAACGAAGAGGAAAAGGTGAAGATGAAGCACTTAGAAAATCCAGAAAAGCTGAACTGAACCAAGTGGTGCGAGGAAAGAATCCCACTGCAAAACAAGGAAGGATAAGTAGTGTACTAAAAGTACACTAAACTATTATGAATCTGAACGGTTTGATTAAAAACTGAATGTCTTAAGTTATTGAAATGCAGAATGCTATTGTGAATTATCAATTATATGTACCTGATATTTCTTACATTGGTATGAATTGTGGACAGAGAAACCAGAATAAAAGGATCTTCCATACAAACTTCTTGCAAAGAAGTAGGAAGAAAACCAACTACATAAGGCATCAGTAAATAGAGTGGAGGCAGGAGAGTACTCTGCTGGAAACAAATGGCTTATAAATTAGCCCTACCATTGTTTACTAAATTTCCTGATATATTTCATGTCTCCTTGTTGGAAAAGAAAATTTATAATTTTTGAACGTAATGCTTCTCACATGATGGATATGAAATGTGGTCCGTGTGGAGGAGTATGAGGAATTTTTTCCGCAGTCGCTTTCCAAATATGAAAGCGAGAAGGAATGAAATTGCGAAAAGTGAACAAGAGGTTCCTGCAAAGGTGCAAAGTGGAGCACTTTACCTTAAAAAGCTACATGGCATGAGAAGTCGATGATGGAAAAGCATTCATAATTATGTCTAAAATAAACTAAGTAGATAGTTGGTAACACCGAGGACTCGTGTTTATTTTCGTAGGTATATGTAACACCCCCAAGTTAGCAGGCCAGCCAGGGACATTTGAACATACATCCATAGGGGAGTGGACCCCAATGGATAATTATTATGTGGATATGGTTAAATACTTAATTATGAAAAATAAATAAAATATTGTGCATGCACTATGACCAGATGAGAAAGTGAGATCACATGCCTAATCCCTGAGGTAATGGAAAAGGAAAAAGAGTTTCCCCAAATCTTTCAAAAATCCTTGAAAGAAATTATTTCTAATTTAGATTTTGAGGAAAAATCTAAATTTCCCCCAATGATGAGGAAAGTAGTTGGGAAGAGGTAACAAGCTGGAAAAAGCTGAGGGAAAGCATAAAGCAGCTTTAAAGAATCCCAAAATGGGAAGCCAGCAACAGAATAAAGACTCAAATTGACGGTGAATTTGGAAACAAAGCAAAGGAAAGCACAAATTAACAGCTGGTTCCGAAATGATTGAGGTTAGTCTGTTTCCTTGGGAGGATCCGCCGGGGGGTGGGACCCCGGGAGATAAAGAGGATTCTAAGGTTGGGAGGACTGGTCATAGTAGAGGAGTGCATGCATAAAATTTGAGATATCTGTAAGTCTGTGTTAATCATATCCCTGTTTTATGAAACTGCGATGTTCTATTCCTTTATTCAATTTATGAAATTGTGATATTATATTCCTTTATGCAAATTATGAAATTGTTATGTTGTAGTACAATATGGAAAGTATGAATTGTTATGTTATGTTGCATTATGCAACTGTTAGATGGATTAATGGTTCAGTAACTTATGATATTGCAACTATAGCTCTTGACCGAAGAGACAAATGGTTGGGTGTAGAGATGAGTACATTGAAATAATGAGGGTTGAGATGATAGAGCAATTTAGCAGCCAATATAATAACTATGTATAGGTATAGATGGCTATCCTTTAAAGGAGTATTTAATTTCTGTGTGTGTAAACAGAAGATGTTAACAACAGTACCCATGAACATTAAGATCTAAACAACTAAATCTATCATAACAGTACTGTTAGTACATAATTCACTGTGATCAATAACAGAAAGTAGGGAACAACAATCCTCACTGTAGAATTTATCATTTTCCTCTCTTGGAGGAAGCAAGAGGAGTTGTTTTTAGTTTCCATGGAAATGTTGAACCTCGTACCATAGGTCATCCATATCGAATGGTTATAACAAACAAATAAGGGGGGAAAAAGTCGGTTGCAAAATCTATCGGTAACAACAAACAGTGTGAGGGAAGATTGTAAGCATGTGTAAACACTTTAAATGTAGAGCATTTGGTTACCATTCATAGAACTACTCTGACAAGAGGGAGAAGGTAGAATCACAGAGAGATAGATTTGCGAGGAGGCATATACATCTATACTTTTGATGCACAACTTTAACATATTGGAAGATGAAGAAGTTTGGAACCGGGAAGCCTAGATTATGCCCAGGATCATCCTACGTAAAACTCGAGACATACAAATGTGGCATTATGTAGATATATAAGTCTACTATATGAACCGAGAAGAGGGGAGGTTAAGCAAAAAATCCTCATGGAAATTCTTGTATTCCAGGGCTGTCTGTAGGTACTGAAAAGAATCTAAACCCCAGATAACAGTCTGCATTGTGGCTGATGCAGTATAAAAATTTTAATTGTTATCAACGCAGAAAGCGGAGAATGTTAAGTTATGTTATATGGGTAGCACTCATCGTAGGGGTGATGAATATAGACCTATTAGGAATATATACCTTAAGAGAGACCTGTTGAATCTCATTCGGAGTAAAATGAAATAATTTTAGAAGAAGAGTTAAGAATTTTAGGAAGAGTAAACATGAGGATGAAGTATAACGGATGTTATTAAATAATAACATAATCCTATGGAAAAAAAAAAATGGGTTTGGGAGGCGTGACAGAGAGTATCCATACAAGTAAGAATATAGAAGTGATTTATTTTAGGATATTTGGAAATGTGGCATATTTCCACATTCCATATGAAAAATGGAGAAAATTAAATTAGAGTCTAGAGAAGGGGTATCTCATAGGATATAACGAGACCTCAAAGACATACATAATATACATTCCAAGTATCAGGAATATTGTAGTCAAAATGGATGTAAAGTTCATGGAAGAAAGAGCTCTCAAAAAATTCCGAGAGATGCCTCCTGGAGAAATGTTTTAGGATGTTCCTCTTGTCTAGCCACAACAACAAGGGGAAAAAAAATAGGTGGACAAACTTCTGGATCAAGAACTAAAACTCACACAAGTATTTCCTGAAATAGTTCATAGCATATGGGACAACAAGAAGAGAAAAAAGATGAGCCACCATCCACTAGTGGTAGAATTAGCAGAGAAGTATGACAGACATTGAGGGATGCTGTAATATCCCTGTTTAGGGCAGCCTCCCTATTGAGGGTCCGGTGGGCCCTACCACATTGATGGGGTCTACGTAATTAGGGGACTGCGCGAGGGTCCCCATCCTGAGATGCTACAGTGGGCCTTAAGACCACACCCTTAACACCCTGGGATGCCGCCCTCACTAACAGTTCGAGATTTTGGTGTAGTGGTTGGGCCTTTGTGGTATCAGAGCCGATGTCTCAAGGTCGAGACTTGTGGAGCATGGTGGGCTGTAATATCCCTGTTTAGGGCAGCCTCCCTGTTGAGGGTCCAGTGGGACCTACCTCGTTGCTGGGGTCTGCGTAATTGGGGTCTACGCAAGGTTCCCCATCCCGAGATGCTCCGGTGGGGCTTAAGACCCCACCCTTAACACCTTGGGATGCCGCCCTCACTAGCTATTCGAGATTTTGGTGTAGTGGTTGAGCATCTCCCCAAATCTCTTCGCATCATCGTCACCTGCCATCGGTTCCTCCTGCTCTGTGTCCACCACCCGAACAGAGTCTCCCTCTCCATAGGTGTTCTCCAACCTACGCTCACGATCTCTATACTTCCTGCCTCTATAAAAAATATATGGTCTCTTCCCTGGTTTCATAGACCACTAAATCCACAGGCTGAGCCAGAACTATGCTTTCATACCACTGTAATATCCCGTTTTGGGGATATCTCTAAAACACAGAAAACTCCAACCAGAGATGGACTGGGAGTGCATTTACCAGATATTCTGCCTTTGAAAGAGGACAAGATCCAGAGGCTACCTAGCCCTTTCCTAACTCTGTCTAAGAGTGAAAGATGAACACACCAAGTGGTATAGAACTAGAATGCTCAGAAATATAAATAAATAACAGTGCATCAGACATATAATAATAGAGAAATAAATTACGACAAATCATCTAGAAAACATAGAGAGGAAATGCTGAGCCATTTTATTAATCTAAGAAATATAATGAAGTACAATAGGTGATTAGAGTGATGGCACCTAATCTTTCTCAAGGCAAGTGAAGAAACACTCTCAGAAAATACAGGAAATGCCTGCTCTATGAACTGCGTCCCAGCTGCTGGGAAATTGCCGTGTAGTTGCTACTATTGGAATGGATGGAAGACTAGGGGCTGATCCCCTTTCCAGAATGAGCTGAAAATTGCCAACCTCCTCTACTCATCGACCCGAAGAAAACCCAGAAACCATATCAAAAATGGCCAACCCGCGAAATCCACCAGAAAGTACCTCCTCAAGGAATTATGCTGGCCTCCAACGCTCTGCACAGAGGCTAAATGAAAATAGCTGAAACACTGCCTCAAACTCCCTAAAAATCCTCTTGTGGGAAAAGTTTGACCCTCTACTCAAAATCTCATCTGAATCTCTTGTAGAAACCCCAATCCAAAGCACCTCTACAATGGACTGCGTCCTCTCTCCGAGTGACTGCACAGTCTCTATGAACCCCAGCTCCGCAACAAACCCAAACAACAAAAATGCTCACAAAATAATGAAGAAATAAACTTTTCCAAATAGGCACTTGAAGTCCCCAGGGGCTAAGGGCGAGATCTCCGACCGGAGACACTCAATGAACTGAACAGTGCTGCAGACAAGCTAAACAGCTAGTGTGCTCAAGAAGACAAACATCTAGCTCAAAATCATCAAATCCAAAATGAATGAAATGAGGATGCTTTTCCATCTTTTATAACATTGGTTTCCCTCCAAAACCCAATGTATCCTCTCTCTCCTCCACATGTTCATCCTCATCTGCACAGAAACTTGTAGAAGCTTCTAGAGTCTACGTAGGCCCCCCTCCTATACATGTTGTTAGGCCCCCCCTTGAATCCCACTTAAGTCACAACGTTGTGCTACTAGGTGGATGTCTTATTTCACTTAAGTGAGTTAGACCCTCTTTACTTACTTTTTATTTATTTACAAACTATAGACGAAAAACTAAACAAAATTGAATATTCCAATTAGTTGTCGCTAATTAGGAATATTACAATCCTCCCTGCCAAAAATTACTTGTCCTCAAGCAATGCTTGAACAAGCCTCCTCTTTAGCTGATGCTCCCCATCAACTCTACAAAATGTGCCTGGGTCCTAGATGCGCCACTGAATCTTCCCTATCTTTTGCATCACCCTGATATGAACGGATCTCTCAATGCCAGGATCCCAAACTGATCTCTCATAGTACCAGCCAACCAAAAAATCCTCCCGGATCCCATCGCCACCATGGCCCATAATTTCTCAAGTTCCACGACTCAGACTGCACATTGCCTCTGGCTACGACTGATGCTCTAAGAGGTGAAGATCATGACCCCTGCCACGCTGTATCTGTGACTGTGTAAGCTGTCCCATGAACTGTGTACCAACTCATCACCTCTCTCCAATCCAAGTCCTGACTCAATCCCACGCTGATCCTGCTCTGTTGAAATCGAGATGGAGTGCTGAAGAAATGACAACTTGTGCCCCCATACCAGCTGGAATCTGTAACATCTGCTATGTCCAAGGGCCCATGCTCCACTGTGCTCCCTACGAAGAATACCGTACCATCAAGAGGGTACCAACTCACGATCTCCCGCTAGTCCATCTTCGAAGAAGAATCTAATGTAGCAACAACAACTGCATATGGAAAATTCCTGGAGTGTTGCCACCAACCTGTAATTAACTCCCACTGCTCTGTCCTGTCTGCCAATGAAATTTTCCTATAGAAGGAAGCCCCTCTCTCTATAATGGGCCAAAGTGGGCAAGATATGTTGCAAGCTCCATCGATATACTCTTGGAGAGTGATACCCACTAAAAACACTGCAGCTTTGCTAACTGCGTGTACATCTATCCGCACCTCATCCCTGTGTCGACCCACATATGGATGCTCCACCATATCCAACAACTCCTCCCACTCCTGATCAGGAACGTCATACTCCCGCTGTCTACTGGCCCCCTATAGAACAATCCCATCAACCTCCAACACCTCCAGAGGATATGGATCTACAACTTTTATCATCATACTCGATGTTAGTGCATCTGACTACTCCACCTCAATGGCTGATCCTAATGTTAGTCGCATATCCCTCACTGGCTCAATGTGGGCACCCATCTTGCTCTCCCCTAAAGGAATATCATGCCCGATGTAAATAGTGTCCTCCTCTTTCGACTCAGGCTCCATCACCTGCTACTCTAGCTGAATTGTCACAAGTAACTCTTCACCCAGAGTATCTCCCGCAGAGTTCCGTGACTGCTCACCCTAGACACTGGAATGCAACTCCGGTCTACTGTCACCATCTCTCCATGACTGCTCTCACTCCCCATAAGTGTCCTCAACTGATCCTATGGACTCATATGAAAAAGAGTCCTCATTCTGGCATACAGAAGGAATGCCCTACTGTTCTACCTCTGAAACATCATCTTCATTTAATATGCCATCCACCCTCTCGATAAAGTTTCGATACAATTTTTGGAGCCTAGATACATACTGGGATGCTACCTATGCTATACCCAGTATCCTCTACTCATGCACGATCTCGACATGCCCTGAGGGAAAATTGGTGCATGTCTCCCTCATGACCCACTCCCCAAGCGTAATCTGAGAGATGACTAATGTGCCACCCCTGCAGAGAATCATCTCATCCCCTAACCTATGGTTTTCAACTAGCGCCCTGACCCAGTGCCACTACTGAGAAGTCTCTCCCCTAGTGCACTGAGTGTCAGCCAAATATCTTGGGTGAGCCTCACGTACCCCGCTGCTCATGCTCAAGGTGCCAAAGGAAAATGAAAAAATCGACTGTGCTCGTGAGTGATGTAGAAGAGGTTCAGGTGCATGAGTCGCCACAGATACCATCAAGTATCGCTCATCTGTATCCCCATCGATCCTGGGTGAAATACCCCCAAAGGTAAGCCAGGTGTCCCTGTCCGTGAATCTCCCTGGAGGCAATGCTCTAAGACACTACTGTGCAGCACCATACGCCCTTGCATACCGCCGATCATCCCTGTAGTCCTCGACATGCCAATGCACATTGAGGCATACCGCTGTATATTGCTAGACATCCCATGCTACTATTGTACGGCCCTATACCGTCTCGTGCCCTGACTGTGTCTAGTCATCGGCCACTCCTCGCATGCTCTCAATGTGATGTAGGACACTCCTACTCCACAATGCGGTCCCACACACTACGGTACACCACCATGCAACTCCATGTCCATCGGTAGTCCACTGATCAATGCTAGCAGCTCTCACACATCCATGGATGTGATGACCTAGAGCTGTGCCTCTACATGTCGGACTACCCCAAATTAGTATCATCATCTCCACTGTCGCATTGCTATATCTACCGACGAATGGATCATCACTCCAAACCCTCCCCAAGGGGTCTGAGAAGTGAATCTCCCTATGTGTCAGTAGTGTTAACACCACTGCTCGGCTCCGCTGTGTCCTCTGTGCCCCATACAAAGGTGAAGAATCCTTGGCCCCATACAAGGCGCCATCTGGTGGCTTGCCAATGCCACCTCCTCTGACAAGCTCCTGCCAAGGTATGTTGACCACCCCGTGATCCTGTGTATAAGTGTCACACCGGGACAACCTAGGGAGTTTTCACATAAACTGGTTGGCCACTCGAGCTAACCAAAACTCCCCTAGTGAATGTGCATGCTCTACTGCTAGGCCAACTGTATCCTCCAAGAAATAGTCAACCGACCTGCTTGGGAAATGATAGGAGATCCCGCCTAGATCCCAATGCCAATATGGGGTTCCTGTATTCCCAGCACCCGAAAACTCCTGCTGAACTACACTCGGGTCCACCACTATCATCATAACCCACTCCACCAAGTACCAACTCAAAATCTCTCGCCATCCAACCTCAACATGTGGATGCTGCACCCTGTGCAACCCCGATCGTCTCATCCTGCTAACCAAGTCAACATATGAGATCTGACTAGGTGACTCCGTCTCTCCCTCTCCAATGGGAAGAGGTGTCCCAACAACGCTGCTAGTCCCCTCCATGCATGCCTGAAGGGGAATGATCTAATGCTCCAACATGCCCTCTGGTTGTACCATAAGGGAATCCAGTTGTTCCCCAATGTGGGCCAGCTTGGCTGCCGACTCAGCACAAGCCACTCTCATGCCATCTAGCTCCTTTTCCTACAAAAAAATGGCCTCCCGTATTGACGTGGCCTTCCCTTTCAAAACTAGAAGGTTTGCTCAAATCTGATGATACTATTGTTTGCGACCATCATCAAATACCTCTGTATCTCCTAGTGCCTCATCGAAGGTGGATACATCTCTTGACACCTCACCCATCTGTCATGTGCTGCTACCACCTGAAGACTCGGACACGACTCTGGTCATCACCTCAATGGATGGTTGTATTGGGGTAGGCTCTACCTTATCCACTACGATATCAACCGACATGGTCAATGAGGTCTCCAATGAGGGTGAGTCCTCTGTCACACTAGGTGTATCCTTGAACTCCTTGCAATCCTATGTGCCCTCATCCTCCAAGTGCGAGGTAACCATTTTGATGGTTTCCCCCTCTGATACTTGGTCAAGTTGGAAAGAGGTATCCAACTTCTCCACCTAAGATTTTTATGAATTCTTGGATGACCCGTCAAATGTTGGTAAATGGAGTCTACCCACTGTGCGCTGTAAGCCCCCATCATGTGAGTGCCTGTTCCCGCTGTGAAAGTTGCGGGGGCTCCTATCCCGCTGAAGCTAAACAAAATATCTGAATGGAAGGGCATCCTTGAACTCCTGCCCATATGCCTGATACTCAGTGAAATAATCACCCATGTGGCCAGGCTCTAGCTCCTGCTATACTTCTCCCCCTGTGTCTGCACCCAGAAAAGTGGGCATAGTGGAATGTGTGGGTGTATGTGATGCCATATGATGAGTGGCATCATGCTCTAGAAAATGATAGGATGTACGTGATCCCTCGCAAATATGGAAACCCCTTGGGGTTTCATGCTGTCTAGCCTCCACAACGGTGAATCTTTGCCCCATCACCTCTATATGCCTCGACAGATCCTGTACTAATTTGAGGAGCATCTCCCCAAATCTCTTCGCATCATCGTCACCTGCCATCAGTTCCTCTTGCTTTATGTCCACCACCCGAACACAGTCTCCCTCTCGGTAGGTCTTCTCTAACCTACGCTCACGATCTCTGTAATTCCTGCCTCTATAAAAAATATATGGTCTCTTCCCTGGTGTCATAGACCACTAAATCCACAGGCTGAGACAGAACTATGCTTTGATACCAATGTAATATCTCGTTTCAGGGATATCTCTAAAACACGGCAAACTCCAACCAGATATGGACTGGGAGGGAATTTACCATATATTCCACCTCTGAAAGAGGATGAGATTCGGAGGCTACCTGGCCCTTTCCTGACTCTGTCTAAGAGTGAAAGATGAACATACCAAGTGGTATAGAACTATAATGCTCAGAAATATAAATAAATAACAGTGCAACAGACATACAATAACAGAGAAAGAAATTACAACAACTCATCTAAAAAACATATAGAGGAAATGCTGAGCCATTTTATTAATCTAAGAAATATAATGAAGTACAATAGGTGATCAGAGTGATGGCACCTAATCTTTCTCAAGGAAAGTGAAGAAACACTCTCAGAAAATACAGGAAATGGCTACTCTATGAACTGCGTCCCAGCTGCTGGGAAACTGCTGTGTAGCTACTACTACTGGAATGGAATGAAGACTAGGGGCTAATCCTCTTGCCAAAATGAGCTGAAAATTTTACAACCTCCTCTACTCACCGACCCGGACAAAACCCAGAAACCATATAAAAAATGGCCAACCCCCGAAATCCACCAAAAAATACCTCCTTAAGGAATTACGTTGGCCTCCAAGGCTCTGTGCAGAGGCTAAATGAAAATACCTGAAACACAGCCTCAAAGTCCCCCAAAATCCTCTTGTGGGCAAAGGTTGACCCTCTGCTCAAAACCTCGGCTGAAACTCTTGCAGAAACCCCAATCCGAAGCACCTCTACAATGGACTGCGTCCTCTCTCAGAGTGACTGCACAGTCTCTATGAACCCCAACTCCGCAACAAACCAAAACAACAAAACTACTCACAAAATATTGAAGAAATAACCTTGCTTGAGAAGGCACTCGAAATCCCCTTGGGCTAAGGGCGAGATCTCTGACCGGAGACACTCAATGCACTAAACAGTGCTGCAGACTGGCTAAATAGCCAGCGTGCTCAAGAAGACAAACGTCTAGCTCAAAATCATCAACTCTAAAATGAATGAAAGGACGAGGCTCCTCCATCTTTTATAACATTTGTTTCCCTCGAAAACCTAATGTAGCCTCTCTCTCCTCCACATGCTCATCCTCATCTGCGCAGAAGCTTGCAGAAGCTTCTAGAGTGTATGTAGGCCCCCCTCCTCTACGTGGTGTTAGGCCCCCTCCTTGACTCCCACTTAAGTCACAACGTTCTGCTACTAGGTGGATGTCTTATTTCACTTAAGTGAGCTAGACCCTCTCACTCACTTTTTATTTATTTACAAACTATAGACAACAAACTAAACAAAATCGAATATTCCAATTAGCTGTCACTAATTAGGAATATTACAGATGCAAGGGAGTTTATTGGAGCTCCTAGAACCGAGAAAATGCAGTGTATAAAACTTGACAGATACTAAGCCTTGGTAGCATAGGTTGAAGAACCCTCTAGCTTTCAGGAGGCTATACAACATCCAGTATAGGTGGATTCCATGGTAGAGGAGTATAGCACTATCATGACTAATGATATCTCAGAAGTTTTTCCTAGATGAGAGAGAAGATCACTTGTAGGTTCGAGATGGATCTACAAGATCAAGTATGCTACAAATGGAAACATAAAGAAATACAGGGTTAGGTTTGGGGCCAAGGGGTATGGATAGAAGGAATGAATTGATTATGAGGAGACCTTCACCCATATTGCAAGGTACACCTCCATTAGATCTGTGGTATCCTTAGCAGCGCAGATGGGATGGGATATTCATGAAATGGATGTCAAGAAAATGTTCTTCAATGGGTTGATAGAAGAAGAGGTGTACATTGAACAACGTGAAGGCTTTAAGACCCATGAGAAGAAATATCATGTATGTAGACTGAATAAAACCCTATATGGGCCAAAGTAGGCATCCAGAGAATGGTAAGGTTGGATTGATGGATACTTGCAACAATTTTTATTTGTCAAGAGCGACGCAGATCCCAATCTCTACTATTTGATGGTAGAGAATGAGCCACTTTTTCTGCTACTATATGTAGATGGCCTATTCCCTACAATATCATCTAGGCTCATAAAGGACTGTAAGAAGATTTTGGAAGATGAACTTGACATCAAGGACTTGGGGTTGATTCATTAGTTTCTAGGGTTGGAGGTATGGCAGAAGGATGGTGAAATCCTCCTAGGACAAGGAACAAATGTCTTAGAAATTATGATAGATTTAGGATGTAGGGTTTATGGGCCATGAAAATTCCCATGATAACCAAATGGAAGATGTAGATGCATTAAAAGACAAGGAAGTGGACCACACCTTGCAAATGAAGCTCATTGGGTCACTTATGTGTCTAGTGAACACCATGCCAGACATATGTTTTGTTGTCAACACCCTGAGTCAGTTCATAGTAGAACCAAAGACAGTACGCCGAGAAGAAGTAAGGCACATTCTCATATATGTTTGGGGAACAATCGGATTTGGGTTGAAATACATCCACGGAGATGATGTGAGATTGAGCAGGTTCACAAATGCAAACTGGGCAGGAATTTTAGTTGATCGGAAGAGTACCACAATGTATTTATTCAACATCGGATCAGGGATGACCTCTTGGTGCAGTAGGAAGTAGAAATTCGTAGCACTAAGATCAGGAGAGGTGGAATATATGGAAACAAGAACAACTACGTGCGAAGCCATATGGCTTAGCAAACACTTAGTTAATTTGTTTAGAAGCAAGATGGAAGTGACCAATATATACTGTGATAATCAGAGTTGTATCAAACTCTCTGAGAATTTGGTATTTCATGATTGGTCAAAGCACATTGAAATCATGTGTCATTTTATGAGAGAATATGTTCATTGAGGGGGAGTACAATTGAAGTACGCTTCCACAGGGAATCAAGTGGAAGACATAGTCATGAAATCTCTCAGAATAACCAAGCTTGTTCACTTCACGAAGCAGATGGGTATTCTAGAGAATTTGTTTTAGTAGCTCAAACAAGTGATATCTCAGCCTTGGATGCAACATTGAGAGGGAGTTGTAGCACAGATGGAGGGTTGGTAATGACACAATTAGCGGTAGTACAGTTGCAGTAGCAACACAGTGGTTGTTGGGTATCATGTTAGATATTAGCAGCGCAAATGGAGATGCTTCAGAGTGAGAGCAGTGTGCAACATGGCATATTTTATAGAGAATATTACTCGCTAAGAGGGTGTTTATTTGTGGTAGAATTTGATGTGATCTAAGTGTAAATTTTTGTGGAGAGGCTTAGACACATATATTCTAAATAACCCATAAATCTTTTTCGGAAATTCCACTCGAAGATAGTTTTATTTAAAAAATTAATTATTTTTAATGAGACCCTAAGTCTAAACTTAGGAAATTAAAATAATTAATAGTTATTAATCTAACTGTGGGTGTAACATCTGGAAAAAGATGAGGATCAACTAAAAATGATCTTAAACATTAATTATATTCTAATATGGGCCATTTAATGTGAACTAGAAGATTATTTAAGAAATCTTGACGGTCATTTGGAAAACATACCAAAGAAGATAATTAGTTGGCCAAGAAAATCGATTCAGAGAAATAGATTCACACGGAGAGTTTTAGGTGGAGAGGACAGAGAGGGCGTAAGCATTAGTAAGGAAGGGAAAGGAAGGTGACACTGTGTAGAGAATGGACAATGCGGAAGCACCAGAGGGACAACAAAGAGGAGTGACTCAGAACTGCACAGTCCTCATGCAAAGCTAACACAATGGTGATGCAAGACAATCATAAGGGCCTCTTACAGATCAAATTTCCATCAGCAGTGTGTCATAAAATTTATGTAGTGTTAGCACAAAGATTTCTCTTTATTATTTTTTATTGCTATTTGTACAAAAAAAACTTTTGCTGAAGAAGAATAATAAAACCCTCATATGATACATTGGTTTTCAAGCATCTAGTTTTTCTGGAGACAACTGTCCAAAAATAGTAAGTATAATATTATTTGTAGTATAATCTTATTTGTGAAGGTTGTAGTAGAATTTAATTTGATATTTACTGAAGTAATTTCTGTAAATAAATATCAAATACTTCACTATAATTTCGTTTCAAAAATTTTCACAATCCACACCCGCACACTTGTCCTATCAAGTATAATCCTCATCACCTCCATCCATGTGAAATCCATATAACTGTTGTACCGGCTACACTCAATGTTAGGGATTTAATTTGGAGGTGGAGCGCTGAGATCGATTTGGGAAACAACCTTATTGCATTACCTTAATTCTGCATTGTAAATATAGTCCATTTGTGATTCTGGTTTTCACTTGAGCATTGCTCTGAATTTTAGTATAATATGAGAAATGGATATATCGTTGTGGTCGTCCAACCTGTCGATTATTCCTGTAAGGGTGTTCATAACTTTATAATTCTCTCTTTTTTTTCTTACCCATCACAGACGTAATTGATTAAATTTAGTCTTTTAAATTCATTGGTTTACCATTTCTCTATTTTTTTTCTTTTGTTTTAAGTTTCAATGGTGAATCAGCTTGTATCATCTTCCCTACTATATTATTTTTTTTTCAAAATTACATATAATGGCTACCTGATATTCTTCTGGTATTTGGTCCTCAAAAATTACTGCTCTGAGAGTAAGTCGCTCATGTCTTATGGTTCTGCAATAACTCAATAATGTTTCAATGTATTTTTTTACTCTTACTTAATGGATTGGTTTCTTGATTAGATGAGCAGATGTAGCCTTTGTGTGCATGAGGAATTATGGGTGCTACTTATAGAGCAGCTATTCAGGTAAGCATTTTCTTCTTCTATTTTTTTTTCCTTGTCACTATTAATTATTGCGTACAAAATGAGGAGCTCGACTCGAATATATGCAAGGTAATGGGTTTGTCTGAAAAAAAAATATTATCGTTTATTTCCACTGGAATCTTGACAATGCCATCCAAAACTTCTGATGTCTCATTTTAAGTTTCTCAAGCACATCAAGTTAATTTAAGAAATAAAATTTTGATTCATCGAACCTTTGAGTTTTGATTTTACATTCTTGTTCGATCACATTCGTGGTGGCTAAATGGCATTAATGTTAGAAATAATTATTGTGACAAAGAAATAGAAAAATGTAACTCCAGTGTTGGCCTTCGTATTTAATCCTCTTAGGAATACTTAACTATTCGAGGGTGTTTAAATCGTCGATGTTGAATGTTTTTTACAGGTATTAATTTTTGACTTCTGTAGACAAATTTGGTTCGCCATGTATTTCCATTTCCTTCTATTCTTGTTTTTCGACAATCAGATTCTTCTTTATGCATTTATAGGTCGGTCACTCTCTCATCTTACTTACTTGGATGGTTATGTCTAGGCAATAAACGCATAGATTAACTTACGTTTATGAAAACCAATTACAGGATTTATATGTTAATTTAATTGCTAAGTTAACTTGGACCTACTAAGGGTCTTACGTTAACGCTATTCTTATGAATTTATGCTCTATGGTGAATATAATATCGTATTATTGATAGAAAAATGTTATATTCAAATTACCGTTTCCAATGTCTTTTGAATATGTAAGCAACGTTGGCATAGTTTATGGTTAATAATTTGATACTCCAAGAGCTTGGTTTTGTCCATCCTAATGCAATTTTACTTCCAAGTTTCCTTTTTTCTCTAGAAGCTGTATGAGCTTCACATATATAATTTGGAACCTTAGTCGTTAACTGTCATAGCTATTCTCATAGTCAAAGGAAATTTTTTTTTTTCAATCTACCTTTTTTGTACTATATTTTCCTGAATAGTTATACTCATTCTGTATTATTTTTATTCCACTAAAATATCTAAAAATAAATAAATATTATAATATTTTTTTCTATGATGTTACCATTCAGTTAAAGGTTAGTCTAGAATAATCCCATGTTATTTTATACGGGTATTACAGCAAAAACTAACCTTTCATTTCCTTTCCTTCTATAATGGTCGTCTATACAAGCTGTGGTAGTTCGACCAATTCGGATTTTTGTAATTTCTTATGTCAACCCATTATTTATGTAAGTCTACTAACTATATTGAATGCTTACTTGGATATAATTTATTACATACTCGTTCTTATATATTTTTTCTTCCTGCTCGTTGGAATTTCAAACCAATTTCTTCATTTCTTTTTTGAATAGAAATATTTAAAAGGAGCCAAATAGAAATACTTAGAAGTAGCCAAGATGATGCAACAACATCACCCCACATTTTGTTTTCTTAAGAAAAAGAATTCCCTCTCTAAATATCTTTTACCATTTTATTTATGTGTCCTTTGAGGGACAAAAATGTCAAATCTGGTTTTTTTTTTATCAAGGGATCCTTTTAATTGGGAAAACTAGTTAGAATGTTAGCACACAACTTTTAGAGAAGCACAACTCTCGTGTTTTAGAGAGATCATTGTTTGAAAATGCCTCCCCTTTCCATTTTTAAGATATTTCTTCATTGTTGTATAAATATGTGGCCTTTAAGGGCTTGAAGTTCTAAGAAAAATAAATGAATTACTTTATTTGCCTTTAATGGATAATTTCATGTTCTATTGTTGTCTAAATTTTTTGTTTTAATATAGTTATCGTGTTTGATTTAAATTAGCTGAAAATATCTACAACCAAGTAAACTTCTAATGAATTGATTTAGGATAGTAGTCGAGTCCTTTCCAAATTGCAGAGAATGATAATGTTTTGTCTAGGAAGGACTTCAATTTTCGTTGAAGGATCGAGTAAAAATGCGCTTAAAGAACCTTAAAAACCTTGCAAAATTAGAAGGAATACTTGTTGGGGAGGGAAAGGGACTGACGTGAAAGTGCCATAGTCTATGTTTGGCCCCTATACATATAAATCATTCAAAAACGTCAAAGGATATACCCACGTCAACCTGAGGGCATGGTTCCTCTAATGAATTAGGGAAGTCAGGAGTAAATCTTAGAAAACTAGAGAGTGAGCAACCTTGAGCCTAAGTCGTGTCTAACCAACCTGCGAGAAATTGGTATAGTCAAGGAATTTCACTTAAGAACAAGCCCAACTATCCTACAAGGGCGTTTTAACACCTAAAACTCCTTAGAAACTCTATATGTGTTTGGGATTATGTGTGGATTTATCCCTTGAAAGGGTTTTTAATTTCTTAAAGGAGAATAAGGGTCTCAAGGGGATTCCACATGCGAAGAAGTGAAAACAAGAACAAAGAGAGGCATAATATGTTTTTCTTTGTGAGTTGAATGTGAATAACATCAAGGGAATTTACCATATATGTTTTTGTGCTATTTCTGTTATCAAATCAATATTTTGAGCTCTAAAAAATCTTGTAAGTACAAGCCAAATTTGAATAAGTTGTTAAGAGTGTGCTGCTAGTATGCCTCCTCAAAGAGGAGGTCGAAAAAAAATGAAATGGATGATAACTTGAGATTGGAGTTGAGGTTTATCCAATCAAAAATTAAGGCCATGAAGACTACCTAAAGATTAGAAACTAATGTAGGAGATATGAGTGAGAGTGAGGAAACAATATCTGAGGAAGAAGAAACGTGAGCTCTGGGAAAAAGCCAGCATGGAAAAATTTGATTAAGTTGGTTACCAATGTTAGTTGTAGAAAAAATATGGAAGTGACACTATATGATGGCACTTCGAATGTGGAAGATCTACTAGATTTGATCAACACTCTACATAATCATTTTAACTATGGAGATGTTGACCATGACAAGAAGGTCAAGTATGTAGTGACCATGCTAGGAGGACATGTAACACTATGGTAGGATGATTTTTACAAAGACAAAAGGACAAAGGGAAAATGAAATATTAAAATATGGGATAGGATGGTGGCCAAGTTCAAGAGAAAATGTATTCGCAAGGATTACGAGTTGAATTATTTCTGGAAGCTAAATAATTTGAGAGAAAAGTCTATGAAAGTGAAATAATACACAAAGGAGTTCCACATGCTACAGATAAGAGCTTGTTGTATTGATGAGAATGTGGAGAAAGTGGCAAAGTACATAAACACTCTAGTGTTTGAAACTCAAGATGAAATTAGCCTCTTACCATTGAAGACTATGGAGGATTCCTATTAGGTAGCATTGAGGAAAGAAGAAAAGTTGGCTAGAAAGTAGAGCCAATGGAGCACAGATTCAAGACTAGCTAGAGGGAAAGTGTCTCCCAACAGGGGGAGAGCCCAATGTCGAAAAGAGGAAGTAGGGAAGTTAAGCGGTTAATCTCCAAGAGGAGGTAAATCAAGGGGTACAATATTTTTATGAAGAGTCAGAGCCGAAGAAGGGGAAGTTAGATGCTACATATGTGGAAAGACAACCCATGTGCAACTCACCTATCCATAAAATAAATTAGAAAGTAAGATAGGAGTGCCTGTTGCATAATCCAGGAATGAGGAAATAACAACATAAGTAAAAGTAGAAACCCCTAAGTTTTTCGAATCACTAAGGTTGAAGATAATTTTAATTAAGCGAGAAGAGGAAAAGAAAGAGCCAAAACAATGAAGGATTTTCAAAAGAATAGTTTTAATGTCCAAAGTGAAATAATGAAAGGTAATTATTGATATTGGTGACAATGATAAATTATTTTATGTTGAAATGATATAGAAATTTGGGATGTAAATGATGACACATCCCACTCCTTACCGAGTGACATGGTTGCAAAAGGGACATTAGATTTTAGTCAAGTAATAGAGAAAGGTAGGGTTTCAAATTTTTACATAGAAGGATGAGGTGTTGTGTGACATTGTTCCTATGGATGTTTTCAATATATTACTAGGAATTTTGTGGCACTATGATAGTGGTTTTATCCATGACGAGAGGATGAATACCTACTCTTTGAGAATGAAAACTACAAGAAAATGTTACTCCCCTTAGAGGAAAAATCAGTAAAGAAGGACGTTGTTCAAATTGTATTAATGATTATCGGGAAGGAGTTGCTAAAATTCAAGTGAGAAGAATAATTACACTTTATGGTAGTTGGTCAGGCTCAAAAAATCCTTGGACACACAAATCTAAATGAGTTTCTTGCTGAAATTCAATCATTTTTCAATGAATTCGTTGGGTTATTGTCGATGAGTTACCAAATTCCTTACCACATGTAAGGAGAATTATCCATCATATATATTTAATTCTTGGAACTAGTATACCTAACAAGGAAGCTTGTAGAATTACCCCTGGACAAAACAAAAAAATCAGGAAACCGTTCTAGGAGCTATATGAAAAAGGATTGATTAGCAAGAGCTTGAGCTCTTGTGATGTATCAACTATATTGAGTGAAAAGAAAATTGAGATTGGAGGATGTGCACTGATTCTAGAGCTATTAACAAGATAACTATCATGTATCAATTTCATTTACTCCACATGGATGATATCATGTATTTCCTTAGTGGTGTTAGATATTTTTCTAAATATATTTGGAGAGCCAATATCATCAAATTCAAATGAGATAAGGGGACGAATGGAAGATAACCTTCAAAGCCAATGATTCCTTTTATAAATGGTCAGTTATTCCTTTTTGCATAACCAAGAAAACCAACACTTTTATGAGGCTAATGAATAAAGGCCTTAAGGAATTCATTGGAAATTTCATGATCAGTTACTTGGATGATATTATTATGTACAACAAAACCAAGGAAGAACAACTACAATTTCTAAAATTGGTATTAAGGAAATTAAAATAGGATAAACTCTTAATAAATATCAAGTGTTCTTTTCTTAAAACAAAGGTGGTTTATTTAGGATATCTAATTTTTGTTGAAGGGCTAAAAATGGACCCTAAGAGGGTGAAAGCCATTAAATATTTGCATTCTCTAAAAAATATCCATCAAGTGAGAGTATTCCATGGGTTGGCTAGGATTTAAAGAATTTTTATTTAATATTTGAACCATACTTTTGCACCTATAGTGTAGACAATTAAAAAGGAAAAACAACCTTTTAAATGGACAACAACTATAGATGAAGCATTCCAATTGTTGAAGAATAAAATCATAGACTAGCCTATCTTATTTTTATATGATTTCCAAAAGCCTTTTGAGGTACAATTTGATGCCAATGGAACAATTATTATACATGTCCTTAGCCAATCTGACAAATCGGTTGTGTATTTCAATGACAAATTGACAGAGGAGAAACACAATTATTCCAATTATGATGAGTTTTATATAATAATTCAATCCCTCAATAAGTGGAGGAATTACCTTATGCCAAAGGAGTCTATTTTATGCATAGATAAAAAAATATTTCAATTTATAACCAAACAGGATGAGTTGAACTTGAGACATGTCAAATGGGTTGAATACATGAAATTTTTTTCTTTTCATTTGAATAATATTAATGGAATTTATAAGAAAGTTTCCAATGGTTTCAACATGAGATTTTTGGTTTTGAAGTAGCTACAAGTCAATACTTGAGTGTATGAACACCTCCAACAAATTTCTAAGGAATATCCAAATTTGAAGGAAATAACAAAGTTTTGAAAGCATTGTGATCCAAGATCGAAGCCCATGCCTTGAATATTTTTTTTGAAGAAGGATATTTTTTTAAGAGAAAAAATCTATGCATTTCAAGGGGGTCGATGAGGGATAATTTGTTGAAATAGAAACATGGTGAAGAACTTTAGGGCCACTTCACTGATTTAAATGCATATGCATAGTTAAGATATTTTTAGTATTCAGTCTTCATGAGTGTATAATTAGAAATACTTGTGGATAGATGTATAATTTTCCAACACGATAATTGGAGGCAACATAAAGTAGAGTTATATCACCCACTACCCATACCCAACAAACTTTAGAAATCCATTAGCATGGAATTTGTTCTGGATTTTCAAAGAAATCAGAAGAAAAATGACTCAGTCACTTTATTAGTGGATAGGTTTTCCAGAATGGGGCATTTTATATCTTCTTAAGAAAAAATGACGCTTCCCACATTCCAAATTTTTTTTTTTTCAAGAAGTGATGAGACTACATGAACTACCTAAAAGAATTGTCTCAGATTGGGAAACTAAATGTGTGGGTCATTTTTCAAGAACTTTATGGAAGAAAATGGGGACAAACTTTGGATAGAGTTTAGGCTACCATCCCTAAAGAGATGAGAATACTTAAGTAGTTAATATAAGCTTGAAAAATCTATTAATATGTCTAGTTCATGATCATAATAAACAATGAGATCAGGTTATCCCATAAGATGTGTTTACCTACAATTATTATCGTAATAGGATAATAGGAAATTTCCTCTCAGATTTGTGTATGGCATAAATCTAAGAGGTATTTATAAACTTGAGAATTTTCGAAAAGAAGATAATTTGAGTGCGTATGAAGAAGAGGTCGATACAAAAATGAACTTGATCCATGAGCAGTTCAGAGACCAAATTCGAGAGAGTAGTATTAAATGTAGGCACAAAGTTGATCTAAAGTTAAGGGAGGTGAATTTTTAAGTTGCAGAGATGGTTTTAGGTCATTTTAGGGAGGAGAAATTTCAAAAGTGTGAGTATAATGAGCTAAATTTGAATAAAATTGGTCCCTATAAAGTCTTGAGTGAGTTCTTAGCTAATGATTATGAGATCAAACTACATATGGATATAATACTTTGCTCTATATTTAGTGTTGCACACCTTTATACTTATAAATAACCTTAAGAAGAGGAAGAAATTAAATAAGGGGCGATTTAGTGGGAGACTCGGCCACCTATAGTCCAAAAGCCACAGATGAATATGATCCTTAACTAAAAGTGCATAAAACAAACTAGAAATAATATTTATTATGATTATTTCGTTAAATGGATGGGGCTTAGGGAAGAATAAGTTGTTTGGGTGAATGAGGTATAGACTTTGAATCATGGAACCATTTTTTCATGCCTCATGGGAAGGTGTCCATGAAAATTTTTGTTCTACGAATGTCTAATACAGGAGCACCACTCCACCTTTTGTTTTCTTAATCATTGAATTTGTCTGTGTAAATATGTGTTACCATTTTGATTATGTGTCCTTTCATGAAAATCTATGTCAGATGTGGTTATTTTGTTTGTTAAGGTGTCCTTTCAGTTCAGACAGTTTGTTATGGTGCTAAAACATATATTCTAGAGAAGACTAACTATTTATTTTTAGAGAGGTTGTTGTTACACAATGCCTCACATTTTTGTTTTGAAGATATTTATTCACTGTTGTAGATATATGTGGGATTTAAGGTCCCACAGGCGCGAAGGCCTATGTAAAATGAATGAATAATTCGATGCAACTTGAATGGCATACTTCATGTTCTATTGCTATCTAAATTTTTGGTTTTAATATATTTCCTGTGTTTTATTTCGGTGAGATGTAAAAATATGTACCCAAGTAAATTTTTTGTCATGTGGGCTAGGAATGTAGCTAAGCCCTTTACCAGTTGTAATAACCCATCTCGAAGGTATAACTAATACAAAAGAAAATGAGAATATAACTATACAAATAAAAATAAAAAAATCATTATAAAATAAAAGAAAATTAAATTTATATCATACCTAAACCATATGTAATAAATTAATGCATGATATTCCATTAACATATACAAGGGTGGTTGATATTATTCTTGCATGTTTTAATTTAAACAAAATTGAAACATATCACCATTTAAGATATATGACCACCTCTTATAATAAACTCCTTATCCTCTTGGTAGGGCCCACAGAGGTTTAACTAACAAGTAACCATGAAGAGGTGGTGGGGATAGGAGCCTAAAAAGGAATGTAATGGGATCAAAGTAAACAAGGAAAGGGATAGGGGGGAGTGAAGGTAGAAGAGAAAAATATAGAGAGTTATACTGAAGGAAAGGATACACAATTAAGAGATGATCCTAGGGCTTGAGATTGACCTAAAAGTGTGTAAAATTGGTCAACTGTTCTTCAAGATTTATGCATAGAGAAATAATTCTTCTTCTATATCTGGGAACCAAATGGGATGATCCCATTTAGGTAAGGGGGATTCAATCGGCCTAGTAGCGGGAGTATACTCAGAGCAATTTCACTTTGGGGATCGACTTAAAACATGATATCTAGGTATATATTCTCATTTAAATTGCTAAATATACCTATAATTTTGATTGTTTTTTTGTTCTATAAAATTTTAGGCCTTACATTTTGGTATTAGGTTTTGGGGTTCAAGAAATTTCACACCTTATAGGTGAGTACCTCACAGATACCAAATTCAAAGCTAATATTTATAGTGGTTAGTTCTTCAATCCACTTTTATTAATCTATAATGAATTTGACTAGCCTTTTCATAATTCAAAAATTGAATAAATATATTTATCTATCAACAATAAATCATGTAAAAAAAAAATTCTTTTACTGTATATAAAATTCACTGAACATATATCTGTATATATATATACACATTGGAAAACATATGCAGTTTGATTACAAGAAAAATAATGTTAGTACACAGAAAATAATTAGAGAATCATGATATTGTAGCACGGATACTTCGATAGGAAACATTATCAGCAATAGCCTTAGCGGATGGAAAATGTCATTAACCATTAGAAACCAGAAAATCCATTCATTCATTTAGGGACTAACCCTATATTAAATGATACCTCAATAAAGTAGAACATCTATGCAACGATGGTAGACCAAACCCTAGACATGCAAAAGGGAACTCAAATGGTTCTGAGGAAATTAAAAAAAAATAATTCTTCCATGCCTCGTAGGGTAACAAAATTCCATAGACATATACAACACTAAGGAATCCGCATACATTAAATTTTTAGCAAAATAGTTCAAATACAAATTAATAAAATGTAAAAAACATTCGACATCACAATTTAAATTATATAACATATTAAAATTTTTGTAGTAAGGAATCTTAACAATTTCTAGTCATGTAATGTAGGTAATTAAACCCTAAATACATAATTAGAACATCTAGTAGGTTTAACCTCTTAAACCTTGGAAATTGGAAGGGATTAACCATAACCTTGGTTATGGCCATGTAAATCTACAAATTATTTACCCGTCAGAGCTAGTATGGCATGTACAGGGCAAGAAGAAAATGTGTTACACACACACACACACACACACAGAGAGAGAGAGAGAGAGAGAGAGAGAGAGAGAGAGAGGGATACAAAGGGTATGTCAAAAAAATTGCATAGACCACTACATGAACAACTGATGTTGAATGAGGTTCCATTATAGGGTGTTGAACGTAGTATTAGTAGGAGGGTTGGAGATGTTTCCAACCGTTTATCCTCCAAAACTTAGATTCATGGGAGGAAAATGCGAGTCATGCTTCCCTAGACATATGATAATGACTTCCATATGCCTACTGAGGAAGCTAGGTTGATGTAGTTGACACTCCCACCCTTGGTTTTTATGGATGGTTAGGTCTATATAGTTTATGCAATGACACATTCCAATAGAGGATGAATAGGATTGGAGAAGGGATTAGGAATGATAGGATGATTCTCGAATATCTTGGGAACTCTATTGGGACAATGCATGGATACTAAATTTCTAAACAATTAAATGTTTATAACACAAAATTTAGAAGTGTACTCACATTATTAAATATAAATCAATTGGAACACAATCCGTACATGATTATACTAAACAATAAAGTAATTGCTCATATACCTTATAAACCCTAATTTTGGAAAAGGAAAATACAAAGAGATCCATAGTGAAGGGAAAGACACACAATTGGGAGACGGGCCTAGGGCTCGAGATTGAATTGAAAGATTGTAAAATTGAGAAACATTTCATGGAATTTTGGGAATGGTGCCAAAAAAAATCAATTATAAAGTCTTCTCGATTTTGGAAATATATAGGTTGATCCAAGATAAGCAGTGAGGATTCAATAATTTTTGTAGCAGGAATGGACTCGAAGAAACGCCAACTCAAGGACCAACTTCAAATGGGATATACATGTACATATATGCATCTAAATTTATAAATGTACATCTAGTTTTGATGGTATTGTTTTTCTGTAAAATAGTAGGCCTTACACCAATTGTGGAGCATGATAGCATTTCATGTAGGAAGGTCTTCAATTTTGTGTTTATATATGAAGTGGAAATGCGATTAAATAACATTGAATACCTTGAAAAACATGAAGGAATATATATTGTGGATAGAGTGGGATTAACACAAAAATAACATATTTGGAGGTCAACGCCTCCGAATAGTTTTCATTGCATTAGGTTGAATCATAAACCAAAGGTGACCTCGCGTCATGGGTCCACTGTTTATTCAGGGTAATCGGGAATAAATCCTAGCACAGTAGATATAGAGTGACCCCAACCCTATTTTTAACCTAACCAACTTGCGAGAAATCGATATAGTCAGTGTGTTGCACTTGGGACCAATCCCCACTCACCTGCTAGACAGTTTTGACACTAGAACCAACTTGGAAACTATGTAGCTTATGGGGATTATGCAAGGGATGTTCCCTTGAATGGGTTGTTTAATTTCATAAAATAAAAGGAGTGCCTGAAGGAGATTCCATCCACGAGGTTGTGAAAAATAAAATGCATAGAGGTATAATAAGTTTTGTTTTGTGAGTTGAGTGTGAAGAATAGCAAGGAAATGTACCATTCATGTCATTGTGTTATAATCGCACAAACATATTGGCTTGATCAAGTGAGTCATCCACTCAACTCCATAACATTATAATGGATAAACCACAAGACTTTTAAAGGCTTCATCACATGTAGTCCATGGGAACTGATACCATGTTCCACTAACACCACATGCCTAAAAAAATAATTGTGGACCTAACGTCATTCAATCCTATCCATATTTGAGATGGAAGGAATTAAACATCTCTTTGATATTTTTTTGTAAAAAATTGCTTTCCATGCAAAACCTAGAACTACATATGTAGGACCACGTGTCTTAAACCATAATTTATATATGTAGGAGCATGTGCCTTAAACCTTAATTGTAAACCTAGTATCATTGAGTCCATCCATGTTTCATATGGAAGGAATTACACATATCTCTAACATTGTGTTGCAAAAAGTTACTTTCCATGCAAAAGCTAAAAATTCATATCTAAGTTTTTATTTATTTTTGGTTTCTCTATATGTAAAATTCATTTAAATTATTTTACTTAAGATATATTAAAAAAACTTTTCGTTATTAACTTATTTTTTACGCATATACTTAACATTAAACATGAAAATAATTACACATCTCACTAATACAAAGCTATACAAAATGTCTCATAATTCTCAAAATTTTCTCCTCTACTTTTGACACTTCAAAACTATTACATTACTCCAATATCATCATTCCCTTTTTCCATCTATGAGCAATAAAGTAATTCATACATCTAAGAAAAATTTTAATCTAATTGGCATATATATATATATATATATAATTTTGATTATATAAGATTATATAAAATAAAAAACAGTTTATTAAATTTTTATTTATATGGCTGGCTAAACAAATTCTCATAAATATCCATCCAAATCTCCAAAATTATTGGATATCAATTAAAAATATTAGAAAAAAAAAGTCACTCTACTACTATGGCTAATTTGTATCTTTTTATAAGAGTTAGTGTATAAGAGAACAATTACTTTATTGGTCTCTACTAATACATATTTTTAGCAATCAATTTTCATGTTGACCATTATTAGTTGAGCAATGGCTAACCTAACTTATAATGTTTAACTTTGAAAAATCAATATTTATTTTTCCATATTATTTTAAAAAGTATTTTTCAAATATTTGATTGCTCCATAGTTTAAAAGTCTTCTTGCAATCTTGGCACAACATAATTTCCTTTAGATAAAGGCCTCATATATCTTATGCCAAAATTTATGGATGTGGTTGCAATATTAGTACATGGTTTTTAGATATTATTTACCATCACTTAATTCACACCATAATATAAGCTAGTATTTGCATAAAAATGGATAAGAGCAAGTTGTAATAAATATACTTATGAGGAGTTCCTAGACACCATTATATATGTTTTTCTCAAGAATTATGTAAAAGTAAAACTGTAAATGTGTAGACTTACAAATAATTATTACTCACCCAAATTTATGCAAATGGTAGTGCAGAAATGAATTGATTTATCTACTTGGAATCTTAATTTATTAGTTTCTCTAATGAAAAATTATAAAAATCCATTTGGCTATTAACTACTACTACTTTAACATTAATCAATATAAATTATAATTTTTTATATGAATTTTTTTCCCTTAAACATCAATGATAAAAATTTAAAAAAACTAAACATTATTACACACATTTTATTTACTTACTAAGCATTCCTACCCCACTTGTTAATTATTTACATTTTCATTATAAATAATGCATCATCAACATATAAAAATAGAAGATATGAAAAACACCAATGATAGTAAAAGACGTGGCGTTGACGTTTCCAGCAACATAAAATCACAACCATAAAAATAGATATATAAGTACTAGCACAACCACATTTACTAATGTGGTTGATATACGCCGATAGGCCTATATCCACTACCCATCACATTAATTTATATATTCATAAATAAATATTATATATAATAATTTTATTATATTAACTTGAAATATATATATTATATATTAATAAGAATATTAATATATTAAATATATTAATTATGATGCTAAATCACAAAAATATTTTATATATATTAATAATATTATAATAAGTATTAATAATATATATTAAAAATATTTATTAACATATTAAAAATATTAACTATATACATATTATAAATTAACTTGAAAATATATAATATATATTAATATAAAAATAATATTAATAATATATAATAATTTAATATTTATTTATATATTAATATCATAGATGGTTATATTATTAATAAACCAAAAGAACTAATAATATATTAATAATATATATTATATCATAGTTGGTTATATTATTAATAATATATATTAATAATATTATAATATTACTAATAATCATTATTAATAAATATTTGAATATTTATTTATAATGATTATTAGTAATATTTTAATATTATTAATAACTCCAAGGGTTCAATATTATAAACCAAAGGAATTGGTGAACCCAAGGGAATTGAGTTAAACATTGAGACAATTGTTGTCACAATGCGACGTTGGACCAACTATGACCATGGTTGGCCATGGGCGATTTTCATATTGAGACAATGCTTGTCACAATGTGACATTTGACCATGGATGATATTGATTGATTATTCATAGTATAAACCAAAAGAACTAATAAACCCAAGGGTTTAATATTATAAACCAAAGGAATTGGTGAACCCAAGGGAATTGATTTAAACATTGAGACAATTGTTGTCACAATGCGACGTTCAACCAACTATGACCATGGTTGGCCATGAGTGATTTTCATATTGAGACAATATTTGTCAGAATGTGACATTTGATCATGGATGACATTGATCGATTATTCATATTATAAACCAAAAGAACTAATAAACCCAAGGGTTTAATATTATAAACCAAAGGAATTGGTGAACCCAAGGGGATTGATTTAAACATTGAGACAATTTTTCTCACAATGCGACATTTGATCATGGATGACATTGATCGATTATTCATATTATAAACCAAAAGAACTAATAACCCCAAGGGTTTAATATTATAAACCAAAGGAATTGGTGAACCCAAGGGAATTTATTTAAACATTGAGACAATTGTTGTCACAATGTGACGTTGAACCAACTATGACCATGGTTGGCCATGGGCGATTTTCATATTGAGACAATTCTTGTCACAATGTGACATTTGATCATGGATGATATTGATCGATTATTCATATTATAAACTAAAAAAAATAATAAACCCAAGGGTTTAGTATTATAAACCAAAGGAATTGGTGAACCCAAGGGGATTGATTTAAAAATTGAGACAATTGTTCTCACAATGCAACATTTGATCATGGATGACATTGATCGATTATTCATATTATAAACCAAAAGAACTAATAACCCCAAGGGTTTAATATTATAAACCAAAGGAATTGGTGAACCCAAGGGAAAACCATTATAAACCCAAGGAATTGGTGAACCTAAGGGAATTCCTTTGGTTAATATTATAAACCAAAGGAATTGGTGAACCCAAGGGAATTCCTTTGGTTAATATTATAAACCAAAGGAATTGGTGAACCCAAGGGAATTGAGTTAAACATTGAGACAATTGTTGTCACAATGTGACGTTGGACCAACTATGACCATGGTTGGCCATGGGTGATTTTCATATTGAGACAATATTTGTCAGAACGTGACATTTGATCATGGATGGCATAGATGGATTATTCATATTATAGACCAAAAGAACTAATAAAACCAAAGATTTAATATTATAAACCAAAGGAATTGGTCAACCCAAGGGACAACCATTACCCAACAAATTATAAACCAAAAGGAATTGGTGAACCCAAGGGAATTGATTTAAACATTGAGACAATTGTTGTCACAATGCGACGTTGGACCAACTATGACCATGGTTGGCCATGGGTGATTTTCATATTGAGACAATGTTTGTCAGAATGTGACATTTGATCATAATGTTTGTCACATTGTACCAACTATGACAATGGTTGGCCATGTGTGATTTTCATCTCTTAGGCAGTTTTATCGAGAATGTGACATTTTTGTCATCGATGAATTTGATCGATTATTCATATTATAAACCAAAAGAACTAATAAAACCAAGGGTTGTATTATAAAGGAAAGGAATTGGTGAACCCAAGGGAATTGATTTAAACATTGAGACAATTGTTGTCACAATGCGACGTTGTACCAACTATGACCATGGCTGGCCATGGGTGATTTTCATATTAAGACAATATTTGTCAGAATGTGACATTTGATCATGGATGAAATTGATTGATTTTTCATATTATATACCAAAATAACTATTAAACCCAATGGTTTAATATTATAAACCAAAGGAATTGGTGAACCCGAGGGAATTTATTTAAACATTGAGAAAATTTTTGTCACAATTGGACCAAATATGACCATGGTTGGCCATGGGTGAATTTCATATTGAGACAATATTTGTCAAAATGTGACATTTGATCATGGATGACATTGATTGATTATTCATATTATAAACCAAAAGAACTAAACCTAAGGGTTTAATATTATAAACCAAAGGAATTGGTGAACCCAAGGGAATTGATTTAAATATCGAGACAATTGTTGTCATAATGCGATGTTGGACCAACTATGACCATGGTTGGCCATGGGTGATTTTCATATTGAGACAATATTTGTCAGAATGTGACATTTGATCATGGATGGCATTGATCGATTATTCATATTATAAACCAAAAGAACTAATAAACCTAAGGGTTTAATATTATAAACCAAAGGAACTGGTGAACCCAAGGGAAAACCATTACCCAAAAAATTATAAACCAAAGGAATTGGTGAACCCAAGGGAATTTATTTAAACATTGAGACAATTTTTGTCACAATGCGACGTTGGACCCGATTATGAGAAAAGGGTTGGCCATGGGTGATTTTCATATTGAGACAATATTTGTCGAAATGTGAAATTTGATCATGGATGACATTGATCGATTATTCATATTATAAACCAAAAGAACTAATAAACCCAAGGGTTTAATATTATAAAGCAAAGGAATTGGTGAACCCAAGGGAATTGAGTTAAACATTCAGAAAATTGTTGTCACAATCCGACATTGGACCAACTATGCCCAGGGTTGGCCATGGGTGATTTTCATATTGAGACAATATTTGTCAGAATGTGAGATTTGATCATGGATGACATTGATCAATTATTCATATTATAAACCAAAACAAATAATAAACCCAAAGGTTTAATATTATAAACCAAAGGAATTGGTGAACCCAAGGGAAAACCATTACCCAAAAAATTATAAACCAAAGGAATTGGTAAACCCAAGGGAATTGAGTTAAACATTGAGACAATTGTTATCACAATGCGACGTTGGACCAACTATGACCATGGTTGGCCATGGGTGATTTTCATATTGAGACAATGTTTGTCGGAATGTGACATTTGATCAGAATTTTTGTCACATTGGACCAACTATGACCATGGTTGGCCATGGGTGATTTTCATATTGAGACAATATTTGTGAGGATGTGACATTTGATGATGGATGAAATTGATCGATTATTCATATTATAAACCAAAAGAACTAATAAACCCAAAGGTTTAATATTATAAACCAAAGGAATTGATGAACCCAAGGGAATTGATTTAAACATTGAGACAATTTTTGTCACAATGCGACATTGGACCAACTCTGACCAAGGTTCGCCATGGGTGATTTTCATATTCAGACAATATTTGTCAGAATGTGACATCTGATCATGGATGACATTGATCGATTTTTCATATTATATACCAAAATAACTATTAAGCCCAATGGTTTAATATTATAAACCAAAGGAATTGGTGAACCCGAGGGAATTGATTTAAACATTGAGACAATTGTTGTCACAATTGGACCAACTATGACCATGGTTGGACATGGGTGATTTTCATATTGAGACAATATTTGTCGAAATGTGACATTTGATCATGGATGACATTGATCGATTATTCATATTATAAACCAAAGAAACTAGCCACGAAGGGTTTAATATTATAAACCAAAGGAATTGGTGAACCCAAGTGACAACCATCACCCAACAAATTATAAACCAAAATAAATTGGTGAACACAAGGGAATTGATTTAAACATTGAGAGAATTGTTGTCACAATGCAACGTTGGACCAACTATGACCAGGGTTGGCCATGGGTGATTTTCATATTGAGAAAATATTTGTTAGAATGTGACATTTTATCATGGATGACATTGATCGATTATTCATATTATAAACCAAAAGAAGTAATAAACTCAAGGGTTTAATATTATAAACCAAAGGAATTAGTGAACCCAAGGGACAACCATTACCCAAGAAATTATAAACCAAAAGGAATTGGTGAACCCAAGGGAATTGATTTAAACATTAATAAAATTGTTGTCATAATGCGACGTTGGACCAATTATGAGAAGGGTTGGCTATGGGTGACTTTCACATTGAGACAATATTTGTCAGAATGTGACATTTGATGATGGATGACATTGATCGACTATTCATATTATAAACCAAAAAAACTAATAAACCCGTGGTTTAATATTATAAACCGAGAATTGGTGAGCCAAAGGAAAACCCTTTACCCAAAATTATAAATCAAAGGAATTGATGAACCCAAGGGAAAACCATTACCCAACAAATTATAGACGGCAAGTGATCAATCAACCTTACTGATTGTTAATATTATTAACCGACGTTGGACCAACTATGACCATGGTTGGCCATGGGTACTTTTCATATTGAGACAATATTTGTCAGAATGTAACATTTGATCATGAATGACATTGATCGACTATGGCTAATGCTAATTAAGAATGGTTTCCCATGGTTCATTTTCATATTGAGTCAGTGTTTTTCATAATGTGAAATTGGACCATGCATTAGTATTAAACTCTAGGACTAATGTTTAAACCCCAATATTTGGGGAACCTAAGAGAAAAATATTAAGAACATAAGATATCAACAAGGCCAAGGGATATGTATAAAAGACAAAAAAAATTAGTAAAGACTAGGAATAAATATTTTAAATACAAATGAATGAGAAACTCACGTAATGAATAAAGAGATTAATAAATCTTAGGAATCAATATTTTAAAAATACTATTTATCACTAATGATGTTAATATTATTTATATTAATAGCGTTAATTTTGGTATCAATAGTAATATCATTCATAATATTAATCATCATAAACATTATTAATATTATTTATCAATATTAATGTTAATAGGATTTATATTAGCAATATTAATGTAATTAATCATATTAATATTATTAATATTATTTTTATAATTTAAATGTTATTAATAATTTTAATAAACCTTAATCATGTTTAAAACTTATTGTTATTAATACAATTATGAACATTAATGTAATTAATCATATTCATATTAATATTAATATTATTTATCAATATTAATGTTAATAGGATTTATATTAACAATATTAATGAAATAAATCACATTAATATTATTAATAAAATGTTATTAATATTATTTTTATAATTTAAATGTTATTAATAATTTTAATAAACATTATTCATGTTTGAAGCTTATTGTTATTAATACAATTATGAACATTAATTTTAAATAAACATCGTGAATATTGTATTAATGATGTTTTTAATAATATTGTTATTATTATTATTAATGTTACTAATAATAATGTTTTTAATAATAATTAAAATTTTATTTTCATTATTAATTTAGTTTTTACTATAAATCATAATCATCATTATTTAAATACTAATTATTAATATTATTTTTATTGTATATTAGAATGTTAATTATTAATGTCATTTTTATTATTTCCACAATGTGACCATGATTATTTACCATAATAATATTCTTTAATATTATTAAAATTAATAATTAAAATTAAAATTAATATTTATAAATATTAATAATATTAAAAGTAATATGAATATTATTATTCATATTAACAATATTAACATGAATAATTAATATTAATATTAATATTTAATGTAAAAATATTAATATTTAAATTTATGTTTTCATATAAATAATAATAATATTAATAAATTAAAATAATAATAATAATAATAATAAATAATGTTGTAAATTAAAATTTGTTAACATTATTTTTAATACTAAAGGTCAATGCTAAATATTGCTAATATTATTTATTAATATTAATATTAACAATATTAAAAATAACATTTGTATTTTTATTCAAATTAATTAATATTAATAGTAAAACTTATTTGTTTATTAATATTAGTATATTTCTACATATTAATTATTTAATATCAAATACTAATACAAATTATTATTAGAGTAATATATATATATATATATATATATATATATATATATATATATATATATATATATATATATATATATATATATATATATATATATATATATATAACAAAGTATAATAATCGTTAATATATTATTATCAACACAAATACAATTTAAACAATAAAAAATAACATATTATATTTTGCATTTTAAAAAAGTTTTACATATGAAAAAATTTGATCCTTCTTCATGTTAAATCTGCACTTAAAATTAATTTAACGTGTAGTAATTAACTGTCAGCCTCTCTTACCCTGATGGTGCCAAAGTAAGAACTACTGCGTAATGATGGCCATGGCCAATTATTGTGAAAATTTAGAAAATTATAAAACAAGTTGTTGGATGGCGACTGATTTAGTTTTCCAAACAAAAAATTATAGAAACTACAAACATGTTCAATGCAACCTTGCCAGGCAATGGAGGTGTCTCATTAATTGAAATTCAGAAATAATTGAAAGATAATGGAAACGAACAATAATGACAGATTTGAAGATATAAAGAAAATCAATGCATTGACATCAGATATCAGCCACAAGGGGAGCAACTGCTCCTGCACCTCCCAGTCGGCTCATGCTTAGAACCTGCATGCCATACATTCACCATTTTCAGCATTGCATGAGCATCTTTGATGTTAAGCAACGTCATTTGCTTGTGAAATAATTTTGAAAAGTGGAACTTGCCATGTGGATAAAGTAGAAACGAGTATGATGAAAGTAAATATCAATCATGGAGTGGAGGAGAAACAATGTTTCTGTTTGAGATTACAGACAAGGAAATAAATTTCGGTACAGTTCGGATATTATGTCTTGTAAGCGTGATTATAGACCACAGAAAAAGGGAAAGCGAGGATTCTCACGCTCCTCTTGTAGTCATGATCGCATACCAAACATTCATGACAAATTTCTAGTATACCTTCCAGTATTGGAAAATTCTGAATTCGTATCTTTTCCTATTCTGTAAGAACTGAAAGTGACGGTGTCCAACAACTATCAAGAGCTGTTAGGAGGGGTTCTGATCATGATCATGACTAATCTGTTAAATGTAAAAAATTGGGCCTCTATAATTTGGCTACTGTATTCAGGTCTAACCCAATGATAACTACTGGTTCATCCAAATTGGTAAAGTGAGATAACTAACCTACCTTCTTTATAACTAAGGTAAAGTACTAAATCTAATATAATGTAGGGGTAAAGAGTTTCATTAAGCAACCTTCACTTGCAACTAAAGAAACTTGACGTAATCAATTATCTCATCCAGCATCGAAGCCTTATCCATCTGCACAACGAAGAAAAATGAATTTTGTTAATGCTACAGTAGTTATTGGGCATCTGAATTTCAAGAAATGTGAAGAAAACATAATTGGTGACTAGAAATCCTAACAAAACAAAACCTTATTGGAATTAGGAACTAGTTCTTGCAGAGCCTTCATTCTCTCTACAATCCTGTCCCGACACAACTGCAACCAAATCAACAAATTTCACATGAAACCTAACACCTGCAAGCTTACAGAAATTCATTGAAGCTTGATCATATCTTCTGAAAAAAAAATTGAAAGAGAAACATACTCTTTCTGCAATACTGTGGGGATCTTTAGCCTATCCACGGCGTGCCCTTACTCAAGGTCGAACAGGTGGTGCAACACCAACTCCAGTCGGAGGTGGATTCTGATGCTGAGGTTGGGGAATTCCACCATACCCTTGCATTGGGACTTGTTTAGCCTGAAACAAACTCGTACACATACAAATCGTCAAGGATATGAACAATTCATAGAGATAGAACAAGAAAATAAAAATATGTCTCCCATTCAATGAAGAATTCTTATGTTACCTACGGATGGAAGTTTTGGCTTGTCGGTCGAACGCCCCGTGGTGATCCGGCGAACGGTGGAAATAGCCCTCCGAGGTTCGAATCTTGGGCCTAATTTATCATTACAGAAAAAATATTATTTCAACTTCCATTGAGAGCCAAACATGAATTTTCAAGCTTAAGACCTACAATCTTACATTAGTTGCCGACTTGAAGGAAGCTTCAATTTCATCCCACGAGCGTGGCTCGTTGATGTCACATGATTTTCCCGCCTGGCTGAGACTGAGAGGAAGAGGAAGCATTCCTCCGTCGCTGCCATTACAGCTGCCTCCTGTACTGGGCGACCGCGTCATTATGGCAGTGCCGCGAGGCGAATTGCCCATGGAGGCCAACAGCCGTGAAGCGCTTGCATTTCCTGTGCACAACGATTTCAACATGCACCGCTTGCTGCCACTATGGCTTGTGTGAAAGGCATGGGACATGTTGCAGAACGATTTCAACACTTGGAGAAGATTTAATGTTTCAGTTTCTTTCTAGTTGTTAATCTTGATAGGTGGCAATTAATAAATGGTATAGTAAATTTTTAATCAAGATTTGTTAAAAATTAATTTAAGTACGGTTTAAACATGTGATTTAGATATGCAGGGAAGTTAGTGGAGTAGATTTGATCCATTGATTTAGTGGCGACAACCAGAATATACCGGCATATTTCAATCTAGACCATCAGATCAAAAAGATTAATTAGCCTAATCACAAAACATGCTCCTTCTGATAGGGGGTATGCCTATCGGCGTAATTAGCCCAAAAATGAAATCTTCATTATATTGGGATTACGTTTTTTCTTCAAATTTTTAAATGTGTAAAACACTAATTACATTCTCCTTTCAAGCTTCTCAAAATATGAGTTGGAAGCAAACAATCACCTTATTATTATCTCAAACTTCTTCTTTCCTTAATGTATTACATTCTCCATTCACTATATTTTCATGGATATAATTTTCTAATATATGCATTGGGTTAATTCGAACTTATCACTGCTGCATTCTCATTATATAAGTTTTGGTTGATTTAATTAATTGAAATAACTCTTTGATGGAGGAAATGCTCTCGCAAAAGCGCTATTTAACATTATATTATCAATTTAAAACATACTATAATAATATATTGATGTTTAAGATAATAATATAATTCAAATTTTATGAGTCATGCTTTTTAAATAACAATATTGATTCGAAATTATATCACGTGTAGTATTCTCATTATATACGTTTTGGTTGATTGATATAATTGAAATAACTTTTTGGATGGAGGAAACGATATCGCAAAAGCACTATTTAACATTATACTATCCATTTAAAACATACTATAATAATATATTGATGTTTAACATAATAATATAATTAACATTTTATGAGTTATGTTTTCTAAATAATAATATTGATTCGAAAGTATATCGGTAAATATAATATATATCATTCATATTTAAAAAATAATATGAAATTAAAATTGGAATATAATTAAAATTATATATAATATTATTTTTAAAAAAATCATATTAATAATATCAATCTATATTTATTGTCACTATGGGTATATTTATTGTAATTATGGATATATTTTGATATTTGATCGCACTTGCCACTTGATATATCATTTTTCTTTGTTTTAATTGTATTTTTAAATATATAAATAGATTTAAGTCTTTAAAAATTCCTTTAGCTTCTTGGATTGTGTAAAGGATTCATTTTAAATTTGCAATTCAATCAAATCTTCACTGTGTTTCTTACAAAATTGGAAAAAAAATATATTTGGAAAAAGACCAAAATGTAGAATAGCTAGATCACTCGAAATTTGTTTGCACATTAAATTTTATTTTTTCTAATTATTTTATATCATATATAAATATATTTTTTGTTTAAGAATATATATAGCTAATAATAAAATATTTTAGTGATCATAAGTACTGAAATATTTTATTGATGACTTACATTGAATTCCTTTATCATTAATAATATTTTTCACATAATACATGTTAATTATATATTTAGAATTGAATGAATCATACATCTAGCTTAGTACTATTTTTATTAGGAACTATTTGAGTTTTTTTATTTTCATTTTTATTTTTTGCATTAAATTTTAATATGGTCAACATTAACATAATATTTTTCTCTCTATGAAACTAATCTAGTATGAGAAACTAATGTTGTATTAAATGAATATTCAAACAATTTTTTTTATTTCTCTATGAAATTGATCTTGAATTAAATTAATTATTATAGAAGCTAAAACAACTTATTTAATAGTTTTGAAGTATTTTCAAAAGTATAAGAATTGTATTTCCAGAGTTAAAAGTGAAAATATAAAAATTCTCACTTCTAGCCCATCGGCGTAATTAGCTCAAAAATGAAATCTTCATTATATTGGGATTACCTTTGTTCTTCAAATTTTTAAATGTGTAAAACACTAATTACATTCTCCTTTCAAGCTTCTCAAAATATGAGTTGGAAGCAAACAATCACCTTATTATTATCTCAAACCTCTTCTTTCCTTAATGTATTACATTCTCCATTCACTATATTTTCATGGATATAATTTTCTAATATATGCATTGGGTTAATTCGAACTTATCAATGCTGCATTCTCATTATATAAGTTTTGGTTGATTTAATGAATTGAAATAACTCTTTGATGGAGGAAATGCTCTCGAAAAAACGCTATTTAACATTATATTATCAATTTAAAACATACTATAATAATATATCGATGTTTAAGATAATAATATAATTTAAAATTTATGAGTCATGCTTTTTAAATAACAATATTGATTCGAAATTATATCACGTGTAGTATTCTCATTATATACGTTTTGGTTGATTTATATAATTGAAATAACTTTTTGGATGGAGGAAACAATATCGCAAAAGCACTATTTAACATTATACTATCCATTTAAAACATACTATAATAATATATTGATGTTTAACGTAATAATATAATTAACATTTTATGAGTTATGTTTTTTAAATAATAATATTGATTCGAAAGTATATCGGTAAATATAATATATATCATTCATATTTAAAAAATAATAAGAAATTAAAATTGGAATATAATTAAAATTATATATAATATTATTTAAAAAAAAGTCATATTAATAATATCAATATATATTTATTGTCACTATGGGTATATTTATTGTAATTATGGATATATTTTGATATTTGATCGCACTTGCCACTTGATATATCATTTTTCTTTGTTTTAATTGTATTTTTAAATATATAAATAGATTTAAGTCTTTAAAAATTCTTTTAGCTTCTTGGATTGTGTAAAGGATTCATTTTAAATTTGCAATTCAATCAAATCTTCACTGTGTTTCTTACAAAATTGGAAAAAAAATATACTTGGAAAAAGACCAAAATGTAGAATAGCTAGATCACTCGAAATTTGTTTACACATTAAATTTTATTTTTTCTAATTATTTTATATCATATATAAATATATTTTTTGTTTAACAATATATATAGCTAATATTTTTGGAAGGGTTTGAATGAGGGTTTCGAGGGGCGAATGAGGGTTTCGAGGGTTTGAAGGAAACATTGCAGGTTGCAGAGATATTGCGGCGGGAATCCACCAGGCGACAGCGTTGATAGAGGTACATGCCTGCGCCCTCGGGAGGAGGGTCGCAGCCCTCCTACCGTAACGTAACCACCGGCGATGATAGTGTATAGAGGATATCACAATCAGGTTCAACACAGCACAAGTCGGTGCCTGTCTTGGGAGCCGAATGGCAGGCAAAGCAGAAAGGCCAATGCTTGCCAAGAGCAGTGAAAAAGCCAAGACTTATTATTCCAGCGGAGAAAGTGAAGGAGTATCGAGGGTATATGAAAAACCATGCCTTAATTTGTAAGTTCATAGGTGTATGGCCTTCGGAAAAGGAACTAATGAAATGGATTCAATCCAAATGGCAGCCCAAAGGGCATATTGACCTGAAACTAGGAGCTAAGGGTTTTTTTACAGTTATTTTTTCCAATTTACAGGATAAAGAACACATTTTTGAAGGTGGACCTTATTTTTATAGTAATGCAGGACTTTTTCTCAGACAATGGGAGGAATGCTATAACCCTGACCAAGAGCAATTTCTTGCTGCTCCGGTTTGGGTGCGGCTGTTTGGGCTTCCCATGGATTTTTGGGACCCAGAAATCCTGGAAGGAATAGGTAATTCTTTGGGCTCTTTTGTTAAAATAACAGATGCAACAGCTAGAGGTCGCTACACCTCCTTTGCAAGAATATGCGTGTATATGAACATTTCAGAGCCTCTACCAGAAATGATAGAACTTGAGTGCGAGGGTAAAGTTTGGATGCAGCTATTGGATTACGAACACATACCCTTCAGATGCCGCCGATGTCATGAGTACGGGCACTTATATAAATCTTGCCCTTTGAATGCGGCTGAACAAAAGAAAGCAAGCACCACAGGACCAGAAAAACCAGCCCAACAGGAAGAGGAGGGTTTTGTGCAGGCGCCGACAAGGAAAAGACACACAGGGCAAACAGGGTCGAGGCCAACAACAAAACAGCAAACTTCAGACTCCACAACAACCGGTAACCGCTATGAAGTATTGCAAGAGGGAGAAGAACCGTCAGGACCAGAGATAATTATGGAGATACCAGTGGAAGGGCATCAAGAGGAAGGACCCAAACAGCAATCTTTCAAGAGGAAAGCAGGGAAGGAAATGGAAGATAATCCTCAACCGGAACTTACCCCGATGGAAGTGGAACATTCTAAAGACGACCTAAGTGCAGAGGAGAAAGTATTAAAAAAGCTGCTGTTTGAATGGAGGAACCTAGATGATCGTTTTATTCCACCAGATCAAAAACAACTGTACAAGGACACGTTTGAACACTATTTAACAGCTCAAGCCCAACAAGAAACGCAAGAGCGGGAACAGGCCGGAGGTAAGAAAGTACTGAACCAATCTAAACCAGCCAAGAAGAGAGGAAGACCGACTATTAAAGACTCAATACAGTTAGTAGGAGAAATGCTGATCAACACTGGAAAGATTATACCGTTAACAACGGTATTTCAAAACCTACCAAAACATTTTTAATGAAGGTTCTCTCCTGGAATATAAGGGGTCTCAATAGTAAAGGTAAACAGCGTCATTTGAAAGAAAAACTACAGATGGAAAAACCCCAGATTATGCTCGTACAAGAAACCAAAGTTACAGGGCAAAAGCTTCAATCAATTGTACAATCCTTTAAGATGCCCTATGCGGTAATGGCGATAGATTCAGTGGGCACAGCGGGAGGACTGGCTATAATTTGGAATGAAGCAGAGATTATAGCGGAAGGATGGATGGGAGCACCCAGAATCCTAACAGCGACATTTCGCCAACTAGGAGCAGAGGACAGAATCCTTATTTCGGCGGTTTACGGGCCTTCAATTCCAGGAGAGAGAGCGGCATTCCTGCAAGATATAAGAAAGGTAAGTACTCTACATAATGAAAAATACTGGCTTCTAGGAGGTGATTTTAACATGATTTTAAACCTATCTGAAAAAAAAGGGGGAACAAGAAGGGAGGAACCAGAAATGGCTTTATTCCAAGAGGTTATACAAGATCTGAGATTGGTGGATGTTCCAACAGTTAATGGAAGATATACGTGGAATAATCGTAGAGGAGAAAGGCACCAGATCGCATCCAGACTGGATCGCTTTTTAGTGACTGAGGCACTGGTGAGCCTGGATATTCATTATGAGGCGGCCATACTTCCTACTTTGGGATCTGACCATTGGCCAATCAGTATGGAGATAGATGTGAAAGCAAGCAGAAAAAACCAGCCTTTTAGATTTGAATTATTTTGGCTTAGGGATCCTGGCTTTATAGAAAAAGTTAAAAACTGGTGGCATGCAAACCCAATTCGTGGTCATAATAAAATGCATTCCTTTCAACTGAGGCTGAAGCAATTAAAACTAGAAATAAAACGCTGGAATCGGGATGAATTCGGAAATATTCATCAAGATCAAATAAGGATGAAAGAGAAAATGAAGGAAATTCAACAGAGAATAATCCTACAGGGGCGCACAGAAGAGCTGGTGATAGAAGAAGGTCAAACTCTTAGCCAACAGGAGGAACGAAGAAAACGGGAAGAGATCTTGTGGAAACAGAAAGCTAGAGTTCAATGGCTGAAAGAAGGGGACCGAAATACTAAATTCTTTCATCGAGCAATGATACAGAGGCGACAATTAAACAGAATATTCTCTATTAAAGCAGCAAATGGATACAGGCTAGTGAAACATGAAGATGTTGAAAAAGAAATGACCAGTCATTTTCAGAATCTTTTAACTGAACCCAATCCAAATCGTCGAGAAGCCATTCAGAAAATCACCAACCATATTCCCCAATTGATCACTAGAGAACAAAATCTGGCTTTATTACGAGCAGTAACAATAAAAGAAGTAGAAGAGGTGGTTCTGCAATTGCCCATAAATAAGGCCCCGGGCCCTGATGGTTTTACCAGCGAATTTTTCAAAGCAGCTTGGTCCTTCCTTGGACAAGATATTTTAGAAGTAGTTGAAGAATCCCGAATACAGAAAAAGATGTCACCAGCACTAAATGCTACGTTTTTGACTCTTATCCCCAAACAACAGCATGCTGATACCCCGGCAGGTTTCCGGCCTATAGCCCTCTGCAATGTCATTTATAAAATCCTTTCTACTATCATGGTCAATCGCTTAAAACCATTACTGACGAAGATATTTTCCCCAGAACAAACAGGATATGTCAAAGGTCGACAAATTCTGGATGGTATAGTGGTTGCACAGGAAGCAATACATACACTCAAGAAGGAAAAAAAGAGAGGTTTATTAATAAAATTAGATCTCTCCAAAGCGTATGACCGTATAAGCTGGCATTATTTGGCGGAGGTGCTGAGAGCGTTCGGGTTTGAGGAACGCTGGATCCAATGGGTTCACTCTTTTATATCTTCCACGACTTTCTCCATACTATTGAATGGAAGCCCTTCAACGCCGTTTAACAGTTCGCGGGGGCTTAGACAAGGAGACCCCCTATCACCATTCCTTTTCATTATAGCAGCAGAGGGTCTGGGTCGATTAATTAAAGCTCATGTAGCAGAAGGCAAGCTAAAAGGTTTGAAATTGTGGGGTCCTCAACTATCTCTGACACACCAGCAATTCGTAGATGATATTTTATTATTTTGCATGGCCTCTCTGAAAGAGTGTAATAGCATCCTTAAAATTCTGGAAATGTTTATGCAAGCCTCGGGAACAGAAATTAATAAGGATAAGTCTAATGTCTATTTCTTCAACTGCCCTGTTCTGATGCAGAATCACCTAACTAGAGCTTTGGGCTTCCAGCAAGGATCTTTTCCACTAAAATATCTCAGAATGTTCTTAAACCCAGGGCCTACGCGGATAGCAGACTGGAAGGACATTGTAGTCGGAGTGGAGAAAAGAATACAAAATTGGGCGTTTAGATCACTGAATGCGCCAGGTCGTCTTATTCTACTTAAATCAGTACTGCAAGCCTTACCGATTTACCAGCTCTCGGGAAGAGCTCGCCCTAAAGGAATATGTGAACAGCTCGTAAACATATTCAAAAGATTTTTATGGCAGGGGAGTCAATCAAATAGGAAGTGGGCTCTACTATCTTGGGATAAGTTAATTACACCAAAGACAGAAGGAGGTTTGGGTCTGAGAGATCCCTTCAGCCTAAATAATGTACTAGGAGCAAAGCTCTGGTGGCGCTGGCTCGTACGAGGACAGGATTTCTGGAAGAGAATATGGCTAATCAAGTATGAGATGCCAGAGACAGTTGCAGGCCGTATGAAAGTCGATCGAACCCCAAAAGGGTCATCAATATGGAATCTAGCAGCGATGAACATATTTTTAATTCGGAATCATAGCTTGTGGGAAGTTAGGGAAGGAAAAACAACACTCTTTTGGGAGGACCCGTGGCAGCAAAGGGACAAACTATTTAGTAGACTTGAATTAGGAGAAATATTCTTATTTACCAATACCCCGAATAACAGGCTAGTCAAGCAATATTGGTGCACTAATAGTGATGGTATGTCGAGGAAGTGGAAAGACAAACAAGGGTGGCAGGCAGCGCCTGAAACGGAACAATGGAATAACTTTGTAAGGGAGCTAAAAACTCGAAAACTCAGAATTACAACAGGCCCGGACATTCTGAGATGGGGTCATCAAACAAGAGGTCTTTTCACAATCAAGGAGGGATACTGTCTCCATACTCAACAAGGGGCTGGGAATGGAAGACCAATCTGGAAGAGGATTTGGGAAATGAAGCATTGGCCGAAGATCACTTATTTTATTTGGCTAGTAGGCCACCGGAGAATATTAACCTGGGAAAACCTTAGAAAAAGAGGCTTGTTTGGACCATCATGCTGCCCCTTTTGTCGAAGAGACGAATAAACTATAGATCATTTGCTTGGCCACTGTACAAAAGTTCAGCCCATGTGGGAGACTCTATCTCAGCTATTTAAGCAGATGATAAATAACAATGAAATAGTGACAGATATCATAGAAAGATGGGGAAAAGGTAAATTTAACTGTCAAGTCCTAAATAGAGCATGGATCCTTGCATTAGGATTCTTATTGTGGAATATATGGAAGGAAAGAAATCTGAGGTTATTCCAAAATTTGGAACAACCTATGGCAACAATATGGCAGCGTTCCAAAGAAAATATCCGGGAAACCATTTTAACGGAAAAATGGACGGATGAAGATTGGAAAGCAATGGGAATTGAAGCCATCATATTGGAACAAATGAACCTTAAACCTCAGATGCTAAGCCAAGGGCTTTGGAAATTTAGACCGCCTATACAATCAATAGAAGAACAATGGAGACCCCCTCAACCTGGATTTTTGAAACTAAACTATGATGGGGCTTCCAGAGGAAATCCTGGCCAAGCAGGATCAGGAGGGATATTCAGAAACTCACGAGGGAATGTCTGCAGATTCTATGCTCTAGATCTAGGCCACGCAACCAATAACGAAGCAGAACTAATGGCGGTGAAACAAGGCCTACAGATAGCAATTCGCGAACAATATCAACGGATTATTGTTGAAGGGGACTCAGCTATGGTCACAGGGGTCCTCCAAAAACTTCAGCGGGGAACGCAATGGGAAAAAATCTCGCAAAGTTGGAGAACAGCCGCTCTTATAGAGGAATTGAGTCAATTGGTGAAACGCATACAATACCTGATCCATCACCACATAAGAAGGAAAGGAAATTCAGTAGCAGACTATTTAGCAAATTGGGGATGTGATAATGTGGAGAGAGATATGGAGGGACGCCCAAACGATCTCATATGAATAGTAGAGCTTCAATCACTCCAGTTGATAGTGGAACACGACCTCCATCCCCCCGATCGGGGTGAACACCTGCCATCATGATAACGGAAGGTCGAAACGTGGCAAGAGCTTCCGTAAACATCACTTAAGATCATTTAAATGACCTGTCAGAACAGCGAGGTGGATGGTGCGACCGCCGGCAAAGGTTTGATGGCGCATGATGGCCAGGGTGGCTGTCAGACAACCGGAAAGGCAAGAGGAAAATTGGTAAGTTTATTTAACCCGCCTCTTCATTCTAGCATGCATTATCCCTGGCATGCGAAAGTTTGGAGGCGCCGAAGGAAAAATATAGCTTTGCAACCTGGAATTCGCGAGAATTTGTTCGGGTATGTTCTGATAATAACCTTAAAGCTCCTGATTTTAAATGTGGCAGATATGGTTTGCAGTGAAGAAGATAGGTTAGGAATTCTGTCGTTTTTGTTGTTCGGCAATTATCACGAACCTGAACTGAGTCAGGTCCCTCCCTGCTTCCGGGATCCTTGTTATTTTCAAGTTCAGTTTTTTCTTGCGGTTGATGCTCTCTATAGTGATGTGGATAGTTTAACTTTCAGTTTGTTTCTGTTCCTTCTGTCGTTTGCTAAGTGCTGGGAAGTAGAATGGGATCCGGTCACCCCTTCCCTCTGCGACCATGGCAACTCCCAAGCACCTGAAACTAACCCTGTACGAAGGCATAAGAGCAAAATCTCCAGTTACCTGTGTAATCCCTGTGGTAGCCAGGTTCGAATAGGCTGTCAAAATCTTGATAGGAAAAGTTGGCTTAAGTTCCCTAGTTATAGTCTTGTCTGCAACTCCTTAATTGGCGACCACCTCAGTTATAACAGGTTTCCTTCTTATCTGAGTGATGCAAACATAATCCACTCTTCCTTTTTCCCGCATGATAACCCTCACAGTCATACCACTGATATCAAATGCAAGAAGTTGGTCGAGCTTCCGTTTCGACGAAGGGTTGAAGGCACCGTGGGGTGCATGCTGTGTTTTAAAACCTTTTCTCATTTTGTTTCTTCCTGCATGTCAGTGTTAGTTAAAACCTCATCTCCAGCAATGGGAAAGTGCCACTATAGGGCAACGAATAAGGGGAAGCAACCTGATCTGCCAGATCAAGTACCAAAGAAAAGGGGGCGGAAAACGTATCTAGAACACCTGGAAGAATTGGCAGTTAAATATGTCATGAGCAACCCCTCGGCATCCAGAAATGAAATTCGAGGCTGGGAACAGGAAATCCACCAGGAACCAGAGGAAACTGAGACTGAAGCAGAAATACTGGATTTTATAACTGATCCAGGGCATACAAGAGGCAGGCTTACTCTGTTTAACCAGACAGTCCATACATATTGGATTGTAAAATGCCTCTTAGCAAAAGCAATCCAGAATAACCACCCAGTCCAAGTAAAGACAGAAGCAATGCAACCGGACCTACGCACCCAGACTCTTCTCTTGGAGATTCAGGACAATCAACAGCACCTAAAGATCACTCAATACCAAACTGCAGATAGGGTCAGCAGATTAGATGAAAAAGTGGGGCGTATGGAGAAAACACTTCAGAAGATTCTTCAGCAATTGAACCAAGTTCAAATGCGAGGGCCTAATGTCAAAGACCTTGCCCCTGTCTGATCATCTGAGGTTTAAATGATGTCTGCTCTCATGGTCTTTTGTAAATTTTGAATTTTAAAGTACTGTTATGTTTGTAAATATTAAAGTAGAAACTCAGGTAGTACAAGCTAGTCATAGACGTAAGAGACAATTCCAATTTTGGGATGCAAACCATGTTTTTAGAAGGCCAATAAACCTGGTTTCCCTCCTGGGCAGGTTGAGGCCAAGAAAGACTTTATATTTTGTAACATGTCTTAAAATATAAATAGAAATGGCATGGACACACCGAACTTACAAAAATATATATATATATATATATAGCTAATAATAAAATATTTTAGTTATCATAAGTATTGAAATATTTTATTGATGACTTACATTGAATTCCTTTATCATTAATAATATTTTTCACATAATACATGTTAATTATATATTTAGAATTGAATGAATCATACATCTAGCTTGGTACTATTTTTATTAGGAACTATTTGAGTTTTTTTACTTTTATTTTTATTTTTTGCATTAAATTTTAATCTGGTCAACATTAACATAATATTTTTCTCTGTATGAAACTAATCTAGTATGAGAAACTAATGTTGTATTAAATGAATATTCAGACAATTTTTTTTTATTTCTCTATGAAATTGATCTTGAATTAAATTAATTACTATAAAAGCTAAAACAGCTTATTTAATAGTTTTGAAGTATTTTCAAAAGTATAAGAATTGTATTTAAAGTGAAAATATAAAAATTCTTACTTCTAACCCATCGGCGTAATTAGCCCAAAAATGAAATCTTCATTATATTGGGATTACGTTTGTTCTTCAAATTTTTAAATGTGTAAAACACTAATTACATTCTCCTTTCAAGCTTCTCAAAATATGAGTTGGAAGCAAACAATCACCTTATTATTATCTCAAACTTCTTCTTTCCTTAATGTATTACATTCTCCATTCACTATATTTTCATGGATATAATTTTCTAATATATGCATTGGGTTAATTCGAACTTATCACTGCTGCATTCTCATTATATAAGTTTTGGTTGATTTAATGAATTGAAATAACTCTTTGATGGAGGAAATGCTCTCGCAAAAGCGCTATTTAACATTATATTATCAATTTAAAACATACTATAATAATATATTGATGTTTAAGATAATAATATAATTTAAAATTTATGAGTCATGCTTTTTAAATAACAATATTGATTCGAAATTATATCACGTGTAGTATTCTCATTATATACGTTTTGGTTGATTTATATAATTGAAATAACTTTTTGGATGGAGGAAACGATATCGCAAAAGCACTATTTAACATTATACTATCCATTTAAAACATACTATAATAATATATTGATGTTTAACATAATAATATAATTAACATTTTATGAGTTATGTTTTTTAAATAATAATATTGATTCGAAAGTATATCGGTAAATATAATATATATTATTCATATTTAAAAAATAATATGAAATTAAAATTGGAATATAATTAAAATTATATATATTATTATTAAAAAATAAATCATATTAATAATATCAATATATATTTATTGTCACTATGGGTATATTAATTGTAATTATGGATATATTTTGATATTTGATCGCACTTGCCACTTGATATATTATTTTTCTTTGTTTTAATTGTATTTTTAAATATATAAATAGATTTAAGTCTTTAAAAATTACTTTAGCTTCTTGGATTGTGTAAAGGATTCATTTTAAATTTGCAATTCAATTAAATCTTCATTTTGTTTCTTACAAAATTGGAAAAAAAATATACTTGGAAAAAGACCAAAATGTAGAATAGCTAGATCACTCGAAATTTGTTTACACATTAAATTTTATTTTTTCTAATTATTTTATATCATATATAAATATATTTTTTGTTTAACAATATATATAGCTAATAATAAAATATTTTAGTTATGATAAGTGTTGAAATATTTTATTGATGACTTACATTGAATTACTTTATCATTAATAATCTTTTTCACTTAATACATGTTAATTATATATTTAGAATTGAATGAATCATACATCTAGCTTGGTACTATTTTTATTAGGAACTATTTGAGTTTTTTTACTTTCATTTCTATTTTTTGCATTAAATTTTAATATGGTCAACATTAACATAATATTTTTCTCTCTATGAAACTAATCTAGTATGAGAAACTAATGTTGTATTAAATGAATATTCAAATAATTTTTTTTTATTTATCTATGAAATTGATCTTGAAGTAAATTAATTATTATAGAAGCTAAAACAACTTATTTAATAGTTTTGAATTATTTTCATAAGTATAAGAATTGTATTTGTAGAGTTAAAAGTGAAAATATAAAAATTATTACTTCTATTTACTTTACTTTAATTTAAATTTAATATAAAATTATGTTAGTTTATATGAATACGAAAATATTTTATTTATGTGTAAAAGTAAGAGTGAAATATTATATTGGTTACACACCAAATTCATTTATTCATTTTTTTGTTTATTGTAAGCTATATTGTTTTTGTCATTTTGATAATATATATATTTTTAAAAGAAATATGTGTCAACTCTACATGAAGAAAAAATAAAATAAAAATTTATAAAACATCACCCTCATATGAATAGTAAAATGCACCTCTAAATATAACAAATTGTTATTATTATTATTATTAAAAAAATTGAAAATTCAAATTTAATTGAAATGAATATACAATATAAAGTAAATGTATAATAGATATAGTAATATGAATAGTTATCTCATCATATATGTTATTTTTAGGTATTATTTTTATTATGTAATAACTAATTATCAGAGAAATTAATATAACTAATATGAGTTATATATGAATGCTTTTTAATATTATGTATAAAAAAATATAACTCAAATTTATATAAGATAATTTTTTAATTAATTATTTTAATTAAAACAATATAAAAACATAAATTTATGAAATATAATTATAATTAAAAATATTATAAATTATTTCCTAAAACCTAAAAGAAAACCATTTATCTAAAAACATATTTATAAATAAATTGAAATTCCCAAATTTCTATTTCAAAATACAACATTCTATTAACAAAAATATAAAAAATTCTAATAAACAAATCTATTAACAAAAAAAATATATTAAAAAATATTTATGTTATCAAAAAAATTTGTTAACTTATCATTAAAAATATGTATACTATCAAAAACATTTCTTTAACTTATGATTTCAATGCAAGACATTTATATGATCAAAGGAAATGGTTAACTTATCATTTCAATGCAAGATATGGTTCTACGATTAAAGCAAATTTGATCTCTAATTATTCTCTAATCCATGTAAGCGGTATAATGAAGCTAAATATTTTTTGTGTTGGTCGTCAATAAATTTAGATGTTACCCTTGAATGATAAAGTGATTTAACATATCATCATTTAATATTAAATGAAAATTAAATATTTTTTTATTAAAAAATATCTTTAATAAATTAATTTTATTATTTTTTAATTTTGTTATTTTATATGGATTTGAGAGGTAGGTTGTCATGTATTTAAATTATGTTGGATGAAGATTGAACATAATTCCAAAGAAGGAAATTTACAATATTTAATCAAAGGAAATATTCCATATTTTATGTTATTTATTGAAGAAATTCTTTCTTCCATTGAAAACATGGCTATGACTAGGTATCTTATGTATCAGAAGAAGCTATACATCATTGATGCCAAAAAGGTTTCTTACATTTTCTACTAACTCTAGCCAAAATCCCAACCTTCCCCTTAGAGAAAACTTGATATAAAGAAGCTCAATTTTATACCATTGGGTAGTAAAGGGGGAGATTATCAACACCATCTCGTAATAAAGAAAAGGACTATCTTGAAAAATCCTAATAATATTAATAATATTGTTACTTTCAAATTTGAGGAGAAACAATGACGAAATCAACAATTCAAACAATTGAAGATATTATAAGGAAGTGAGCAACTCCAATCTCTAAAATCAAAAATTTCTCTATGACCATTATTAAGGAGAAAATAAACATTGGTATGATTAGAAAGTAATTATCATGAGATTCATAGTGAAGTTGTGCATTCGTCAATTTCCAAAACATGATTTGATGAAAGTATTGGTTAAGAAAATTGAGGATGAAAACAACATTCTACTACATTTTCAATTTTATATTTCAAAATATTTGTCACACTAACAACTTTCTTAACCTTTTAACATAACAAACATTTGTGATCTAGAAATTATCATAAAAATAAAATGTTAACGAATGTTTATTAATCTCTTAACTTATTAATATACTATGAAACACAGAACTTTAATTTTAATCATTATTATTATTATTATTTTGTGAAACAATAATTTAAAAATATACATACCCAAAAGTGAGGATAATACTTTTCTATCTCTATAAGAAACTTATTTAAAAATTAACCTTTTATTTTACAAAATTAAAGATTTAGATTCTTATTTATTCCGTAACTCCCAAACTAAAAATAATATGTGGACATGACTATAACCATGAGCGATTATCGAACCTAGAATCATCTTTGGGGTTGTAAAATCTTAAAAGTTAATAAATAATTGTAATTAAGCTAATTATATAAAATATTTGGCTAATAAGTAAGTGTAAAAACAGTAAAATTTATGATATAAGTGATTTTTAAGTAAAATAGTAATTGATGTTTATGGTTAATAATCTTTTTATATTGTAAGTATTAGATTTTAATTTAAAAATATTTTTTCATGTATTATTAAATTATTATATTGTAAATTATTATATTGTAAGTATTAGATTTTAATTTAAAAATGCTTTTTCATGTATTATTAAAAGTTCATGATATTAATCCATAGTATTGTAATATTTTGAGTGAGCCTAACCTTGTTTCCTCCTAAGAAATTACATGTTCAAAACTAGAGAAATAGAGACTTGTTAAACTTACAATAAAAATAAATCCCTTCTTTCATTAATAAAATAATTCTTATACACCAATAGATAAACACCAATAGATATCTAGTTTAAACAACAACAACAACAACAACAACAACAACAACAACAACAACAACAACAACAACAACAACAACAACAACAACAACAACAACAACAACAACAACAACAACATCTATTTTAATTTTCAAATCTTCTCAAAATTTTGACCAAAATATAAAACAATATTCACCATACATCACTTCATATAAATCCCATTGTATATTAAACATCCCTATAAGCGTAATACGTACAGAAGCTGTGAAATATTCGCAACAAATGCATAGACTAACTCTATAAACAGTTTATTGATTGTATAAATAGGCGCTACATATGACGATGGAAGACTATTATTAACTACGGAAGTAGCTATAACCATTGCTCTGTATAATAGGCTAACAAATCCTAGCCAGACGCTGCCATACCGTGTCGTCTCTGTAAGTATAAACACACCCATTTCAAGAAAATTAAGTTGAGAACAAGATCTGTTTTTGTTGTTACTACTGAATCATCCCCTCTCTTCTGATATCTGCCAGTAAATTAATAAACAAGTACCAGTAATTTACACAATTAGAACAGTATTACGGAGCTATGTTGCTCTCATAGCTATACACTAATGTTACAATCGTGACATACATAGGAATACGTGGTCATTTAAATGAGGAAATTTATCATGGAAAAAGTATACTGTGACGACAGAAGCATAGAGAGCACATACACCTCAGACGCAGATTCTCTGCATTTGAGCGCATGTGCTCTCTATCTCCTGTCAGCACCAACACCTTATTCAGCTTCTGCTTTCACCTTAACCTTTCCATGCTTAACTAGAGTTTTTTTTTCCTCCAGTAAAAATAGAGAAACAGAGTTTAATTGAGGTGTTATCAGCTTATTTATGGAATAAACAGAAGGGAACGAACAGAGGAAGAAGGCTTATCTGATTGTGGCAGAGTAACAAACCACAGCTGTTGTGCATATAAGGTTGAAGGCGGTCATCTCCACTTCCTGCAGTTGTATTTTTGCCTCCTGTAAAAATAGAGAAACATAGTTTAAATGAGGTGTTATAAGCTTATTTATGAAATAAACAGAAGGGAACGAACAGATGAAGAAGGCTTATCTGATTGTGGCAGAGTAAGAAGCCACAGCTATTGTGCATATAAGATTGAAGACGGTCGTCTCCACTTCCTGCAGTTGTATGATAAATATGGTAGCAAGTGCTCAGTATATGTAAGGGAGATGTTTTCATTCCCCCCCTGGACCAGAAAATATAATATTGCATAATATCTGTAAGGTAAAGGTTCTCTTGCGGGACCCTATTGCCCATGTTGTAGATTTCACTCTGTCGTCATACCTGATTGACCATAAATTTCCAATTGAGAATAAAGGGATAGCAGGCTCCAAACAGAGAATATCTGCACGCCGAATTCCAATCATAACGAATTTCCATTAGTAGATAAAGAAGATCTTCAGGATTGGCTTCCGTTTTTTTGCTTGAAAGATACTATGGCACCGACCATAAGGGACAACACATCTTCTGTCCCTTAAAAAGAAAACCCTTTGTGCCAAAGAAACGTCCTTTCTCTGAAGATCTCGAACGATCTAACTCGAACGATCTAGAAAATTTTGAAGAAATGCGAAATTTCTGTTTCAAAATATATGGAAAATGCAAGGCCTTTATAAGAGTCTCCAGCAAAACTTTTAGGTAATGAATATACATCGTTTTACATTGAGGTTTCTTCATCAGGAAAATGTAGAATGTTCAATAAATTATGATACCACGAACCCAGAGGTAATGTGTAAACGAATGTAAATCTTATTTTAGGTCGAACGTGAAATAATTTTGAGTTTGGATTGAGTCGTATAAGTTAAATAATTTGCTAAATATATTTGGACACTTAGTTTTATTAGAGATTAATATTAAAATAAATAATTTTCTTTTTTAAGTGCTTAACAAAATTATAATACATATATTTAAAATAAAAAAACAATAATGTAAGAATTTTTGAAACAATAATGTAACATGAATTTTTTAATGAGAATTGTTAATGAATTTAATTTGTCCACACCAACCCATCTTATTATTGTAATGGACATTTCGTTTTCTTGATTGTATATATATATTTTTTGGCACATGTTATGATGAACAACACTTTATTTAAAAATTAACTATTATTTTCAAATTCTTCTTTTTAAATTAAACTAAAGGTTTAGTTTTTAATTTGTATAAGTTTGCTTTTAATTTGAAAGGCAAGTTTAATATTTAATATATTATGAGTCTTTTCAAAATTTTAATTTTAGGATTTTTACTATGCTCTATCATATTTTTAATATTTTATTTTTATAATTTTTGTCAATCTTTTTTTTTATATTCATTTTTATTACAATAAAATTCATTATTTTATTAACTTTTAATAATTAATTAAATTTTCTCATAAGCACTTGTTTCCTTTTCATTCAATTTATTCGCTTAATTATGTGTATGATTATGGGTGAAGTGTTCAACCAAAATGTTGTAATAACAAAATTTGCAAATATAGTTCTCTTCCAAAAAAACATCTTACAATATGAGTAACTATGAAAATATGTCTAACTAACAAGATTGGTATTCACTTTAGCATAGAGAATGTTGATTTACTAATAGAATTTCTTATAATGTCTTGCTAATGATACTTGCTAAAAAAAACTAAGATCCATGTTCATAGGACATTTATTTAATTAATCAATTTAATTAAAAAGATAAAAAGAGAATGATTATTTTTGAACGAGAATGGTTAATGAATTTTATTTTTCCAATAGGTGTGAACATTCCACCCATCTCATCATGACATTTTTTTTTCTCAAGCACAATTTTTTTCTTAGCACACACTATCATGATCAACACTTTATTTAAAAAATTCACTATTATTTTCAAATTCTTCTTTTTAAATTAAATTAAAAGTTCAGTTTTTAATTTGTATAAGTTTGCTTTTAATTTGAAACACAAGTTTAATATTTAATATATTACGAGTCTCTTTAAAATTTTAATTTTAGGATTTTTACTATGCTCTATCATATCTTTAATATTTTTCCCGTATAACTTTTGACAAATTCCTTCCTTGTTTTTTTATATTCATTTTTTTCAATAAACTTCATTATTTTACTAATTTTTAATAATTAATTAAATTTTCTCATAAGGATTTGTTTCCTCTTTATTCAATTTATTCTCTTAATTATGTCTATGATTATGGGTGAAGTGTTCAACCAAAATGTTGTACAAACAAAAATTGCAAACATAGTTTTCTTGCAAAAAAACATTTACAATATGGGTAACTATGAAAATATACCTCACTAACAATATTCTTAACCAAGATTGGTGTCCACTTTAACATAGAGAATATTAATTTATTAATAAGATTTCTTATAATGTCTTGCTAATGATACTAGCTCCAAAAAAAAAAAAAAATCCATGTTCATACCACATTTATGTAATTAATCAATTTAATTAAAAGGGTAGAAAAAAGGTAGAAAGAGAATGATTAATTTTGAATGAGATTTGTTAAGGAATTTAATTTGTAGGATGGTGTGGAAATTCCACCAATCTCATTATCATCATGGACATTTTGTTTTCTTAATTTGTATAAGTTTATTTTTAATTTGAACCACAAGTTTAATATTCAATATATTACAAGTCTCTTTAAAGTTTTAATTTTAGAAATTTAACTATGCTCTATCATATCTTTAATATTTTTCCCCTATAACATTTGACAAATTCCTTCCTCCCTTTTTTCATATTCATTTTTTCCCAATAAATTTCATTAATTTTAATAAATTTTAATAATTAAATAATTTTTCTAATAAGAATTTGTTTCCTTTTCATTCAATTTATTCTCTTAACTTTTTCCATGATTATGGGTGAAGTGTTCAACCAAAATGTTGTACAAACAAAATTTGCAAACATAGTTCTCTTCCAAGAAAACATCTTACAATATGAGTAACTATGAAAATATGCCTCACTAACAATATTCTTAACCAAGATTGGTATCCACTTTAGCATATAGAATATCAATTTACTAACCGAATTTATTATAATGTCTTGCTAATTGTACTCCTAAAAAAAAATTAAAATCCACGTTCATATGACATACATTTAATTAATCAATTTAATTGACCATTTTGCTTTTAATTTGTATAAGTTTCCTTTTAATTTGAAACACAAGTTTAATATTTAATATATTACAAGTCTCTTTAAGGTTTTAATTTTAGGAATTTAACTATGCTCTATCATATCTTTAATATTTTTCTCCTATAACATTTGACAAATTCCTTCCTCCCTTTTTTTTATATCCATTTTTTTCCAATAAATTTCATTAATTTTAATAAATTTTAATAATTAATTAAATTTTCTGATAAGGACTTGTTTCCTTTTCATTCAATTTATTCTCTTAACTTTTTCCATGATTATGGGTGAAGTGTTCAACCAAAATGTTGTACAAACAAAATTTGCAAACATAGTTCTCTTCCAAGAAAACATCTTACAATATGAGTAACTATGAAAATATGCCTCACTAACAATATTCTTAACCAAGATTGGTATCCACTTTAGCATAAAGAATATCAATTTACTAACAGAATTTATTATAATGTCTTGCTAACTGTACTTGCTCAAAAAAAACTAAAATCCACGTTCATATGACATTTATTTAATTAATCAATTTAATTAAAAGGGTAGAAAGAGAATGATTTATTTTGAATCAGAATTTTTAATGAATTTAATTTGCCATAGTGTGGACATTCCACCCATCTCGTCATCATGATGGACCTTTTTCTTCTTAACTACAATTTTTTTTTCTTGGCACATGTTATCATGATCAACATTTTATTTCAAAAATTTACTATTCTTTTCAAAAAAAAAAAAAATTTTTTAATTAAATTAAAATTTTGGTTTTTAATTTGTGTAATTTTGTTTGTAATTTGAAGCACAAGTTTAATATTTAATATATTACAAGTTTCTTTAAAATTTTAGTTTTAGGATTTTTATTGTGCTCTATCATATCTTTAATATTTTCTCCTATAACTTTTGACAAATTCCTTCTTCCTTTTTTTTCTATATTTATTTTTTTCCAATAAATTTCATTATTCTAATAAATTTTAATAATTAATTAAATTTTCTCATCAAGACTTGTTTCCTCCTCATTCAATTTATTCTCTTAATTATGTCCAAACAAAATCTACAAACATAGTTTTCTTCCCAAAAAACATCTTACAATATGAGTAACTCTGAAAATATGCTTAACTAACAACATTGTTAACCAAGATTGATATCCAGTTTAGCATAGAGAATATTAATTTACTAATAGAATTTCTTATAATGTATTGCTAATGGTACTTTCTCAAATAAACTAAAATCTATGTTCATATGACACTTGTTTATTTAAACAATTTAATTTAAAGGGTAGAAAGAGAATGATTAATTTTGAGAAAAACATCAAGTATAGACCTATAAACACCACTAAAAATAATCTGCATTATATGGAGATTAAATCCTTACCATCCCCCTAATAATTATAGATAATTAAATTAAAATTATAGAAACCCTATTCCAAAATAAACATAGATATCACTCTAATTAAAAAAAAGATTGGATACTGAATGTATGTTCTTAATGATTTTATTAATCCAACTTTTCTTGTAGCTATTATATTAATTATTTGATATAATCATCATTTTAGATAGACTGAATTGAATAATTGTTGAAGTTACAAAAGTTTTATGGACAAAAAAATGCGTATGGATTGTAGGTCAGGGGTGTTGATTCCTCTATAAAGAGATGTGTATCCTTTCCTAGAGCTTTCTTTTATCCTCCTTTAAATGGTAGGTATGCTCACACATGTCCTAAGATTCTTGAGGCCTAGGAGTATTACTTCAAGGCACTGTATTTTTTATAGAATATTTTGTGGACCTATCAACAATGCTTGTAGTACTAAGTACTTTTCTAGGCTATCATGAGATATAATATTTGAACAACTATACATTTGTCCTTTACCATGTCTATTAATGTTAAAAATAAAATTTTTATAATAGATTGATAAATGCTTTGAGATTGCATTAAATAAAGAAAAAGAGAAATCACTTTTGAACCATTAAATAGAAGAATTAAATAAGATATTTAGTAGAATATGAGATTATAATTGAAAATGTATTTAGCTATATACATGGTATTAAGATAAAATGAGATAATAAATTGGATCACTATATTGAAGGTAGTTTTAGAGATAAGTATTTCTAGTTTGGAGTAAAACATCAAAATTCTTTTAATTCATTAAGAGATTGTCTTTTTTCAAATAAAGATTAATAACCAATAATTCATCTCATAAGAGGTGAAACTCTATCCCTAATCATCCGTGAGTGATTTAGGTGACATAGTATTCCTTAAATTAAAATGATGAAATAACTAATATTTATAAATTAGGCAATAGTATTTTATTATTCATTATTTTAATTTTATTATATTCTCATGAAAAAAACCCCTAAATAGTCAATTTGGAATAAAGTGCTATAGCACATATCAAGTAAAAGGTTCTTGAGAATACCCTCTACCATATATATGAAGCCATATGTATGTCTATTTATCGCATGTTTTTAGGATATCCATTTCGTAAAGTATGGATAGGGTCCTTTTGATTTATCATGAAAATAGATCCACGGTGTAGGCTAAGCAATTACATGTTCCCTTGTTATTTAAAATTTTTTTGGTATATAAGAATTTGGGGAAGTGCAACATGACATCTAATAAAGTTTTATTCATCTCCCACATAAAATATTTGCGGAGGAGTACTCTATAAAAATTTCTTTGGCCTAATTATGAATATACGCCTTATATGTAAAGATATCAAGAGATTAGTTTATGCTGGTCAGATGCTTGGTATGTGTAACTTATTCTAGTATACCTTCAATTAATTGTTGGAAATTGTAAAGAATGAATTAATGGAAAAGGGCTTAAAATAGTAATTTACATGGAATATAGTTTATGTTTTCTAGTTTATTTCTCACGAGATTCAATAAAAAAATGTTTACAATTCCATTTACATATATAATTTTTTGGCATAGATTTTATAGAATTTTGATGGTAAATGGATTTCAAACTATCCCACCAGTTAAAGAAGATGAACTGTTACTTGCTATATGGTAGTTATTTTTGTCACTACTTAGCAGTATCCATCTTTATCGCAATTTCAGGATACCTTTCCCAAACCCATTCATCACATTTGTTGTGAGCAAGTCAATACATGTATGTAAAATGTTATTGGGTATGAAATTTGTGAATATCTACTCTTTATTTATCAAAAGTGTTGTAATGATCAACTGTGTTTGTAAAATATCAAAGAACCCATTTTGCTACATGCAAATGATATTTGTATTGATTTTCCATTGATGTATTGAAAACACTAGTACACACAAATTATTTCATCGACCACTCTAAAAATTTGGTTTTCTCGTATATGGTGCATAAGACATATAACCCATTTATTCATTACTCGAAGGGCATGACCATGAATATATTTTAGAATGGGAAGCATATGGAGTATTATAAGTTTTACATTCCACACAATTCTATTGTACTAAATAGAACTTACCATCTTCCTACATAAATATATTTAAATGCCCAAAATTTGCTTGTCTACTCTAAAATATTGATCAAAGTTCCTAGCCAAATGGGCATGTAACATGTTTATCTCAACCATGCTTGATCTAAACCATGTTTGCAACATGCATATTGCCATATTGTAAAAAGAGGAGAATGATAATGTTATTTATGTTAGAATGTGTAATTCCTACTTGTCCAGTTGTGACTCTCTATGAATAGAGTCTGTTCCTATTTCCTAGGTTAGCTAAAACTAGTTTCCTTATTTGGTGTGAGGTTGAGATATTCCCTCAACCAACTTATTGTACGTCTAAGATAGATTTCCTATCTTGAGACTAATTCGTGTATAAATTTTTGTAATCTATTTAATTAATAATATAGTTTGCATATTAAAGATTTATTTTGGTATCAGAGCTGTAAAAGGCCTGGATCTCGGCCCCTCCTGGGCTGAGGGAAATAGAAGATAGAGAAAATAAATATTCCATACACATACGTGGGCCTTTCACCAGAGACAGACCCTGTCTTCACTATTCCCCTGCTTTGCAACTCGCTCCTATTCATTGATTTGGCCTGCAACATAGCCATGGCAGAATTCATGGCACAAACTGGGATGAGGTTGTTTACACAAGCTGCTGCTATGGAAGAGGTGGCCGCTCCACTCAGATTGGTTCAGATTGATGGATTGGTCGTATTGAAAATCATAAAGCACTGCAAAGAATGTTTGACTGCTCTTGTCACCGGGCAGCTTTTGGGTTTGAATATTGGAAGCGTTCTGGAGGTCACCAACTGTTTCCCGTTTCCGAGTTGGGGAGCGGAAGAGGAAGATGAAGCCGATGCTGACGGGGAAAATTATCAACTTGAAATGATGCGATGCCTAAGAGAAGTGAATGTCAATAACAACACTGTCGGATGGTACCAGTCAACTTTAATGGGTTCCTTTCAAACTGTGGAACTAATTGAGACGTTTATGAATTACTAGGAGAATATCAGAAGATGTGTCTGTATTATTTATGACCCAGAACGTTCAGGACTAGGCGTTTTGGCAACATGGTGGAAAAGAAGCGGGTGCACGAGACATTCTGGGTCGATATGAATGAAGATTTGATGGAAGAAACCCTGTGCCATGTGTGGCCTGAGGGCTACAAGAATTTTAGGTGATTTATCTATTTATTAAGATCAGATTTATCTATTCAGAAGTACTTCACTGTTGTTCTCTATAATCACTCTCCAATAGATCTATATGAATATGCTCTCCATGAAGAAGGATATTTCGTGATATCAAATAGTGCCTTAGCTACTCTTTCTACTGCAAGGACTAGAAGATGTCCTAAACACAAACGCGTTGTTAGCGATGAATTAAATGCAAATGAGATTTGGTGGGAAGCAGGCTCACCAAACATTGAAACAGATGATGCTTCTGTAGCGAGTGACTTTGTTGATTGAAGATATTTGTTAGTGCATGTTTGGGTAATTGAGGTTTTTTAGTGATGAAAGTATTTTGGAACTGAAATTGATATACATATTGAGATTAGTCACCTCAGTATGAAGTTATTTTTGTTAGAATTGACTACTCTAACAAATGACAGGTTAAGATGGAGTTCCAAGTTTTTAATTGATAAAGACAAAGCTTTCCAAGATGTGAACATTTCAAAATATGATGTAATGGAGCAGCAACAACATTTAAAGGAGGATGGACAATGAAAGTGAAAGTTTGTTTTGTGTGAATTTTTTATGAGTTTCATGGAATAGACTCAATAGCATGTTGTATAATGAGTCACTCAGTTGCATGGTAAGCAAATCTAGAATGGTTTTGTAGTGGTCATTTTATGTACCTGGTAATTCCAAGAGTTAGAGTATGTAAGCCTTGTAAAGGCATGTGTATCCCCGTAAAAGTTCATGGTAATCTAAAAACCACTTTGTAACTACAGGTTCATGGTCAGCGAGAAACCATTTTGCAGTGTCAGTTTGTGGTCAGCTAGAAACCACGTATAATAGTGAAGCAGACTGGAAATAGGTTTATGTCAGTGTTTTCCACTGAAAGAAGAGCATGGTTATGGGTCATCCAATAAAACCCTCATGAAGGAAGAGCATGGTTATGGGTCATCTGATAAAACCCACGTTGGAGGGGGATATGTGGATACAGGTACATGTATGTAGTAATAATGGTTGACAGAACCATGTATACGAAGGACATCCTATGAGACCAGTGGTTGCAGCGGTTGGTACCCATGCATTCTGGTGGATGGTTACTCCTTTATATGGACATCGACATATTTTTTCTGTTATGTTTGACCACAACTAGATTTTGTGAAGTGATATCGAGACAAGTAGTCATTAAGGGGGTGTGTTAGAATGTGTAATTCATACTTGTCGAGTTGTGACTCTCTATGAATAGAGTCTGTTCCTATTTCCTAGGTTAGCTAAAACTAGTTTCCTTATTTGGTGTGAGGTTGAGATATTCCCTCAACCAACTTATCGTACGTCCAAGATATATTTCCTATCTTGAGACTAATTCATGTATAAATGTGTGTAATCTATTTAATTAATAATATAGTTTGCATATTAAAGATTTATTTATTTAAAATTTTGAAACAAAACAGTAAGACTCACTTCTATTAATATTGTATCTCACCATGAAGTACTCACACTTATTGTACAATTTTTTTGTGAAATTCCTTCCAGCTATAAAAGAGTTTTTTAACTTGTAATAAAGTATTCCCTTATGATCTTGATTACTGCTTTCTTGTTGTTCTATGTAACTTTACTCAAACATCACTAGTTTGTTAATTATTTGGATGTTTAATTGCAACTTGTAAAGGTTTTCAATATGTGTAGTCTTCATAATCACTATGATTTTTTTAACTTACTCTATGCTCCACATTGACCTATATTCCAATAACATAAATAACCTAAAAATACCAAAGAAATTAAATTATTTTTAATTTCACATACATGTTTTACCTTTGTCAGCATCCTTACAATAACATCAACCATTTTAATATTAATGTTTGCAAGCCAAATATTCTTACAAGATATATTTTTTCGAATAATAACATTACCACCATCAACAATTTTATAAGAGGAAATTTTCCTCTGATGTGGCAACATGTGGTGTGAATCACTAGAGTTGATCAACCATTCTTCATGATATTGAAAGTCATAAAGGACAAATAAAACTTCATACTAAAATTTATTGAACAATATTGGCTTCCATCTTTGAGTCTTCCTTGAATTCTTATCCGTTCCAAAAAACATTCTTTGCAATCTCCATTTCACTACGGTTCTAACATTTTAGCACATCATTCTTACTATTTTAATTCTCTCGTTCTTCTATGGATTTAATACTAGACATCATTACTTCTAGTGTGGAGGTTTTTATATTAGATTTCATTTACACTTCCTCATAAAAGAATGCTACCATGACCAAATTAGAGTTAAGAGAGTAATTTATGAAAATAATAATAAAAATAACTATATTATCTCAAGATTCAATAAAGGAACAAAATTACCTTATTTAGCTAGAATTATACAAATAAGTTAGCAAAAATTCATTTATTTTATATTTATGACCGAATAGACTAACAAATTAAATGTAATTAGAATTATGTTAATTTCTCACACACAAGAAAAATTTACAATAAATTAGAAAACAACCATGCATATACAAAATATATAAAATAAATAAATAAAAATAAAAAATAAAAAAAATAAAAGCATACATCCCAAGAAAGAAATAAATTTTATTATTATAACAAAAACACATGTAGAATAGGATATAATGAAATGGTTTCTACATTATCCTCCATGGGAGGGTCCTTTATTTCCCCTTCCTGTAAACTACATTGTTTTTCTCCTTTCCTTATATGTAATAGGAAAATATCTAAAAGAAAATGCAAATGGGGAGTTTGAGAATTACAAGTTCAAAGTTTCAATTATGAAAGGGTGATGGTGAAAAGAGTAGAAATAAAAAAATTATATATAAAATAAAATGTTAGATTAGTTTTTATATGGTGAGATAATAAAATATTTCATAGATCAAATGAAGATATGATAGTTATGAGATTTTGTATTTTAAGGAGAGGAAAATTAAAAGAAAAAATTCAATAATATTTATTTATTTGAGTTAGAAAGAGTTACGAAATATTGATTTGATAAATTGTTTCTATTATAAATGTGAAATTATTATGGAATAAGAAATAAATAAGAAATAATTTAATTATTCTAATTGAAATAAGAAATGTTGGTGAAAACATTTTTATTATTTTTGTATAAATGGGTAAATATGAAAACAATACAGAAAAAAAAATTTGCAATGATATTTTCTTCTATGTAAATTAATTAAATGAATATAACCTAGCATAAGTGGATTAGTAAATTATTTCCAATAGTGAAAATGGATTTGAATGTGTAAAACCATACTACATGTTGTATTTTTAACAACCTACTAAAATATGGCTAGGCTATAAATTTTTAGGTGATAATAGCCTAAATCTCTTATCTTGTTTGTCTCTATTTGCATCCACACTAATTAATGTAATGTACAAGTATTAGATGCACTAACATGATCAGCAATTTTTTTACCTTATTTAATCCAAATACTATCAAAACAAGATTTCAATTTTCTTCCATAAACCTAAAAAAGTATCTTCTCTAATAAAATAAAAATTTATTTTTTCTATTAAACACAAAAAAAAAAATGTTTAGACCTCTCACATCTAGATGTTCCCAATCTTCATTACAAATATCCACTCCATGACTTCTATTGCAATCAGAAGCCTTAAGCTATAGTGGTTACATCAACATCTCACATATCAAGCTTCTAAGAATTGAATTTGTCTTCACCATTCAAATTATCCACCACAATTTTTGTATTCATTATATTTACCATTCTCTAAAAACAAGTTCCCTCCGGATATGTTAATTTGGAAATATATATATATATATATATATAAGTTTAAAAGGAATTATATCTATTCAACTAGACTACGTGGACTCCAAATCTTAGCTTAATATTTTTGTTTTCAAATCGTCCTCAAAAGAAAAGATCATTGCCTAAAAACTATGAGCCTATTGGCCTCTAATCACCCACCATACCTGCATACCCCAATGGTCTACTTGGTTCCTCATTAGGCCTCTAGAGCTGCATGTATGTGTAGCCTCACATAGTTCCATGTGGTTATACCATAGTCTCTTCCACTTGAAAACATTCCATATGAAATATTCCTTTAATAAAAGTGTTATACGAATCTACATTAGTGGAATTTCGACATCTATCTCTCTCACATATAGTCCTCTACATGTGATTTCTCGTCACAAATATCACCACCTCTATGCGGTTCCACTCAGTAGAAAAGGTGGCATTCATACATAATTCCACCTCCAATTTTTTTTATCAATTCAAATCTTTGATATCATTTGCTCTAAAATATATTATAAACAATTCTTAAAAGATATAGAGAACAAATTAGTGAAAACACATTTGTGCCTAGAAATTTATAGAGGTGACACTTTCTTCGTTATTGTTCAAGATTCATGGGATTTATTACATATGGTTTACACAATCAATATATATAATTTCTTTGTGCATGCTAGATACAATCAAGGTAGCCTAAGTTTCTAAAATTGCGTTATCGGTGTAGGAAAGTGAATTTCCATGTAGTAGTGAATGATTATTGTTGTCACTACACATCATAATTTGAAATGTACTTGGGTAGGTGAAATATACCATGCATTAAAATGATATAGCTTTCAATGTAACGAATTATAACATATGTTAAGAAATTATAACACTCATATGTTATTTATTTGCAGATATGTAAATATTATTATTATTATTATTATTATTGTTGTTGTTGTTGGTTATTCCTTAGTTTCAACCTACTTAGAATGATAATCTATCTTATTATTACTTAATCAATATTACAACCTCTCTCACATATCACGCATTACCATACATTATCAACTATCAGTTCATATGAGCTTAGTGATACATGTGATAATTAGATTTGTTGATTTTCCATGTTTGGATGGTTACTTAAAATATATTTTGTGGTTTTCTCATTAGTTTTGAAGGTTCAGCAATTTTTATAACATTCTCTATAAATATTGTAGAAATTCTATAATAGATAATCATCTACTAAGAACTAATAATTCCTTGGTGAATTTTATAGTTATGCTACAGGTGAATGAATTTAAGAATTTGGGTTTTGTTACGATTTGGTGAGTTTTATACTTATGTTACATGTCGATGAATTGAAGCATTTCGGTTTTGTTTTATACCATGTTGTTATTTTATATGTTATTTAAACAAACATAATAACCATCATATGTGGCATGAAATTATGGCTAAATTTTCTTTTAGATAATTTTCTATGGTGAAGAATCAACTCAATTTTCTTGGTTAATTTCTCTATTTGGATCACCCACATCGCCCATCCCGGTCATGTAGAAAAAATAACCTACTTCCTTTGTCATCAAGGAAATAGTGTGCAACTAATTTTGTCATAACCAAGTACACTCTAAAAATGTGACAGTTCTAGATCATTTGGTCACAGAATGAGTTTCCCTTGCTGCAATCTCTTTCCTTTTATGATATATATACAACAAGCATAAAAATATAGAGACACTACACCTGTAGGAGTATTATGATGGTTATTATTTCAATATAAATACATAATTTGATCACTCATGATGATAACAATGTAGGTATTGAGTTATTCCTTTGTATAATTGTATTTGGATTTTGAAAGAAAGTGATATTTTTCTTTCGATTTTGAGTAGCACAATATGGTTTCATCATAGAGTGTTTTTTAAGAAGAAGCCCCCCTCTCTCCTTTACACATTTGTATTTGTTATTTATATTTTCTGTAGTTATGTTTATCATTGAATTTTGTAGATTTAGTTGTGGGATTAAGATGAATTATCATTTATTCATATATATTATTTCTTATGTGTAGTTTATTTTTGTTTAAAAGCTATATTCTATTAACTAAATGAGTTATCCAGGTGAGATACCTGGAGAATGCCCAAGTGCTCCAGACAATGAACTAACTATTCAGTCGTAAGAGCCTCAAACATACAGGCTTTCACACTTACGAGGTGGTTCCAACCACTCCCTAAATACTAGGATCTGAGACCTAATCTTAGAGTCTCAATCCTATCCAAATAGTTAGCTTTCTGCATTATATTTTAACACTCCCCCTTAACAGAGAAAGGGTACTAAAAGAATAACATATGCCTATGCGTACTGTCTCAGCTAGGCTTACAATAAAAACATGAAAAACTTGGTAACAAAGGTTTTACGTTTGGTCTTATTTGTTGAGAGTCCATGCTTGTTCATTCGTAGGCAAGTCTTAATCTTTACATTTCTCGCCATGAGGTAGTGATAGACCTTCGCCTGCTTTCTACATTTTATTCCACAATGACGGAACACTTGAACTCTCATCGTCACCCCTCTCAAAATTATGAAAAGATTGATAGGAGAATGTTTTCTCTCACTATTTCTGGTGTCAAACACCTGAACAACAACGATGTTGTCTTCAACATTCATTTATGAAACTTTTGTGTTGACTTCATAAAGACATGGTGTTTCAAGCCATGCTTCAACAAAATTCAATTCCTCTTAAAACTATGTTTATTTTTCCTTCTTGTTGTTGCTAACATCTGCACACATAGAAAAATTCATCAAATCATCATAATTTGAATTCTCTCTAGCTTTGTTTTCTTCTGCCAGGTCTTGGAAATTAGCTTCATGTGGATCATCCAGTTGATCTTCAACAATATGTTCCTCTTTAATTCCTTCCTCAAGAACAACTAGTGGGTCTTCTTGGTCTTCAACCATATGTTCCTCTTTACATCCTTCCTAAAGAAAAACTCATGATTCTTCTGTCTCATGCTGTTGCAGAGCATATAGTATCCCTTGATAAATGTGGTCATTAATAAAACCACTAAGCCTCATGAGAATAATATCATCAGGGCCAAATATGTCTAAAAGTGTACCCATATTGAAAAAATCCAACTTATCTCACTTCCACATTTCTTTCCGACTCCACTGTGTCCTCTAACGAGCTCCAACAACCATGTTACCACATAGGTGGGAAACCTCTCCCTTTTTTATCTCTTCAACTGAAAAACCATGTAGACTGTGGCTTCTCTGCCACACATGCAAGTATGATGCAAAAAACCCCAATTCAACCTAAACTTTGTAGCAACTCCAAATTCGAGAGCTATTCTTCCACCAAATTTGAAAATAGGAAAAAAATGGACAATTTGAATCCATATCTCTTCTCTTAGATGAGCTCCACTGGACGCAACCTCTTCAACAAAAAAAACTGGTCCATGTACAACGAACGTGAAAATGGCATGTGCGTAGGCTAGTTGGCTTAGACAGGCTATGGATAAGCAAGCACAATAGCTCGACCTCCTCTGATCCTATAGGAGATCATCACATCGATACACAGACACAACACCAAATCACTCATGGGCTTGCGGTCTCTCAGAGCAATCTGAGCTGCTCTCTTCACCACAGTTATGTTGTGCCTCTATTAATTAAAACTAATAAAAAAAAAACCATCAGCCACATAAACAAAAACATATCCACACCATGTGGTGTGTAGATATCGATGTGGAATAGGTCAGGCGAGCCTCCATGATAGGTGGGTGTTGCATTCAGGACGACGTTGATGCGAGGCCATCCATGGATGGACAAACATATATCATGTTAAAAACAAATAATTTATTAACTAAGTGGCTCTCCAGGTGAGATAGGTGGAGAGTGTACAAACACTCCAGCATCTACGCTGCCATATAGCACCACACCACTCTATGGATGGAAAAACAACCTTACCATATTCCTCCTAAAGCTTTAATACCATGCTTAAAAGATATATTATACTAACTAAATGTGTTATCCAGGTGACATACCTAGAGAGTGCCCAAGCACTCCACACAATAAACTGACTATTCAGTCATAAGAGCCTCAAACATTTTAATTTTTCACTTAATTATGCTTTCAATTTCCAGCATGAAGGCTAAGTTTTTGGTTATAGTTCAATTGGTGTGTGTGTTTGATTTTTTACGTGATATATATACGTTGTTAACCTAGGAATCTTGATAAAATTGCAACATTCTATGACTTGAACATATGAGTATAAGATCTTATGGGTGTGTATTGGCAATGAAATATCCATTATCTCGAGTCTAATATCATATTTTAATAAATATATAGAAATAATTCAGTCATCGATTAACCTAGCATTGAAAAGGGATATTCAATATTTTTATATTAACAAAATGATTGTAACTCATTATTAAAATTTGAGAATACTCTTACAATTTTATTTCATTTTATGGAAATGATTTATTAGAAATTTTAATTTTGAATGCAATAGGAATAGCTTATATTTTTGTTATCTAGCCCTACATATACTTTTACAACACCTCATTTCCTTACAGTCATCCATATCAATAATTTAGTGTTCAACAATTGCACCATTTTTGGCACCATTGTAGGGGATGTGTTAAAGTATTATTTTTTCAATTTTTATTTTTTTCATCTAGATCTCCAATCTAATCTTCCCTTTCACATAAATTTTTTTTGGTGCTAACACTATAGAGGTGGAAATATAGTCGCTAACATTGAACCATGTTGGTACTATATTGTTAATCTAGGTTGTCATTGATGTCAATATGGAAATATGATGCTAGATGGTGATGAAGAAGTGCCAGTTCTTTGGTAATATGAATGATGGAAGGATAAATGAGGATGCTTCATGAAATTCTAACCATATGATGAAGAAGGAAAAAAATTAAGAAATCAAACCATAAATAAGCCCATTACTCGAAACCTACGTCCATTTTTGCATCAATAAATTACCATCCACACACAAAAAAAAAATTCACTACCTTAGAGGAATAATTTCTCTATGAAACCTTAACCATCCTCTAGAGAATATTTCTATCTACCTAATAAGTTATCACTTCAGCGAAAAATCCAAACGGTGAGGGAGAATGATAATTTTCAAGTTGAAAATAATATTCTTGTCTTGGAGCCGACCTGTTCTAGACTGAATATGTTGGCATGCCTTGGGGACATAAATTTTTGAGATAGAACCACTATAAAGTCATAGATCCACTTCATTTCTCAACCAATCCAGTTCATTTTTCCATCATAGTGAGATATATTCAGTTCACAACTCATGAAGTTGAAAGTGCAAAGGTTAAAATCTGATTGGGTCAGAAAAATGAACTACCTTAGATACATGTAGCAGCTACAATGGATCAGTCACGTAGATAGAACGACTATTCTTGGTGTACCTCAGACTGTCTCATAATTTTGGATTATAACTAATTTCTGGCTATGTTTTGGGGACTCTACTAATCTGTAACTAGGGTTTGAAGCTTTTGAAAAGTGAAAACTTATATACCTTGGTGCCTCAAACTAAGATTAATCCCTTGGACTAGTGTTTTTGCAATCAAACGTGCCTCAGACTGAGATTAATCTCTTTGAACCTTTGTTGTAGCAGTGTGGGTGCATCAGACTATTGACAATTAGACTTCAGACCTCTGGTATTGTTTCATACTTCAGACCTACGGATTTTTTTTTCTTCAGATATTCCAAATTTTAGACCTATGGAAATATGACAGCCCTATCACTATATTTTGGCTCCTAAAGTACTGAGTGGAAACCTCATTAATGTCTGGTTACTGAACCCTTGGTGAAATAATACTCTAGATCATGCAAAAGTATAAGTGTTGTGTGGTGGAGAACTATTGATGTTGTGTGGTGCAAAAATTTGGTGAAGTTTGGGTGCAGAAGAACTGTCATACTCTAGAGCTATTACACTATCAAATTCATGGTGTAATTGTGACGTAGTTATCTTGGAAGAGTTCAGTGTTTAAATCTTAATGTAGTGCATAAGTCCTTGTGAAAAATTTGGTGCATAATTGATAAAGAAGTGTGATGCAAAATAATTGGTAATGTATGGTGCTTATTGGTGCAATGGAGAATCTTTAAATCAATTGTCCAATAAATAGGAAAAAAAGGATTGGTGTCCTTGGGGTAGGAGCTCCTAAACACAAGGTTGGTGTCTTGGAGAAGATAGGTTCAAAGCCTTAGAGGTCGGAGCTTCATTAATTTCAGGTTGGTGCCTGGAAATCATTGTACTCATTCATTTGTAAAAAGATCATTACTATTATTTATATAATATATTATTCATTTATACATTTTTTTTTAGAATCTAATTGGTTATAATAACAATTGGAAAGAAATATTGACTCTCCCCCCCCTAGTATTGCGAACATTTAGTATCTGAGCCAGCTTATTCATTATCAGTCTAACAGATACAAGAATGATTATTGGACACAATGAGAAACAGAGATGTCACAGGGAAGATTCCTTTGTTCGATGGAAAAAACTTTGGTTTTGGAAGAAGAGGATGTCCTACTATTTAATTTCCCTTGGTCATGAAGTGCGGAATTATGCTTGTAATGGCTACAAAGCTCCCCTCAATATTCCAACTAATCTAGAGGAAAGAAAAGCCTACATTAGTAATTACAAAGCTCTAAATTCCATTACTAGTGGAATCTCTAATACTCAATTCATAAAAGTCATGAATTGTGACTTGAACAAAGAAGTATGGGATAGGTTGGTTTACCTATATGATGGGGACTCCAAAGTTAAGAAGCCAAGAATTCTAACTCATAGAATAGAATTCTAAAGTTTGAAAATGGATGACGAAGAAGATATTGCATCATACTTTCTCTTGGTTTTTGAAGTGGCCAACTCTCTTAAAGGGTTATGAGAAAATAGTGAAGAAAGCAATGTTGTTCAAAAAATCCTAAGCTCTCTTCCTAACATATTTGACTCCAAAGTAAGTGCCATATAATGAATTAAGGAGATAGATACTCTCAATATGGATGAACGTCATGTAATTCTCACTGCCTATGAGATGAGGAAAGGAATTGCAAGTTCCAAAGAAGGAGCATTCAAAGCCTTAAATTAAAAAAAAGAGAGGAAAATGACAAAATAAAGAGAGTGATGACTTTGATGCTGAAATCAAATTAGCAGAATTTGTATGAATATAAAAGAAGGGATCTAAAGTAAAAGGTAAGTACCTTATCATTTGTTTCAAATGTGGAAGAATAGGTCATTATGCCACAAAATGCGCACATAAACATGATAGTGATGATGAAGAGGATCCAAAAAGGATGGTGTACAAAAAGAAAGGGTTTAATAAGAAGAAATTATTCTCTAAACAAGATGATTCTGATGAAGATTAATTTGTAGTCATCAAGAAGAAATCAACTAGATATATCACTCATCACAAAGGAGGTGATGACGAATTAAATGAAGAAAATAACTCTGTTGTAAGCAAATAAGTGTTATTCTTGGAATTCAAAAATTTTTATGATTCAAAAATAGAAGGCGAAGGAAATGTGGATGAATTAATGATAAGTTTCATTGACAAATATGAGAATTTATGAAAGAATCATTTCTCTCAAAGTATAAAAGGAGGAAGCAAAAAGAAGGGAAAAAATCTGGAAAAATAAGCTAAAATAAAAGGAAGATATCTATGAAAAACGTGAAGCTGAAATAGTATCTCTAAGGAAGGAGTTGGAGAAATTAAAAGAAGTTGGGAAAGATCTGAAGCTCTTGATAACATCCTTAATACTCAAAAACCTCAATATGACAAATTTGCGATCAATTTCAAAGGAGAATCATCAAGTACCAAGCATAATGCAAGGAGTTATGCCAACATACTCTTGCCATGCAAAACAAGAAAAGGCATCTCTCCAAGAGAAAAGGCCCATCTCAAATCCAAGAAATGAAGAAAGAGCAACTCCAAGGAAGAATTTTGATTCAAGTTATGGCTATTACAAAATTTATCAAACTATATTTCTTGTGTATTCTTACCATTTTGAGGGCTTTGGTCATCAAGATAATCATTGTGAGGCTCATAAGAATGAAGCACCAAGATTGAAGATCAAACAAGAAAATTACGTGGTCCCAAAGAGCAAGGAAAGATCAAACATACAATTCTTTTGATCCTTTGGCTAAGTTTTCTCCGACTTTCTCATTATGTAATAATTATGATGACAATGAAAAAAATTTCCCACTCAAAAGAGGGTAATCTAAATGGATGAATCTCAATACAGATAAATGTGGCCCAGCTCTATGTGCTCATTATGATGAGAATTATTAGTTTGTGGATAGTGGACTCTCAAGACATATGACAGGTGACCAAAATAAGTTTTTCTCATTGAAAAACGAATGGAAATGTATCCTTTGGACGTAGATTTGCTAAAATAACTGGAAAAGGAACCACGTTAATGGACAAGGAAAGCCTCAAAACACTTTTTTGGTAGAAGGGCTCAAACACAATCTCTTAAGTTTAAGCCAAATTTGTTACCAAGGACATAATGTGGTCTTTAGTACTAAAAATTGTGAAATAAGAGACTCATCTTGAGAAGAATGTGTAATAAAAGGAGTAAGAACACCAGATAAAATTTACATTCTAAGCAAAATCCAAGGAGATAAATGTTTCTTGAGTCAAACAAATGAAATTTAGTTATGGCACAAGCAATTGGGGCATACAAGTTTTGATAACTTGATCAATATAAGAAAAATTAATGTAGTAAGGGAAATTCTAAATATTTTCAATCAAGTTGTATGTGGCCCATGCCAATAAGGAAAGAAAAATAGAACCAACCACAAAATAAGGAGTTATCTACATCAAAACCTCTGGATATCATTCATGCATATTTATGTGGGCCAACTAGAACTCCAACACTTCAAGGTGAAATGTAGTTTTATTTATTCATTGATGACTATAATAGAATAATGTGTGTATATTTCATAAATTATAAATCTGAGGGATTTGAATGTTTTAATAATATTAAAGCTCTCATTGAAAATGAGAAATATTCTAAGGTCACATGTATTAAAATAGATAGAGGAGGAGAATTCACATCAAAATAATTTGATGAATTCTGGAAAGAGCATGGAATCAAAAAATAACTCTCTGCTAATAGGACACCCAAGAAAAATGGAGTAATTGAAATAAGGAACGGAATCATTCAATAAATGGCAAGGAAAATGATACTAGAAGCTGACTTGTAGCCAACATTTTGGAGAGAAGCAGTTGAGACAACACGTTATACCTTAAATCGAACCCAACTAAGGCCAAACAAGGAAAATAATGCTTATGAATTATGGAAAGGAAGGCTTGCTTTAGTAAAATATTTTAAGACTTTTAGAAGTAAATGCTTCATAAAGATAAATAATGACTCACCAGGAAAATCTGAGTCTTAGGTTGATGAAGGAATATTTTTTTGATAATCCACTAGGAGCAAAGCTTACAAAGTTTACAACAATCGTCTATGGAAAATAGTGGAATGCATTGATGTTAAGATCGATGATTCCCTTCCAAAAAAGGAAATTTAGGATCATGAAGCTAAGCCCTTTCTTGAAGAAAGTGAAGAAGAACTTGAAAAAGAAGGTATATGAAGAACCTCAACATGAACCTTCACAAACTCCTTCTAAGATGAAATTCCTTCAAAAAAATATTTCAGAAGAAAATATTATTAGGAATATAGATGAAAGAAACCAAAATTCAAGAAGGATGACAAACACTCCAAGAAAAGATGATGTTTCTCTCTTATCTTTAATAGAACCTTAAAATTTTTCTCAAGTAAGTAAATATCCTCATTGGATAAGGGCCATGGAAGAAGAAATGTCTCAAATTGAAAAGAATGAGACTTTGGAGCTAGTACCTCATCTAGAAGATAAAAATTAAGAAAATGGGTATTCAAAAGAAATATGAATGAGGATGGAAAAATTGTCAGAAGTAAAGGTAGGCTTGTTTACAAAGGATACTCACAAATTGAATGAATTAACTTCGAAGAATCCTTTGCACCAGTAGAACAGTTGGAAGATAAAAAAATGTTTTTATCATTTACTTCCTCAAAATGATTGAAGGTTTATCACATGGATATAAAATAAACATCTCAGAATGGAGACTTCAAGTAAGAATTCTACATGGAGCAACCAGAAGGATTTGATCTAGTTGAAGGGAAATAATTTTTTTACAAGTTCAGAAATTCATATTTTATGGGTTGAAACAAGCCGCTATAGCTTGGTATGCAAAGTTGGATCACGATATACAACAACATGGTTTCAAAAAGGGAGTAGTAGGAAGCAATCTCTACATGATGATAGACAAGGATAAACTTTTGATCACTCTTGTATATGTTGATGAACTAATATTTGCCACAAATGGTGATGGTATGAGCCATGAATTTTCTATAATACATCCAAAAGACTCGAAATATCAATGATTGGTGAGTTATCTTACTTTCTTGGGCTACAAATATCTAAAACCACTATAGGAATGTTTATATCTAAGGAAATATTTGTTAAATACATGCTCAAGAGATATGGGATGTAAGATGGTGCCCCTATGAGCACACCAATGATCATAGTTTATAAATTAAGAAAATATGATGTAAATATTTATAGGTCAATTATTGGAGCTCTCCCATATTTATCTGCCGTAATGTTAGACATTATGTAAGAAGTTGGAATGGTAGTAAGATTTCAATCAAGTCCTAAACAATCTCGTCTAGTAGTTGTGAAGAGAATACTTAGATATTTCAAAGGAATTTCTAATGTTGGTCTTTGGTATGCTAATATATTACCTTGGTGCTCATTGGGACGGAAGCATGAATGATCGAAAAAGTATCAGTGGGAATTCATTCTTTAAGGAGATTTTCTTATACCTTGGATCAATAAAAAAACAAACATCTATATCTCTTTCTATAGCTGAAGACGAATATATAGTTGTTGTTGATTGTTGTACACAAATACTATGAATGAAGGAAGCTTTGAAGGATGGAAACATAGAAACTAAGCAAGAAATCACTATTTTTTGTGACAACATTAGCACCACCAGTCTTTCAAAGAATCCAGTGATGCATTCAAAGACCAAAAATATTCCATTCAAATATCACTTTCTCTGTGAACAAGTTTCTGAACATAACATCAAGTTGGAATATGTTAATACACATGAGAAAATTTTAGATAAATTTACAAAACCTCTTTCGAGAGAAGCATTTGAATATATTCGCCAAAATATAGGGTTATGCTCTCGTATCACATTAAAAAAACAAAACCAATCAATTGAGTAACATAATAGGGGGAGAAGCATGAAAGGGGGAGTACGTTGGCACCCCATATTCCATTTATGTCAAAGGGGGAGAAAAAGGCGGAATATTTCTGTCAATGAGAAAGGGGGAGATTTTTACTATAGGCTGTAATTGATGTTAGTATGGAAATAGGATGGTAGATAATGATGAAGAAGTGTCAATCCTTTGGTAATATGAATGACAGAAGACTACATGATGTTTCTTCATGAAAATATAACTCTATGATGAACAAGGAAAATAATCAAGAAAACAAACCATAAAGAAGCCCATTAATCGAAGGCATTATGTCCTACCTCCATTTCTACATAAATGAATGACCATTCACACTAAAACATATTTTTCACTACCTAGAGGTAGAATTTCTCTATGAAACCTTCACCACACTCTAGAGAATATTTTTATAATTCTAATGAGCTATCACTTGGATGAAAAATCCAAATGGTGAGGGAGAACGAGAATTTTGAAGTTAAAAATAATATTTTGGTCTTGGAGCCGACCTATTCCAACCTAACTATGTTGATCTACCTTGGGGACATAACTATTCATGATTGAACCACTATAAAAACACATATCCACTTAATTTATCAATCAATCGAGGTCGGTCATCCATCATAGTGAGATATATTCACTTCCCAACTCATGGACTTGAAGAACAATGGATTAAATATGATTTGTTTAGAAAACAGAAATATCTTCGATACTTGTAGCTACTACAATAGATCACACACTTGGATAGAAGGAATATTATTGTTGCAACTCAGACTATCTCAGAAATGATGGATTAACTCTGATTTCAGGCTATGTTTTGGGGACGATGCAAACATATAATTAGGGATTGAGGCTCTTAGAAAAGTGAAGACTTATATACCTTGGTGCCTCAGAGTGAGATTAATCCCTTGGATTAGTGTTGTTGCAATCAAAGGTGCCTCAGAATGAGATTAACCTTTTCAGACATGTGATGCAGCATTGTGGGTCCATTAGACTATTGACAATCAGACTTCATACTCATTTTTTTGTTTCAGTCTTCGGAGATTCTCTTTTTTTTGTTTTCATATGATATTTTAGATTTCAGACATGTGGAAATATAATAACCTTATCACTATATTCTGGATCGTGAATTATTAAATGGAATCTTCATTAATGTGTTGGTACTCAAGCCTTAGTGAAATAATACTCTAGATCGTGTAGAAATATTAGTGTTGTGTGCTGGAGAACTATTGATGTTGAGTGGTGAAAAAGTTTGGTGAAGCTGTGGTTTAGAACAACTATCATAATCTAGAGTTAGTGTTGGGGAAAAATAATTTCTTGTCATTTAATTTTTCAACCCAGGGTTTTCGTAAGCTTGTGAAGCATGCGTGCACTGTATGTGCTAGAAATTATCTTTCAGTTTAGATGAATGTAACCACATAATAACGGAAACCAATTCATATAATATATGAAATAAAATAACGAAAAATGAAATTCAACTAACCAATGAGATCAAGTAATGAAAAGAAAGAAAAAAAATTCAAAAGAAAATATAGTGTGCAATCACACTTGCAAGAATTGAAATTTTAATCTAAGAAATCATTTCAAAGTATGTAAAGAAAAACAACTCCGATATGTTCAATCACTCCCACATCAAATATGGAAGTATGATAGAATCACCCTCTTGAGATGATAAGCAACCGATTATACTTTATTCTTTAAATGTAGGAAAGAAATTAAAGCATCCACAGGGAAAACTCAATAATTGCATAGGTTAGATATTCGAGCACTTAGAAATATGATAAAATCAACTTTTTGAAATGATCTTCAAGAATACACAATATTACAGTTGAATGAGGATCTAAATCTAGCAAACAATGTAAAAGCATATAAAAGTAGAGCTCAATGATTTCATAAGTTGAACATTCAATCAACCAATTTGGAAGTATGACAAGTCACCTTCTTGGCTTGATCTTTTATTCAATTATACAATGAATTGATAGTTTGATCTAAGAAAGTAAATAACAGGACATGAAAGAAAATAAAATAACATAACATAAAAGTAAAGCTCAATGATTGGATAGTTTGAACATTCAATCACCCAATTTGGAAGTATGACAAGAAACCTTCTTGGCTTGATATTTTATTCAATTATACAATGAATTGATAGTTAGATCTAAGAAAGTAAATAACAAAACATGAAAGGAAACTCAAGAACTATGAGCTCTATTGCCTCAAAATTAATCCAATTGGAAAATATATAAATCTTTCCTATTGAAATGTTTTTAGAAAATAAAATATTTCACATTCATTCTAAAACTAATACTAAGAAATCAAATAAAATTTAATCTATAAAATCAAGTAAATGTCACACATTTTAGGAAAATGATCTAAAATTATGAGAGATGGTAAATCGAGAGGCTCCATATGTAAGAAAAACCAAATCAAAATGAAGGAAAATTCATGAGTAAGGTGCCACAATCTAATTCTGTATTCAATGCTTGAGCATAACTCCAATTTTACACATGATTTGATAGGAGAAAGCTTCCCCTATTTATACAAAAGATGAGAAGCTATCTCATTAATGAGATTCCGTGAATCTCTCCCTATATCTGTAGAGTCACAATCCAAATAGGAAGTGATAAGGCACATGTATTCTTAGAGTTAGAATAGAAATAGGAAATGGGACACATATCCTTATGATCCCACGATCTTCTCCATTCAAATTGGAATTTGCCCTTAGAAGGCCATGTACGAGTCTTTTGGAAGCTTGATTTTGACCTACAAATGGAAAAAAACTCATTCCAATTTTTAGGTATAAGTATGTTCATATTATTTTCTAATTTTTAACCACAAATTCACTTAAAAATATTAGGAGTTAATAAAGTTTGGAAAAACATAAATGTAACCCAATAATGGTAATGGTAAGGTAAATGGAATGAAATGGAGCTGGAGTGAAGGTGATAATATGGAAATATAAGTGAAAATTTAATGAAAGTGAATGGCAATTTCAAGGCCCAACATACCCCGTAACTGATGCTATTGCATGTCCTCATGCAATCTGTTACATTAATTCTTTTTTATCCTTGAGATTTGGCTTAACGTTGCATGATATCATTTGATAACTTCATAATTCTTCAAAGTCTTTTTAGTTGAAATGAAACATGGTTAGTTCTTGTGTTTCAACCATATTTTGTTGTTGCATTCAATTTTGATCTTTGAACTTTGCATAATGATAATTTGATTATTTTTGCAAAGTATAAATTTATTTGATTGCATCATGGTTGGTTCTTGTGTGAAAACCATGATTTTGTTTGCATCCAATTATCTTTCAAGTTCTTTTGAAAGCCATTGTATGCTCATAATAGTAATGTAACAATTAACATTATTTTAAAGTATGTGGCCATTTGAATGTGATGTGAATGTGGAAAAATGTGATTATGAATGTACCCCGCCCTCCCACCCCCAAAAACTTATGGTATTGGAAATGTTATGGAATGAGGAAAAGAAGTAGTTTTTCCAAAAATGATCATTCTAGCTTTTCAAGGAATTCTATGGTAAAATGTTTGAAAATGACATACCTTAACTTAACTTTTTGAAATGGATGAGTTGCATGTGTGGTCGCTACAAAATTCTGATCATAATCTTCTTCATGTGGCTGTACAAGTTATAGATAAAAGAGTCAAGATGACTTTTTATTGCTTCTACTAAAACTATTGAATTTGCTGTGAAATGATATTTGTTCTGCAACTATCCTCTGATTCTGCATCTTCCATCTAAATCTGCAGTTGTCATCTGATTCTATTGTTTCCCTCTCATTTCACAGCTATCATCTGATTCTGTTGCTGTCATCTAATTCTGTAGTTGCTTCTGATTTTGTTGCTATCATTTGATTGTTATGAAACCAGATCCAAAAATAGAAGAGAAGAGAGCTCAATCCCTTAGAAATCAGCCACTTCAAGGGAGAAACCTCTAATACATTACATAAATGAACATTTCATGGATGATTCAAATGACCAAAACCTCCTCTCTATATATAGGATTCCATGGGGCTGCAATGTAATCCTAGTCGACTAATGTAAGTGCACACTAATAACAATATGGGGGTTACAGGGGTACAACAACAAAAATAAGGGGATTACACTAGCAGGAATAAGGAACTATACTAGTAATATAGGGACGTAACATGATCCTCTCCTTTAAAAAAGTGTTGTCCTCAACCCTTGAGTAGCTCCGGGTGCTTATGTATAAAATTCCCATCCTCCCATGCAGAATATTTAGTGGGTAAGTTCTTCAATTTGATGAGATACTCTGAAATTGATCGAATTCATAGCTGTCGATTTCTTGTTTCTGTGACTACTTCAGGTTCCAATATGGTTTTTACTTCCTCATTAAGTTTTGGCAGTATTGTTTAAAATGCAACTTTGTCCCCTGTAACCTTCTTTAAGCATGAAACATGGAAAACTGGATGCACTCGAGAAGAAGTAGGAAGCTCCAATTTGTATGCCATAGTACCAATATTTTGTAACACATTGTAAGGACCATAGTACTTTGGCGATAATTTATTATCCATCTTAGCTTTCTTTGAGGGAAATTATCCATCTTAGCTTGCTCATATTATCTTCCTATTATTTCATTTGATTTTATGCCAAATTTAGGTTATTCTTTAATAGTTGGAGAACATCATGTTGATGCTCGATGTGATCTTCCACTACTTGAACCCTAGAATTTTCTATTAAACAAGATGTGATAGACAGTGGATGATATCCATAAAGTTCCAAAAATGGAGTCATTTTTGCTGCAGTATGGAAGGAATTTTATATCACCATTCAGCAAGAGGTAATGACTTGATCCATTGTGCTTGCTTATTAGATACAAAACAATAAAGATATCCTTCCAAACATTTATTCACTATCTCAGTTTGACCATCGGATTGAGGATGATAAGATGAGATATGAACTATTTGAGTACCCAAACAAGAAAATAATTTTCTCCAAAAATTTCTTGTAAAAATGTGATCTATGTCACTTACAATAATCTTCAGGTTTCCATGTAGCTTTTGAATTGTTTCCATAAATGTAATAGCAATTGTACTTGCTTTAAATGGATGAGATAATGCACAAAAGTGTGCATAATTGGTAAGTCTATCAACTACCACCATGATGACACTCTTTCCTTTGGACTTAGGTAATGCTATGATAAAATCCATTGAAATATCCTCACAATGTTGACTTGGAATGGATAAAGGTTGTAGAAGACCCGGGGTCTTAATTGTCTCAAATTTATTTTGCTGGAAAACCAAAAATTCTAGCACAAACTTTTGAATATATGATTTAAGGCCATCCCAAAAAAGTTATTTCTTCACCCTGTGGTAAGTTTTTAAAATATTCTTAGTGTCCTCCTAAAGGAGAAGTGTGCAATTCCAAAATAATATTTTGTTTTAGTTGGAAATTCTTGCAAATATATAAGCGATATTTGTACCATAAGGAATATTTTTTCCAACTAAATGTATTAGATGTACTAGGATCTTGCTACAAATTTTGAATGAGTGTCGACACTTATTCGCCCTTCTTCCATTCATCCCTTGCTTCGATTATCCAATATGGTTGATAGAAATGGCACAAAACAATTTTTCCACCTCTTCATCCTTTCTTGAGAGTTCATCTGCAACAATATTTATCTTCCCTTCTTTATAGATGATTTCAAAGTCATAACCCAACATCTTTGTGACCCATTTTTTCTGCTCTTCGGAAGATAATATTTGTTCCAAAAAGTGTTTAAGACTATTATGATCAGTTTTTACCTGCAAGTGCCTTCCCATTAGGGAAAGTTTCCATTTATTTAGTGCATGTAGTATTTCCAACATTTCCTTCTCATAAACAACCTTTTGTAAATAATTTCCTTTGATTGGAAGACTTTCAAAATAAATGGGTCTTCCTTCCTGCATTAAAACAACACCAATTCCATTTCCTAAGGCATCACATTCCACAATAAAGTTTTTTGTGAAGTTTGGCATAGCTAATACTATTGCTAGGCACATTTCCTCTTTAAGATGTTCAAAGGCCTTAGTTTCTTTAGGAGTCCATGAAAATTAATCTTTCTTCAGTAATTTTGTTAGAGGTGCTGCTATTCTACCATAATTCTTAAGAAAATGGTGATAATACCCTATTAATCCGAGAAATCCATGTAGCTGCTTTATGGTTATGGGGACTTTCCATTCCTTAATGGCTTTAATTTTGTTAGTTTCTACTTTAACACCCTCGTGAGATATTTTTGTGAAGACAACTCCAAAAATAGAATAAAAGAGATATCAACGCCTTAGAAATAAGCCACTTCGAGGGGGAAACCTGCAATACATTACATGAATGAACAATTCTTGGATGGTACAAATTAGAAAACCTCCTTTCTATATATAGGAGTCCATGGGGCCACAATGTAATCCTAGCCGAGCTAACAATAATAATTTAAGGGCACAATAATAACAAAATGGGGGTTACAAGGGTACAATAATAACAATAAGGGGTTTACACTAACAATAATAAGGGGCTATACTAGTGATATAGGGACCTAACATGCCCCTCTCCTTCAAAGAAGTGTTGTCCTCAACACTTGAGTAGCTCCGGGTGCTTCTGTATAAAATTCTCATCCTCCCATGTAGAATCTTCAGTGGGTAAGTTCTTCCACTTGATGAGATACTCTGAAATTGATCGATTTTGTAGTTGTCGAGTTCTTTTTTCTATGACTGCTTCAGGTTCCAATATGATCTTCCCTTCCCCATCAAGTTCTGGCAATACTGTTTGAACTGGAAGATTTTCACCTATAACCTTCTTTAAGCATGAAACATTGAAAACTGGATGTACTCGCGAAGAAGCAGGAAGCTCCAATTTGTATGCCATAGTACCAATCTTTTGCAACACCTTGTAAGGACCATAGTACTTTGGCGATATTTTATTATCCTTCTTAGCTTGCTTGAGGGACATTTGTTTGTATGGTTGTAGCCGTAAAAATACCCAATCTCCTACATCAAAACTTCTCTCACTGCGATGTTGATGTGCCTGTTGTTTCATTCGATTTTGTGCCAAATTCAGGTTATCCTTTAAGAGTTGGAGAACTTCTTGCTGATGCTCGATGTGATCTTCCACTGCTTGAACCTTCGAATTTTCCCTTAAAGATGATGTCATGGATGGTGGATGATATCCATAAAGTGCCATAAATGGGGTCATTTTTGCTGCAGTATGGAAGGAAGTGTTATACCACCATTCAGCAAGAGGCAACCACTTGACCCATTGTGTTTGTTTATCAGATACAAAACAACAAAGATATCCTTCCAAACATTTATTTACTATCTCAGTTTGACCATCATATTGAGGATGATAAGATGAGCTATGAGCTAATTGAGTACCCAAAAAAGAAAATAGCTCCGTCCAAAAATTTCCAGTAAAAATGGGATCTTTGTTGCTCACAATAACCCTTGGGTTTCCATGTAGCTTTTGAATTGTGTCCATAAATGTAGTAGCAACTGTACTTGCTTGAAATGGATGAGATAGTTAACAAAAGTGTGCATACTTGTTAAGTCTATCAACTACCACCATGATGACACTCTTTCCTTCAGACTTGGTTAAAACTGTGATAAAATCCATTGAAATGTCCTCCCAATGTTGACTTGGAATGGATAAGGGTTGTAGAGGTCCCGGGGTCTTAATTGTCTCAACTTTATTCTGCTGGAAAATGAAACATTCCACCACAAACTTTTGAATATCAGATTTAAGGCCATTCCAAAAAAATTCTTTCTTCACCCTGTGGTAAGTTTTTAAAATTCCTGAGTGTCCTCCTAAAAGAGAAGTGTGTAATTCCAAAAGAATATTTTGTTTTAGTTGGGAATTCTTAAAAATATATAAGTGATATTTGTACCATAAAGAATCATTTTTCAAACTAAATGTATCAGATGTACTAGGATCTTGCTGCAACTTTTGAATGAGTGTCCATACTTCTTTGTCCTTCTTCCATTCATCTCTTGCTTCGGTTACCCAATCTGGTTGGATAATAGAAATGGCACAAAGAAATTCTTCCACCTCTTCATTATTTCTTGAGAGTGCATATGCAACAACATTAAGCTTCCATTTTTTGTAGATTATTTAAAAGTCATAACCCAATGTCTTTGTGACCCATTTTTGCTGCTCTTCTGAAGATAGTATTTTTTCCAAAAATTCTTTAAGACTATCATGATCATTTTTTACCTTGAAGTGTCTTCCCATTAGGTAAGTTCGCCATTTGTTTAGTGCATGCAATATTACTAACATTTCATTCTCTTAAATAGGTTTCTGTAAATACTTTCCTTTTATTGGATGACTTTCAAAAGAAATGGGTCTTCCTTCCTGCATTAAACAGCACCAATTCCATTTCCCGAGGGATCATATTCCACAATAAAGGTTTTTTTGAAGTCTGGCGTAGCTAAGACTGGTGCTAGGCACATTGCCTCTTTAAGATGTTCAAAGGCCTTAGTTTCTTAAGGAGTCCATGAAAATGCATCTTTCTTCAATAATGTTGTTAGAGGTGCTGCTATTCTCCCATAATTCCTAACAAAATTGTGATAATACCCCGTTAACCTGAGAAATCCTTGCAACTTCCTTAATGGCTTTAATTTTGTTAGGGTCTACCTTAACGCCCTCGTGAGATACAATATCAACCATATATTCCACCTCTTCTACTCCAAAGAAACATTTGGATGTTTTTGCATATAATTTTTTATCGTGTAATAGTTTGAGCACCCTGTCAACATGTTCAACATGATCCTTCCAATACCTCTTGTAGATTACTATATCATCAAAAAATACTAGCACAAATTTTGTAAGGAAGGGTTTGAAATTGGAATTCATCAACCCTTGAAATGTAGAAGGTGCATTGGTAAGGCCAAAAGGCATCACGAAAAATTCATAATGACCCTCATGAGTTCGAAATTTTGTTTCTGGAATATCTTTAGTCTTCATTCTAATTTGATGATATCCTGAACGGAGATCCATCTTGGTAAAATAAATTTCTCCATGCAATTCAACCAATAATTCATCAATCACGGGAATGGGAAATTTATCTTTAATGGTGAGCTTATTGAGCTCCCTATAATATGGACACATGCGTCATGATCCATCCTTTTTGTGTACCAATACTACAGGAGGAGAGAAAGAACTATGACTAGGTTGAATTATTCCCGCCTCTAACATTTCTGCAATCATACATTCAATTTCACTCTTTTGGACATAAGGATATCTATAAGGCCTGATGTTTGGAGGAACACCTCCTAGAATAAAATGAATAGCATTATCATGATCATGAATAGGTGGGAGTCCTTTTGGAGTTTCAAACATCTTGGAATGATTATCCAAGACTTGTTGGAGATTTGCAGAAATAGATGATTTTTATGTTGGAACTTCTAGTCAGCATAATTGTGCAATTACACCTCATTTTTATTTCTTTAGAAGCTTTGTCATGACATTAGAGCTTATTGTATTGCATGGATTCCCTGTAATATCCCATAATTCGACTTCCTTTCTTTCTGAAAAAAAATTCAAGAAAATTTCTTGAAAATTAAAAGCTATAGTCCCCAAAGATTGTAACCATTGTACTCCTAGTACAATATTAGCACCTCCCATAGGAATGGAAAGCATTGGAATATTAAATACATATTCTCCCATGGTTAGCTTGATATTATGGAATTTTCTACAGCAATTTATAGTTCCTCCATTTGCAACCATCACTTGACATTTTGGTGCTGGGTATAGGAAACAATTCAATTCCTTGGCTACCATACAATGAATAAAATTATGGGTGCTACATGAATCAATCAACACTATTACCTTTTTATTCTTCATATGTACTTCTATCTTGAGAGTTTGAGGAGTGGTAACTCCTGCCAATGCATTACACGATATGGTCGGAGTCATTTCTTCTTCTTCTTGGGCTGGTTCCTGGTGTATATCCTCTTCTTTTTCATTTTCTTCTTCCTCTTCACAATCTATGTAAAAATAATTTCTTCTCAACACACTTATGACCTTTAGTGTATTTGCTATCAGAACTGTAGCAAATCCATTTTTCTCTTTTTTCTTCCAATTGTTGTGGTGTCAACCTTGTAGGTTGTGGTAATCTAGGCGTAGCAACACTTCCTTCTTTATAGAAGTGAATGGTAGGCTTCCTTGTCTCTATAATTTTACATTCAAATTTTCTTGCCAACCCGAATGCCTTCTCCAATGAATCAGGTTCGAAAATGCAAACT